>JARLTB010000214.1:1880000-2480000 GCA_030141615.1 Unio pictorum
CTGTTATTGTAAACACACATTTATTTGATGTATTGATTCAATTTACACCCATGTCAGTATAATTTTTGTGCGTGCTTCTGGATTAAATAAATGTGTGTAAGAGTTTACAATAACACTTGTGTTCGTGCTTTTGCTTTAGAAAAAAAATATGTGTAAGACTTATTGTAATGGTTATATAATAAACAGACCCCAAAATGGTGTTTAACGTTGTTGTATTTTAACCATTCGTTTCTTCTTTCTTTCTTACTAAAATGTACACACGTTTATTTAAAGCAAAAGCAAAATTGTACTGAAATGGGTGACAGTAGAACGAGCGATACTTTAGCCTGGAGTGTTTGAGAGATGGACAGACATAGCTAGCATTACTGGTAAATAAATATATAAAAAAACGTAGGACACCATTTTGGAGTCTGTTATTTGTTGCGGTATGATAAGGACAACAGCACTAAAGACCAACACACATTACATATGAGAAATGGTCATTGTTTTCATTCATTCATTCATTCATCAATTTTATAAAGAACATAGTGCGACACGTATTGTTGATTGACTGCTTGCTGTGGATCAAAAATGTACGAGGTGTCCTTTGTTTCGCAGCACACGCTACCAACAATGTTGCAAAGTTTTCACAAGTCTAAGGGTATGGAAAAGAAGCAGAACCAAAACTTGCCTTGTTCTGTCGACAGTCTAAACTGAGAGAAATAGGTCGAACATTGTTACAATTGTTCTGAACGCATGTATCGCTTTCAGAATTTAGAGTTAACCATAGGCAGGGTTATACAGTGCAATGTCACTCGCGCTATTCTTGAAAAAGCCCTATGTTTGTTGCCTTTTGGAAGAAGAAGAAAAAACGGTAGATCTAATGTTAGAATTGTTTTCGTGACACATTGCAATGTGCAAAAATAGGATAAAGCTACGATACCTGAATTGTACAAGCTCAAGTCAATTCAAGATATTGTTTCATACGATGACTTACTGATAGAAGAACAAATCGTTCTCTACTTTTAGGGTGTAAGTTTTGGAAACAAATTTACATGACAGACGGAGCAGTTTACGTAATTATGGTGACTACAGCTCCAAGTTTGGAGGTATCTTCAAAACAGGAACAGATGCCATTAGATTTCAAAACAAAAATATAGGACGGCGAGAATGTTATTTCTACTTTTAAAAATATCACGACTCTTATTTTTTGTATGGTATATTTTCCTTAAGAAATTTAACACACATCTCACTGACATACTTATTCCTTTAGGAAACAAACCACTATTGTAAAATATCACAAGAGTGAATTGCAGACATAGCCTACTAAAATCATTCTGTCAAAATCGTTATGTGAAGTTATCACAGAATAGTACATCCAAACATGTCTTGGTGTATTTCTCAATAAGACTGACATTTCCACGATGGTGCGATTATTTGTGCACAAGTTTTATTGTTTGGAAAGTGACTAGTGAACAAGTACAGAAATACACGCCTTATCTTCTCGCTGTAAGAATAACAACTGAAGCCGATTTGAAGCGATGGCGGAGGAAAATATCGGTTTGCCAATGAAATCACTTACAATGAGTGACGCATTGTTTGGTTCGAAAGTCAAGGTAGGTAGTGTAGTGGTCAGGCGCAAAAACAAAAAACCACGTCTGATCTTGTCCCTGTACTAAGCACGAATGGGGGCATTTCGAAGCTAAGGGGGTAGAAAAAAAGTGTAGCCAATAAATTGCTTCAAACGAATGGCGCATTGTTTTGCCTAGGCTCATGCATTGATTCAATTGCAGCGCAGACAGACTGGAGTGTGAACGTACAATCCCTTTGATGCGCATTGTACCATTTCTTCATGACACATCAACTACTTAACTGTGCAATTATTGTTCGAGTTTTAAAACTGACGAAAAAAATATTTTCTCTCTTTGACATTTTGACAAAAACACATTCGTCTAGGTAGAGAGAAATAGTATAGTACTGAGTGGTAACTTTTGTCAAACTAGTGAATTTGGGGTATGTATAAAGTAAATAAATAAAGTACAGTGAACCTCAAGGATGATAACCCAATCTGTCTGTCCAGAGATGCATGTATTTACATCAGAAGAAATATTTTATCTAAAACACAAAGATACAAGGCAAGCATGATTAGAATGAACACAGAGTGCAAACTTTTGTAAAAAGGTATGTTTTCCTTCACGTCTGCGCAACTTTAAGTTTCAATCCTCTTTCAAGACAATCTTGGTACGTTTTGTAGAGCTTGAAATAATAAAAAAATGAACAAACTTAAGCACTTTGCTATATATATTTTCTTTTGCAGCAGCACACTAAACAAAATATATACCGTTACAACAATAAACCATCTTACATCTTCTATAAAATAAAGAAATACATCAAAAAATAGAATTAAAGATAAACGATGACTAACCCCCAAAAACAAACAACTGAATTTAACAAACGCAATTGCGTTTAGAAATATCTTTCACTTGGAGAAGGCATTGGATATAATCTGACATGCACCAACACCTTGCAAAAATGCATAAAGAGAGAATTTTTAATTCAAAATTTAATTTTGTTCCAATTGTTTGCGTCTTTAGAGAAAATACCCTAACAGTAATAAAGGGTAGAACAGGAATGATACACAATTTTTGTTGTGGATATTTCTGAAACAATGATATGATATTCCTACAGTTCATAGTCAGCTCTGTATGCTGGGACGGGTCTGTGGGATATCCACAAATACAGAAGTGCAGATTCTGGTCACGTTGCGAGTGTGTGCGTGTATTGGAAAATGGTAAATTTCTGATTGTAATTTATTATTGACACTTATGAAGTGAAGTACCTGTGCAAATGTCAAAAGTTATAGTCACATAACTTTCGTACGGCTTGCTTACATTTCCACTTTAGAAAATGTGAAGTTTCGCAAGTTATTATCACAAACAGAACTGGAACATAGGGACTTGACAATTATTGTTTATACACCTCCGCTCAACTTCACAACTTACCTTGCTCTGACTCGTGCTTTGGTCTTATGAGAGATCGCCTTTGTAGGTGTAGCAACAGTAGTAAGAGTAGGAGGAGACGTCGTCGATGTTGTCAAAAAGCGGTAGTTCTTTTAAAAATGGGTTTATTATTTTTTTTAAAATATCTAAAGAAGAAAGACGTGTGTTAAATCACGGTTGGTAGATATCGCGGTCAACAGCAAAGTAGAAGTGACAAAGAGAATGAGACATCGTAGTCAAGAAGCGTTGTTTTCTAGATGGAGTACGTACGTGTTCTAACAGTACAGTACAGTACAGTCTCTGGAGCTCTTGATGACAACTGTCTAGTTTTTCTTTTCTTGCAACCTTTTTCTTTTCGTGTTAGGATTTGAATCGAAGGGTCGTCAAGATGCACGAGGTGTTTAAGACGCAACATTGTCGTTTGCATAAGTCATCGAGGGTTTCCAAACTGTTGGACTTTCACTTGCCCTTGTGAAATATACCAAGTCATTGTCACAGCTAGAGGTACATAGGGGTATATATATAAAAGAAATCGAACTTGGTTAAATCATTTCTGAATCAGTAATTGAGATGAAATGATCGCACGATTTCAGTGAGAGAGAAGAAGAAGGTAAGAGGCAGCGACGTGACGTATCGCCTCACACAAGTAAAGAAGTGTTCTCTCAAATCGAAGACATGAGCGAACCTGAACCGATACCTTCCACGTCTGCGGCCAGACCGAGAAAGCATATTCCAAACCAAAGTCCACTAGTATCACCCGAAAAGTATTACCACATTCGAGAGACGGAAAAACGCTCCTCAAGAAAATTTAGAACTACGGCCTACAGGTGCACGGTGGAAATTAAAGATTTCAAGTCGGACGTACCTTTGGAGAAAGCAGAAGGGTTCATCGCCGATTTGTGGGATTCTTTGTTAATCTCACTGAAACTACGATGCCAATGCAAAGAAGACGATCGCTTGACACTTTCCATTCATCACGACGGTTTGAAGTCCCCTGTTTGGATCGAGTTTAGCAGTCCATCATCATTGACACCTTCCAAAGTCATCGACAAGATTCAACATGTGCAACAATCCAACGACTTGTTTCACATCGCCGACGGAAAAGCAACACTGTTCATGACCCACGTGTCTCTTCCCCAGAGGACAGGACGCAAAAAGGTGTTATTGGTCGACAACTTTCGCAACACCAATCTAAGCCTCGTCCGAATTAACAATCCTCAAGACCAGATGTGCTTAGTCCGTGCCATCGTCTTGGGATAAACGTATGCCAACAAGAATGACACGGCAGGATGGAAAAGAGCCTGGACAAGTATTCAACAATCGGACCGAGCCAAACAACGAAGTGAAGCAGAACTCCTGTTACAGCAAGCGGGGATATCCAAAGACACCCCTTACGGCATTCCAGAAATGCAAACATTACAAGACGTCTTTGCTCCACGTTACACCTTGAAAGTGCACCCTCATAAAGTGCGTGGACCTCTTGTTTCGAGGCAACGATTTCAAACACGGAAAATACATGCACGTCTATCATTACGATGAGCATTTTGATACCATTATCAGCATCACTGCATTCCTGGCATACGGTTACTACTGTGAAAAATGTGACTATGGTTATAACAATCGAGAACAACACAATCATTGTGGATCGAAATGTGAGGGATGTTTGGCCTCTAAACCCTGCCTGGACACAGGACAAGAAAGAGTGTATTACCCTGTTTGTCAGCGCACTTTTGTCAGTCCTACCTGTTACCAACAACATTTGAAGATGCAAGGTTCACAGCAGAAAAGTGCTTGTCAACTCCTGAGATTGTGCCCTATTTGTGGACAAGGCATACGTACCCATAGTCCAAAGTTTCACGTTTGTCAAGGGAAGAAACGATGTCACATTTGTCGACAAATCGTGGATTTGGAACACGAATGCTTCATTTAAAAATACCAACCCCAATAAAAAGATGACCAGAAGAAAGGGAATTTTATCTATTTTGATTTCGAATGCATGCAAGACACCGGTATTCACATTCCTAATTTCTGCGTGACTCACCGAGCGTGCGAGAAGTGCATCCAAGAGCCTATCTTTAATCATTACCCTCACTGTAGCAAGATTCCTGGAGGACGTGAAAAAATATTTCGAGGGTTAAACACCTTGGTCGATTTTGCCCAATGGATCTTAAACCCCATCGACGAGACGTGGAGTCAAGATGACATCGAACGTTACGTAGATTCTCATCGCCATACCACGGTAATGGCTGACAATTTCTCTGGATACGATGGGCAATTTCTGCTCAGATACTATACGGAACAAAATACCGAACGTCCTAAAGTGACTTTGAACGGAGCCAAAATAATGTACATGCAAGTAGGACAAGTGCAGTTTAAAGATTCGATGACTTACTTGGTCATGCCTTTGAGACGCATGCCTAAAACGTTTGGAATGCCAGAAATGGCAAAAGGTTATTTCTCGCACTTTTTCAATACCGAAGCCAATCAACTTGCCGTTATACCCCATTTTCCTGAGGCTCACTACTACGACCCCGACAACATGCGTACCGAACAACCAGAAGCTTTCTTCGCTTGGTAACAGACTGACGCCTCGGACCCTTCGACCTTCAAGAAAAAATGTTAAAGTATTCTCGATCTGACGTGGACATTTAACGACGTTGTTATGGAAAATTTCGATAATTTTTCATGGAGCACGGAGGGATCGATCCTTTGAAAGAAGCTTGTACCATCACCAAAGCTTGTTCCTTAGTGTCCGCCATCGAGTCATGCCAGAAAACAACCTGGGTGTCATAAGCCCTCAAACGGCTAACTTTGTCAAACGTCAATACTCGGTCAAAGCCCTACGCTGGCTACATTATTTGTGTGACAAGGAAAACAAATGTATCCAACACGCCCGCAACGGAGGAGGCGAAAAGATCAGAACGTATTCGGTGGATGGCTGGGACTTAGAAAATCCTCAGATCGTGTACAAGTTTAACGGATGCTTATTTCACGGATATCCCATGTGTTACCTTCAACGTGACACCAAAAATCAGTTTTTACAACGGACCATGGAAGATTTTTACCAGACTACATGTCAGCGGCGTTTAAAGTTAGAACAGCAAGGATACCAAGTGGTGGAAATGTGGGAACATGAGTACAATCACCGTTTGAAAACAAATCTCGAGTTTAAACGTAGTGCAGAAAGTTACAAGTTGGTGGACCCACTAAACCATCGGGATAGTTTGTACGGAGGACGGACGAATGCCACCTGTTTGCTGTGCCAGGCGGATGAGAAGGGGAAAGAAATCAAATACTTGGACGTGTGTTTGCTGTATCCTTACGTGTGCAAATATTATCACTTTGCCAAAAGGGCACCCACAATTGATGACAAAACACATTGACCTGGACAACATTCGACAGTACGAAGGATTCATCAAGTGCAAAGTCTTGCCTCCTACGGACTTGTACCATCCCGTTTAACCTCACCATTGCCAAGGGAAACTGAGGTTTCCTTTGTGCCGAACTTGTGCCGAAACGTGCAACCAAGACCAACCATGTAAGCACAGCCAGGAAGAACGCGCCTTGACAGGAACGTGGGTTAGCGTGGAATTGTTTAAAGCTCTGGACCTGGGATACCAACTGTGTGAAGTGTACGAAATTTACCACTTTCTCAAGACACAGCAATGCCACAAGGGCGACGAGACACAAAGGTATTTTTGCAGATTACGTGGATGCCCTTTTGAAACTAAAGCAAGAAGCCAGCGGCTACCCTTCCTAGTGACACACTCCCGAAGACCAAAAGAAATTCAAAGAAAAATATTGGGAGTAGGAAAAAGTATAACTTTAGACCACGTCGGAAAAAAAACGAAGGAAAGCGATCGTTTGCCAAAGTGATGTTAAATTTCTTGTGGTAAAATGGCACAACGACCATCTTTACCCAAGACGGAGTATTTGCCCGAACCTTCCCGCTACTTCCGGATGATTCACGACAAAACCAAATACATAAAACACGTGGACGTCATTAGTGAGGACTTGATCTTAGTCAATTACGAACAACTAGACTTTGTAGAAGCTGAAAAATTTGGAAATGTTATCATTGCGGCTTACGTGGCAGCCCACGCTCGCTTAAAATTGTACGAAATTTTATAACTGTTAGGAAATCGTGTCCTGTACTTTGACACAGACAGTTGCATCTACATCGATCGCCTAGGGCAACGTCACTCTGACATCGAAGGAGATCGTTTAGGAGCCTCCGCTGAGACACAAGTGGAAGCTGACCAGATTTTAAACAATGTGTGTGACGGATACAGAAAGCAACATGAACTTTCTCCTTTTAAATTGTTACTTGTTTTGGTTTAGCTTTTTCTCGAGAATGGATATTAATTGTTGTATGAAAAGTGCCATTCTTATATGAAATGCTTATGCGTTGTATGTAAAGTAGGGTCTTATGTATTTTTTTCTTGCTCCAAGAAATAGATAACACATGAATAGATTTGTTCCATGTTCAGATTTGAATGTTTTAAATGGATAGTTCTTAAGACTAAAGCACAGGCCAGAGAGCCCATGTATATACTTGAATAAATGTTATGAACCCATATCGTAGACTTTTAGTATCTGTGGGTCTTTCTTTAGTAGATCTCTGTCCTCTTTTCTGTGTATTTGGATGTGTATTTGTTTCTTTCTGTATATCTATGTTTGTCCCTATCAGCCCTTTGTCCCTATACGTACATTTTACCCTATAAATAGTTTTGACACTATAAACACAAAGGAGTCGCCAATGTTCAATTCCCTTAAAACTCCAGGTGATATTCCCATGTTAAAATCCCATTAACACTAATTTTGATATAACCATTTTTAACGCTAAGGTCCCAATGTCGCTAAAGTAACCCAACCCTTGATGCTATGTTCAATTCCCCATTCACTCCATGTTACATTTCCCATGTTAAATTCCCTTTGACGCTCAATGTTCCCACGACCTTTTTGACTGGATTTCCCATTGACGCTAGAGTATCCCCATATACTACTCTCGTGTGTATATATAACGCTATAATTTATTGGAAATAAGTCGTGTCTATACATAACGCTATAATTTATTGGAAATAAGTCGTGTCTATACATAACGCTATATTTATTGGAAATAACTCCTGTCTATATATAACGCTATAATTTATTGGAAATAGCTCGTGCGTATATGTTACCGTTCTTTCCGGTCTATTCTTAGAATAGACAATTGACAAGTCCAGTACATGTTATACGAGTTTATTGTGCAGGAGGTTGGCAACATTAGCTAAATATATGTACTAGAACTATACAAATAATAACGTCATCAGTGCATTACATCGATTATGTTTTACAGTATATTCAATACAATAACTACCACCGCATATTTATTACTTATCAATCTAGAAAGATAGTTGACCAAATTAACCTAAACACAACAATCAGTGTGCACTGCACAAAACAGAACAGACATACAGACAAGCGTTTCAGAGAAATATACAGACTACATATAAAATAACCATTTACATTGACCATATTATAAATATATATTTACCTTATCATATGGGACAAAGGTTGTCACATTTTCTTGACGTCCAACAGCATCAGAAGCACATTTAATTGAATTCCATGACCAGCACCCTTAAGCAACTCATATGGAATGACCACCACTAATCTGTTGCCCATGCTATGCTGTTTATACAGACAAGTAGCAAACTAACCAATCAGAAAGTTACTTACCACTTGTCATGCAATAGAACAACCCAGCATGAACAGCACTCAGGGTAGCTTCATTGCTCAGAGTGAACAAAACTCAATAGGTAACCTGGTTGAAGGTTGACTAATAGGCTATATATGTGACAAAAATGATACTAACAATAATTGCAACTGATGATTTTATTTCACTCATCTTTTAAAAAACATTAATTAGATAAAATAATAAAATACACACTTCTGCCTATTTTAAACACGAATATATAAACTTATAAAATATATGCTTCTGCTACATATACATAACGTTACATATATATAACGCTATATATATATCGCTATATATATATAACGCTATAATTGATTGGAAATGACTCTTGTGTATATATAACGCTATAATTGATTGGAAATGACTCGCGTCGCTTCAAGATCTGAAATGCTGTTGGAATAAAGTTGTGCCAATTAAGAGACTCATATATATACACATCTGTATATACTATTATTTATTTATTTACACCCATCCCCATATACTGTGTACATCAATTACGAACTCACTATCAACAATATTTACACCCACCACCATACCACAAAATATCTGCACGCAACTCTAAGCTTTCATCCACATCCACCATTATGCTCCACAATTAAAATAATTACTGTACATCCACCATTATGCTCCACAACTAAAATAATTACTGTACATCCACCATTATGCTCCACAAGTAAAATAATTACTGTACATCCACCATTATGCTCCACAAGTAAAATAATTACTGTACATCCACCATTATGCTCTACAACTAAAATAATTACTGTACATCCACCATTATGCTCCACAAGTAAAATAATTACTGTACATCCACCATTATGCTCTACAACTAAAATAATTACTGTACATCCACCATTATGCTCCACAAGTAAAATAATTACTGTACATCCACCATTATGCTCCACAACTAAAATAATTACTGTACATCCACCATTATGCTCCACAACTAAAATAATTACTGTACATCCACCATTACGCTCCACAACTAAAATAATTACTATATATCCACCATTATGCTCCACAAGAAAAATAATTCCTGTACATCCACCATTATGCTCCACAACTAAAATAATTACTGTACATCCACCATTATGCTCCACAACTAAAATAATTACTGTACATCCACCATTATGCTCCACAACTAAAATAATTGCTATACATCCACCATTATGCTCCACAAGAAAAATAATTCCTGTACATCCACCATTATGCTCCACAACTAAAATAATTACTGTACATCCACCAATATGCTCCACAACTAAAATAATTACTGTACATCCACCATTATGCTCCACAAGTAAAATAATTACTGTACATCCACCATTATGCTCTACAACTAAAATAATTACTGTACATCCACCATTATGCTCCACAAGTAAAATAATTACTGTACATCCACCATTATGCTCCACAACTAAAATAATTACTGTACATCCACCATTATGCTCCACAACTAAAATAATTACTGTACATCCACCATTATGCTCCACAACTAAAATAATTAGTGTACATCCACCATTATGCTCCACAATTAAAATAATTACTGTACATCCACCATTATGCTCCACAACTAAAAGAATTACTGTACATCCACCACTACCTCCCCATACACGTTTAAATACATTCATTACCAACTCCTTATGTACAGTATTTACACTCACTACTAACCTCTCCATACACGCTAATTACACTCATTACCATCTCTTCGTGCACATTATTTACACCCACCAATAGTCTCCGTATCTACTGTAGAAACACCCACCACTAACCTCCCCATCTACAGTACTTACACCCAACACAGTCCACCCTAACTACATTATTTACACACACCACTAACCTCCCCATGTACTGTATTTACACCCACCACTAACCTCCCCATCAACAGTATTTACACCCAACACTGTCCACCCTAACTACATTATTTACACCCACCACTAACCTTGTCTACATTATTTACACTCACCACTATCCTCCTCTGTCCAGTTTTTGCACAAATTATTACAATCCCATTGACACCATCCACCATTATACTACCCATGTACAGTATAGACATCAGTCACTAACCAACTAACCTACCCATCTATTGTATATACACCAACAACTAACGTACCCGTGTACAGTATATACAACAGCAACTACCATATACATGTACAGTATATACACCAGACACAGCCATATATTGACACTGATTGAAGTTGGCAGGTGATTAGCATGACCTTTTATTAGAATAATACATTTACTTGAACTCACTTTCTCGTCATTTGTTAATCTTTTACAAAACTCTGAACATATAACGATTACTTGCTAGATTTCAGATATTATATTTTACAGTTATATATATATATATATATATATATATATATATATATATATATATATATATATATATATATATATATATATATATATAATGGTTACAATTCTTTTAGTGACAACATGGCCACCGGAGGGAAGAAAGAACGTAGCTCCAATCTGCTTAAAGTTGGGACTCTCAGATTGAAACCCGGTAAGATTGGCTTTAATTATCTTATTAATATCACTTCTGTTATATAAAGCGCCATTTTAACCATTCCTTTAATTTATGGCATTGTACTTCTATTGTGATGTACAGTTATTTGATTAATCGAATTTATAAAGTCTGGATTAGTTTTACATGGTGTTACGTGCTTAGGCTCGAATAAACAGTAACATAGAAAGAGTGAAAATAACAAGCTTGTAAAAACTTAATAAACAATTTATTGAGCACAAATATTCTCCAGAAAAGAAAAATAAACTTCCGGTTTTAAGAATCAATTCCAAAATTAATCCAAAAATAATTCAAAATATAATCCACTAGTGAAATTGCAAAAGTCCTGGTAATAAAATGTCCTAATAATTCCCAGTTCGAATCTTAGTGAAGCATCCAAGATGGAAGGCGATGTCACGTGATGAAGTCAGTTCTGGTCTTATGAAATTCAATGAGCAGAAATTGTTTTCCAGATAAATAACAAAATAAATCCTCTTGATCCAAACGAATTTAAATAATTTCCAGTACAAGGTAATTTGAAATAACTCAAAACAACACAACTTAATATTCTAACAGCCCAACCTTTACTAAATAATTCGCTCCAAAACATAATTTATACACCTGTTTTTACTTAAACAAGGAAGTGGTCACATGATCTTCTAGAATCTTTAGAACAAATTTACGTTAAAAAAATCTCGTGCACACCGTATGACCCAGTTAAGAATCAGTTATTTTTACTCTCAAGAACTAAAAACAGAAAGATGTTTACAACAAAGTTCCATAATGTCCTTGGAATCAACCAATCATTTTAAAAGCTTGTTTACAACTCTGAAACCAGGTCAGAAATGAGGTTAACATCTGGTATTTATTTGTAGAGTATAGGTCATCCCACTATTTAAAAAAAATATCTCCCAATGAATGAATCTTAAACTTAAAATGTCAAATTTGAATCTGACAAACAAACAATTAAAACAAAAACAAATGACTTAAATCAAATATATGTAACAATGGGTATACTATGTACATAGTAAATGGTGCTTCATACAACGAGGGTCACATCGCTAACTCACTTCGTACAACGAGGGCTACATCGCTAACTCACTTCATACAACGAGGTCTAGCATGGCTAGTTCACTTAATACCACGAGGGCTTTCATGTCTAGTTCACTTCATATAACCAGGGCTGTCATGTCTAGTTCACTTCATATAGCGATGGCTTACATGGAAGGTTCACTTCTCACAACGAGGGCTTACATGGGCTATTGCTCTTTTACGTTTATATGCGTATATTATGTACATACTATTATTATGACGTGAGTTTTTTTTTTTAAAAAAGACTATATTAATGGCCCCACGGTACAGCTCACTGTCAACCAGGTTTGTATCTACCACAACGGACTGGCCACACATGATCTTTAGTCTTGTTGTCCAGTTTTCATAGATACATCTAACTCGAGCCAGTGTGATCACAAAATTTCGACAAAATCATTTTATTTTAGGGTCCAGATTTTATTGTCACTAAATACTGAATTGCAAAATTGACTTTAACACGAAATGTGTCTATCTTTAAAAATTATATTTAGTGAATTTCGCCTTACAAACTGCCAAAGTCTGTTGCGTATTTTAAAACATTGATTACAATCGTGTAATTATTTTGACCCATGTGCCGAAGCTTTAGTACCATGAACAAATCAAGTTAAATATGAATGGTTATTAATTTTCGTTCACGTCTATGAAACAGTGATTTGTCTTTTTCAAGAGACTTAAGTGAAAAATCCGCCTATTTTCTTGAAAAAGTATATTATTCCAAAAGTCACGTTTGTGAAAATTTTGTCTTTTTGCAGGAATATTTTTGCAGCCAATATTGTCAAAATCTTGACAAAATGTGATCACTTTTTTAATTTAAAGTTTATGCATCCCTTACTAACACTTAAAATATGATACTGTCAAAGTCTCGCGAGTCATTAGCGTTATTCGTATAATATTGTACAAGCCCACTTGTCAAAATGTATTGCACAACATATAAAAACAACACTCTAACCCACTCCCCTCTGATACTCGCTATCTAGGAGATGACCGCCCACGGTATAATTGCCTGGTTCGAGTATAGAATGTATGGTGGTAAACTGAGCTAATATATTGAACAAAAACTACGAGCCCCCGTAAAGATAAATAAACAATTTAATCAAATACATACACAGTGCAATTTCCTTTCATTCGGAATACACGTGGTTTTAGATTTAACTTTCACCGAACTACAAATAGATTGAAAATAGAATTTAAAAAATTAAGCCGTTCTATTACTGATAGTTAACTTCATCAGAGAATCGAGAGTTCAATCAAATTCATCCGCTTGTTCAATTTTCATAACCTGTTACCGTCGAACTGTGTTCTTTGCTTGATCCAATGTTGATCCAGAAGTTACTGGCTCTCGAGATACTTTTCCCTCGTGGATGTCCCGCTCGAACTCAGACCTGTCCTCTGTATCAATGTATGCACCTCGCAACTTCTACTTAACAATATTCTTTTCCCGCACTTGTACGTCCTCTATTTCCGTACTGCACGTCTCTCCAAATAAAAAAGCTATTTCCTTCCTTCCTTCCAAAAGAAAAGTAAAACTACCTAAGTCTCTTCTTACAGGTAATAGCTGAGAATGTCCGTGTTGCAGGTTCGAACAATCAGATATTACTATCAGTGATAACAATTTTACGGCTAGTAATTAACTACACATGCCTTCAGATCAATACAGCTAAACCACCTGTTAATTCCGTTTGCCTTGACCTAATACATTATACACTGTCGCTAAATTATCTACATCAAAATTCGGTGAATTCACATGTATTCTTGTAAATCATTAATTAAAGTAAGACATTAAATCTTAGAACACAATCAATATTCAAACAAACTGATAAATTCAAGAATTAACGTAACACTTCCGATCCATAACTCCACATAGTGCTTTTGCGACATTAATTAACACTACGTCATTCTGAACTACGAATTAAGGTAAGAATTCTAATTCATAATTCAAAAGCACATTACTACTTTAATGTAACAAATGAAACTAATCATACAAATGTATCAACAAATCACGCAGATCTGTAACGAAGAAACATTATATTAATTACATCATAATAAGCATGGATTTGAAACAAATACCTCGTGTTTTTGTGCGTGTCACAAACGTTGTTATTTGGCGATTTTTCGATCACGCTTCCTTAACGAATGGATTGCACTCAAATCACATTCGGAGCCTCTTTTTCAAAATAATACTACCCTGGCTTTCTTACAAAGCACCTTCCAGAAGACTGAAGTAATTTTAACCAGTAAGATATTATATTCTAAAGATTTCTCGTGTAAAACACACCCCTTATTCAACAGTGACCAATCAGAACAAATATATTTTCTCGCGCTTTCCTTTAAAAGTCGCTTACATCAGCGTGTCAAGATGACAGGCTTCGGTTTTAAGTAACAACTCCGTCTGTTTCAAATCAAACATGACACTTTCGTGTCACGGCGGTCAGTACTGCTCTAAACAAACACAGTTAATTGGTGAACCGGTCACATTCTATTATAACAGTACCTCTCCTTGCAGAATGTGTCTCATAAATCTAACAAGTGGCTGCTGGCTAGAAATAATAGTTATTTAATAATTTGACCGAAAAATTGGCACTTCTCAGATACATTTTCAAGGATAAACGTTTTGATGAAGATTGCTAACTTTACCCTGAAAACTGTGCTCTATCTAGGTGAAAATTGTGTTTTGCTTTGCAGAAACGCGATATTTTTGTGGGAATAAATTGCATATGCATGTGACGGCAATAATTTGTGAAATTAATTATTTGGGGAAATTACCACTATTTTCATAATTTATTTTTTTTCTTTCGGGAAAAACACTTTTTCGTCAAAACATTTTTACCGATATCTACAGGTGCTTTTGTTTAGAAGTAATGATAAAATATTGATGAAGATTATGGAATTTACGATCCTTTCGCATATTATGTTTCTTTTTGTTTTCTCTTGTTTCTGCTTCAAGATTAAATAGTTTTGTTTTGTTGTTTTTAATATTGCTGTGGGAAACCCAAACATCTTGTTGCGTTGTACGTAACAGGTGCACTCCTGATTTTTTAAAACTTAAAAAACCACCATATTTTATGAATCTGATGATTTTTCAGTCAGGATTGTGTCCTGTTGGTTCAAATTTTGCCTACCACGACGAGGTTAAATTTGTCATTAAAAAAAAACGATGAACACTGCTACTGACATTAAAATTGTTTTCATCATGTGTGCACCAGCGCGCGCATGCGTATGGTGATGATTTATCTGTCCAGTTTACCATCGTAGGTCCAGGTACATGTTCACGTGTCACTGGCAAAGAGCCAGCTGCTCAATTGTTATTGCAAGTTTGACGCTCAGTAGTCCACTCAGTTGTTTGCCCCTAACAGGCCATGAACAAATGACGAGAGTGGGCTACTGAATTATAGCTATGTGTTGTAGATTTCTCCGTCTCTCTGTTGGGCGATCAATATTTGTCTTTTACCACCAAATATTAATTGAGACAGATATACATTCAGACATTTTAATGTCTAAAATACACACGCACACACTAGTGGATCAACTAGCTTACAGTATATGTGTAACACCCGGTCAAGGAATTTACAATACAATTATCTGGTCTAAGAAGACGGCTGCAACTTTGTATCATTGGTATCATAAAACACTGCATAAACATGATTCGTAAAGTTGAATCGAGTTAATGTTAATTACAAACAATGCCTAATTCTTCCATAAAACATGATTCCTAAAGTAAAATCGAGTTAATGGTAAGTACAAACTTTTGCATTTGCCACTATACTGTAATTAAAGAATTCATGTATCGTAAAGTCGCAAACATGGTACATGTAGCTCTTTTCACCGGTTGTCACATGAGCTCGCACTTGTCCCAAGATTCCAAATTCGAGAAAATCGCACGTTTCGAAGCCCGTACCTTCAGTTTCGTACATTGTAGAAAAGTCAATATAGCTTGGTAAATTGAAAATTATCTCAGGAGTAAAACCAGCCATAGAGCATGGTCGTGTGACTTTAACAACGGAAATATCAGAAATAAATCGAGGGTCATCGGTGGCACCAAGTCTTTGGAAGTTACGTACTTTCTTGTGACGGGCAAATTTCTGGCAATCTATTTTGAACCCATTAGCTGAGACCAGAGAACCATTAATTAGATTTCTAGAGAATAGATGCGAATCAATAGTCACTCTGAAATGTTCGAATGTCTTTTCGAGGGGAGAACTCTGTTCTGAAATTAAAAATGTGCTAGCATTTTGTTTATGCAGGAGTCAAACAGACTATTAAGAAAATGGTAAACTTTGATTTCATGGTGAAAATGTCACGAATTGAGAACCTCCCGTGACCAGTAGTCAACGTAGGAGGTCAGACTGACCCAAGGTTTGGCACTTCCAAAATGGCGGAAAATATACGTAATTATGATTGCCACAGTAAATGAAGGGGCGTGGTTCCCACACTGAAATTCCTGGTTTAATATCGTACATCCAAAATTAAAATCAGTCTGAGCTGCTCTACAAGGGAGGGTACTAGTCTTTTGACTTCAGTCTTTGACTCCGAGGACAGAATTTGCAAGAAATTCTCCTCGTGATAACCGTTGGCCAAGGGACTGATTCCTAGGAAGATCGGTGTGTAAACGACAAAACTTAAGGGGAAAATAACTCTTCATACGCAATGAGAAGTCTGCAGAGATTTATTTGGGACATCTTCAGAGGCGTTGAGAACTCTACATACATATCGAACTGTCCGCCCAAAGAAGGGAGGCGAAACAACGAGAAAGACGAGGAGAAAGGAAAATGGAAGGAAAGAAGGAGTGACATGACAAATTGGAGGGAACCATCGCTAAGCAGGTTATGCACTCGCACACGGCAACGATTTCGACTGTTCACTGGATCGTATGATGAGAAAAGAATTTATCTGTAAACAGATTGGCTATTCTTTTATTTTTATATAAATCTAATTTTGTGTTAAAGGGTGCGAAGGCAGATTTATTCTAAAGAAATTTATCTTTCAAATGAATTGTATTCATTTTCAATTGTTTGTAATTGAATTACATTTTGATTCTTTTATATACGGGGACTCGACTCATTCTCTTCTATAAATCTGTTCAGATTCCTACTTATTCTTCCTGTAAGTTTACTCAAACTAGGCGAATTATATCGAGGGCGGTCATCTCCTAGGTACCGAGTACCGAAGGAGGTCGGACATATAATAACATTATATACACCACCCCATAACACTTCTCTTGTGTATAGTATGATAGAGATGGTCCTCCCACCGCTCCGGTGGCCTAGTAGTTACAGCGTCCGCTGCGGAAGAGGGAGGTCGTGGGTTCGATCCCCGACCTAGTCATACGAATGACTTGTTAGGACTGGTCGGCCTTGTGTCAGGATAATGTGACAAGGTAGGACATCATGTTACATGTCTGCAGCATGATGCCCCAGTGCTAGACATATAAACTGCCTCACTCTAGACATCGTAGCGATATGACTGAAAAATTGTTAAAGCTACGTTAAAAATACTACACACACACACACACACACATGCACACACACACAGATGGTCCTATCTCAGAATGGGTCATGGGGATAATCTAAGGTATTTTTTTTCACTGTGTATAATGTTTTTCCTTAGATTATTTTTCCCTCACAACATCAAGATAGCATTGAACACCTGTGATCAGAGGTAAATCTGTCAGCTTTATCTCAGTTATCTAAGTTGCAGATTCAGCAGTGTAAAAGTCTCTGTTATCGTATAGCAATACTTCTAGAACATTACATCCAACGTTCCCTCTAAGCGAATGGTAGATATGCGCGCAGTGCTCGCTGCATTGTGCAAGCATTACGGAGACGAGCAAACTTTAACGTTGGATTCAGCAAAATTTAACGTTGGATTGAAAATTCAGCTGCGCGGGAATGGCTGAGCAGCTTAGAGGGAACGTTGACTACATCCCTCCTTTTCTTTCTGATTAAAAATGTATACCCTAAAATTGAGAATAAGTTTAGTGTTTCAAAACAAGTCATAATGATTATAACACATTTATTAACAAAATAGATGCACATAATATAAATTTTGAGTGAAATAAAATTTGTATCTTGATATTTTTTGTGTGGATACTGTACAAAAGTGTCAGCTAGAACTAGGCAAATTATGTTTATAGTTCTCACGGTTCAGTCCTAATTAGTAATGTTTTGTGTTTAATGATTGAGTTCAAGGTCAGCATTTTAAACAGAATTGCCATTTGACGAGATACACGTTTTTGTTATAAACTATCTAGACCTACATAATAGTTTACAATTAAATCACATTACATATTTATAAGTAAATCATCGTACAACAGGATGTATGTGGTAAGCTTTCTAAAAGTTTTACATTAGTTTGCCCATACCTAATCAATTTGGTAGTCAGGTGGTTTCTCTCTCGGGATGATGTACTTAATGCTATGCCAGGTGTTGAATATGTGACACACATATCTCCATCTTTCTTTTGATTTATTGTATCATATGTCTAGTCATCAGATGGTAGAATATGTGATGAATTCTTTACCGTCTTGAAGACTCAGGGATTTCTAGTTATATGCCGGTCTTCTCTTCTATGTGTTATCATTGGTACCTTTTTGTTGAAAACTTCATATGGTATGGGGTCGAATGGATTTGACAACTAGCTTGTCATGCCGGACTGGATTCATGCCAGGGTCATCCCAGAGTTACGTGTTGGTACGTTACTGTCTTTTGAATGGATAAGTGTAATTGTTCAGTCTTCATGCGATTTTGAAGCGCGGAAACACACGTTAGAAACGTCAAATCGAACGGAGGGTTGTGGTCACGCTTGAACTCCTTGTGTTCATTTATATTACCGCTAAGGGGATTTCATGTTGTCAGAGATTTTGCCATACTTTATTGATAAAATGTCAGACTCCTATGTTTCTGTTTTCAAGAGTGAACCACTTATATCAAAGCCCAGTTTCAGACCAACTGCATCAACTAAAATTCTCACTTTTAACACTTTTCTAGCTTTAATAATCTGTATAATTAATAGCTTTAATTGCCATCACTATCGCCAGCCAGTAGGCATATTTGCCGAACTAAATCCTGGGTTTCAGCGTGTTTTGGATTGTCTAGGTAGCCCGTATTTTATGCATGCATTTGTAAAATGTCATCACATGCATGGCTTTAAATACGACAGAACATCTTATCCAGGGCCCAATGTGACAATTAAACTCAATGATGCCCAAGAGTGTTAATGACATCATGTGAAAAGAGCGTTATGCGTGATATCCAGTCACTTCATGTGGATTACGTTAGTAGTGGAATTGCTAGCATATGACAGAAAATTAAACCGTACTTAATATCGGCACGCAATGTTAAATAAATTATTCAAAATTAAAATTGTCAATCACTTTCTAATTTTTGAACAAAATCTCTCAAATTCAACGACTTTCAATGACCTAGGAGTCCATGGTGAAATATTGATGAATTTCAAAGTAATGAATTGGTGTATTCATTTCTTAATGACTTTCAATTAGTAGTAGTAAGTTGGAGTTTTAAGTGGGCACCGGCCACGAAGGGTCATATGGCCCACTATTTATATCCAACATGTCGTTGGACATTTAGTTCTCCCATAGGGACGGTACGGAGCCATGTCCCTACAGGCATTTTGTGCAAACAGGTGCACTTCTTTACTTGGGCGTTATGCTGAATTACTAATGAGTAACTGTCAGCATAGATGTAAGCCCTACAGGGTGGGTAGGAATAGTACCGTCACACACCCACCCTATCAACCAATCATGTTGCTTTGAATAAGCAGTATGCAATTGCACTGGTAGCGAGAGAAAATTAGTTTCCTCATATCGCTAGAAATTCTGCTGAGCCCTGATCGAGGAAGGGAGGGAAAGGTCCGGAAAGGTCAGCCAGCACGCACGCAAAGAGAAGGACAGCACAGCCACGAACGCCGCCCACACCTGAAACAAAAGAGCCCTACTTACTTGTGTCAAATTCAGTCCAGTTGTGCTAGTGGACTCCCTATATCAATAATGTGTAAGCCACCTGTGCAATTATTTCAAGCATTAGAGCTACAGAATTTCCTATCTCCTAACACTATGCCCTACATTAGTACTATGTGTACATAATTTGTCCCTACCTGGGATAGGCCCTTCTTACGAGGGCAAATCCCCTTAAAAAAAAAAAAAAAAAAAACTATACTAGGGTTGTCAGAGTGACCAGATAGTTGGTTCAGGTTAGGTTGTTGGAGTTCTGAATTTATTTGGTGGAGATCCGAAATTGTTCATATTAGTTTTTTTTGTTGGTTTGCCGATTAGAATTCTCATACCAATCGTCACGGCAAGAATTCAATATCTAAGAACATGAAACATAAAAAACAAAGAAGACAGTACGGACGAACAAACAGGAAGTATAAAAATAAATAAATAAGAATAGAAATAAGAAAAAATAGAAGAATAGATTACAGTTAAAAAGGGGGTGGATGAATGGGGTCAGTCGGTAACCCAGCGTTACTGAATGGGAGAGACACAGAGGTGTACCTGGCTGTTCACTTGTGTGGGCCCAATTCAGGCGTTTTCTAGTATAAGTCCTAGAGCCTGTTTTATAGCAGTAAGCAGTAGGTACCAACCTTCCCCGAGCTCCGAAGGAAATAAAAGGATAAAGAATAAAATCAATAAAAGAGTGAACGTATGGGACCGTTCGGGACCTCTGCATTACCGAATGGGGTGACATAGAGGTTCACTTGTGTGAGCCCAATCCAGGCGTTTTTCTAGTATATTTCCTAGAGCCTGTTTTATAGCAGGAGGCACCAACCTGTCCGGAATAAGTGATAAATAAAAATAGTAACAAGAAGGATAAATGGGGTTAGTCGGTATCTCTGCATTACTGACTGGGGGTGACACAGAGGTGTACCAGGCTGCTCACTTGTGTGAGCCCAATCCAGGCGTTTTCTAGTATATGTCCTAAAGCCTGTTTTATAGCAGTAGATCACGACCTTCCCCGAAAAAATATTAATAATAAAGGAGAAAAATAACAATATAAATAAAGAAATGGCATGGCACATCTTTATAGCCCTGAAAAGGACTGTTTTTAAAGGAATAGTATTATCCTTTCTGCTGTGTGATCTTGAAGGCAGCTTGCCAGAGGAGTTGCCATGCTCTTCTTGGGAGTCTTGTTCTTTCTGTTATCCTCCCTTGTGATGTTATCTCCTCTGTTTGATGGTTGCAGAATTGAGGGTATTGAATACTTCATTTTGTTTCTTCCTGTAGTTGGTAGTCCCTCCTTAGGCACATTTTGGAGGGGGCGGGGGGGTTGTTTTGGAAGATCTTTATGCCATTATTTGTTAAGTAGAAAGGTTTGAAGGTATGCAACCCCACGTGACAAGCTGTAATGAAGTGTAATTTTGACCATGTGACTAATTTAATGGAAAATATTTGTATTAAAAGCGTAAATATTTCAACTCCATTACATTATATGTGTGTCGCCTAGCCATGATATATACGGTACAGCCATCTGGTCTCGGTAGCTATTGCAACTTTGTATCTTTCTTACCGTTTATCACCGTAGAAAGCACGCGCACATACTGTTATAAGGACCGAAGTTTTTGTAGTTTACTTGGTGTAAGTTCAAATTCAAGGATGTAATTAATCCAGGTCAGTATGTTTTCTCTCACTCAACATATTTTAACGTATTATTTAGTGTTATGACTTGGAAGGGTTGGGTGACAGAATCGATTTAAATGAAATTGAATGCATCTGAATTAAATCAGGGAATATTGATTTTGTAAGATTTTTTTTTACAAAAGCACTCAAATCTAATGTAAAAACAAGAAATGATACTATTGTAATATCACACCTAAAACAATTAAATTATATTTAAAAAATGCCATATATAAAGATGCCATCTAGTATGCAAAACATGACATAACAAATTAGCGTGTGATTTGGCGTTATGATACGAAATATTTGAAAGCTACGAGAGAGAGAGAGAGAGAGAGAGAGAGAGAGAGAGAGAGAGAGAGAGAGGTGGGTGATTTCAATGACATTGTATTACATTTGTAATTCATTCGGATCTCTTATATATATATAATATTCGGAGCTCCTTCTAACTTATATGGTATGTCTAACTTCCCGCTCACTCCGTGTTGGTTGAGTAGGCAGTACGTTTTATTTCCATGCCCCCCCCCCACTCCCCCCCCCCTCTCTCTCTCAGATTTCGTTAATTTCAAAGTATTTAAACTAAAAGTTGCAAAAGGAAAGTTTATTTTGTGCAGGTCCTATTTTTGACGTAACAGATTATTGAAGCGATCCCCCTGTGCAACATAAGTATATTTGCAAACACTTCTTAGACAGAAGTCAAATATCGAATGCGATACGATTCGAGATTATAAGTACCGTGTGCCTTACTAAGGGATAGACAATGGGCCGATGTGTCTATTAACCAACGGACGTTACTGCCTTACTAAGGGAAAGACAATGGGCCGATGTATCTATTAACCAACGGACGTTACTGCTGTAGAAAGCGATTGACGTCACAATTGTTGAAAACATGAAAACATATGAGGTATACATGTCCCCATTTTTTAATGAGAGTTTCGTAAACAAAAAATACACCCACCCCCATTTTTTAAATATAGTGATCGTGATAATTTAGAATGGAACCTAATCAACGTCATTTAAACACTTATACAACATTTTATATGCACTGTGATCCATGCATCCGTCGATTTCACTGACAAAGTCAGGATCTCATATGTGTAGTTTGTTGTTTACAACTGAACGTTCAATATTATGTAAAAAAATAAGTGCCATATATAAAGATGCCATCTAGTATGCAAAACATAACAATACAAATTAGCGTGTGATTTGGCGTTATGGCACAAAATATTTGAAAGCTACGAGAGAGAGAGAGAGAGAGAGAGAGAGAGAGAGAGAGAGAGAGAGAGAGAGGAAAGGTGGGTGATTTCAATGAAATTGTATTACATTTGTAATTCATTCGGATCTCTTATATATGTACACACACACACACACACACACATATATATATATATATATATATATATATATATATATATATATATATATATATATATATATATATATATATATATATATATATATATATATATATGTATATATACATGTATATATATATATATATATTTACATATTTACAACTGTACGAACAATATAATTTTAGCATCTTAATGAACAAAAACTTTTTCTATGCCGTGATCCATGAATCCGTACTTATCAATAACTGCTTCTGAGTCTTAGTATAGTTCGATGTCGACGGTGTTACGGTGTAAATTGTCCCCATTAAGTCAACATTTAATTGAAAACATACGTCCACTAAAGTACAAAAAAATGTCAGTAATACGTAGCAGGAGAAACAAATGAAATGAAATTGAGGAATTATAAATGTCAAGAAACAGATAACAGAACGAAGAAGTGATATAAATTAATTTGTGGATAAAAAATGTCAATAAACACGTAGTATAATTATCATATAACATTTCATCTATGCTATAAAATAGAATTACAGACTTCAAAATGCTGGCTTATTAGTCTTCATTACATTGTGAATAAATACAGGAAATTAAAGTTACAAAATCTAAATTTGTAGAACAAAGGTACAAACTGCATATTAAAGTAGGCCGTATATAACCCAAATAACATGAAAAATATCTTTGCCAATTAATCTATAGCCTGAGATGCATGAAACACTTGTTTTGTACAAACATCACGCGTAGCCAATAAATACATAATCAACCCTTGTTTATTCCATCGTTTGTGGACCACACTGATGCAAATAAGAATTACAAGTGCAATGACTGATCTTGTACCTCTTGGAAAGCCTTGTAAAAGAAATTGTCATAATAATCCAGAGTTATTTATATTCAAGGAAATATTTCAATTTGGTATTGATATCTTTGATCTTAAGGTATACTTGATGTGAATAAATAACATTAAATAAGTTAGTCCTATCAATTAATATCCCTAACGGGGAAACACAAAATCTCTCTCTCTCTCTCTCTCTCTCTCTCTCTCTCTCTCTCAAAGTTCACTTTACCAAATATCTCTCTAAGACGCATTGTGAAGACCAGACCGCCATTGTAAGTACCAATCAGCCATTGTAGGTACCAATCAGACATTTTAAATATGAATAAGCCAGTGTAAATACCAATCAGCCATTGTAAATACCAATCAGCCTTTTTAAGTACCACAGGGTTAGACTTAGTCAATTAAACACTCGTTTTGCACGCACTCCGGGCATCACACGTAGCCAATAAATAAATAAATAAATAAATAAATAAATAAATTAAAAAATGTGTTAATTCCACCGGTTTCGGACCGTGCAGATGTAAAACCTATAATTACAAATGGTATGACAGAACTTGGACGTCTTGGTAAACCTTGTAAAATGTTTGGCCAAATAATCCAGAGATGTATCCATCTCAGATAGGTCACTTTCTTATTGATATATTTGGTTTTGAGATCTATTAGATGGGAAGAAATCTTATTGAAGAATTTATTTCTGTCAAATACTTTTCGTACACGAAATTTGACCTACTTTCCATTACTGTTTTCATTGTTTTATTGTATAAAATAGAAAGAGGTCACCAAGGCGACAATTAGTTCTGATCTAGAATTATTCCTGCTACAAGTCGTTCAAGGTCTGACAAATATATTATTTGGTTTCCAGTTTTATTTTGGCTTCTTCCTATATAATGTAAACAGCGGCGTCGTTAGTGTTGGTGTCACTCAGTGCGGTAAACTCATAGTGTCACCCCTCCAGACTTCCACCACGGATTTCTTCTTCTTAAAATGAGTCCACAATATAACAATTTTGCAATTTTTCATTTTGGTGTCACCCCTCTGAGATGGTGTCACCCGGTGCGGTCCGCACCCCACCCCACCCCACCCCTGCACCGACGCCACTGAATGTGAGACTAAAAATCTTTGTTGATACCCTTTAACTCTCTCCGGCACATTTAGCTGGTTTGAGTTTTTGGGTAACATCCTTGTTTTTTTCTTCTAAGTATGTCTATTTTTTGTGTATTGTTTCCTTGTCCACCCATGTATGCTATAATATGTCAGTTTTGTTTTGTGTATTTCCCTTTTATTACTATAAAAGATTGTTTATAAGGGTTATTCTTGGTTTTCGTTCTTCATTTGATATAGTTATTTTACCCAAAAAGAGTGGTACTTCCTACCCTCTATCTTTTTGGATTTCGGGTATTGTCCTCTCTTTTTGGAGTTTCAGAGAGTCCTGGTTTCCTTCACAGTCCACTCTTTTAACAAGGATTATATTCTCACCCCTTAACGTCATCAAAAACGCTGGGGTTATTTCCTTTCCTTTTTCTATTGTTTTTCCTTTTTCAGAGTTTTAAATTTGTTTTCGCGAAGTGACTTTGCCAGAAGTCTTTTTTTTTCTCGTCCGTCATGCATTTTCACTTATCTATCGTTTTTGCATGTTTGTGTTAGCAGCTTATTTCGAATCATTGAGTTGTTTCTTACTGTTTTTCTCTTTTTGTACTTTTGGGAAAAAAGAGTTTCAAAATTTTCTAAATTTTTGAGTTATTTATGTGTTTATGCGATGTATGTCAGTATATGTTTTGTTTTGTTTTATTTCATTATTATTGTTTTGATTTGGTATTTATTTTTTAATCTTTGTACTTGTCTTATTGTTATTTTGTTTCTATTGGGGAATTTTCATTTTTTGTTATTTTTCATATTCTCCTTTTTTGCTTTTAAGGTGGGTGGGTGTTGTAGGGCTTAGAGTTTTAACTTAACTTCAGGCCGTAGCCCTTTGTCCCTCTTTCCGATCTATTGGTTCTGCTCCATAGCGCATGAGATCGGTGGGGTCTTGTTATCTGTAAGAAATAGAGCAGTTATTAGATAGCCAAGTATATTATTTTTTTTTTTTTTAAATTATTCCAAAGTCTTCCCTGGCCATGAGGTTCTCACTACTGTGAGAGCCCTATTTCCAGATAATATTTTCTCTCTAAGTGAGAATCCCTCATATGGTTATCCTTTGGGAGCAATCCCGCAGGTTTCACCACTTTTTTGAGAGACCCGCATCTAATTTAGTACCTATAGTGTATTATTTTATTTTTGAATTTTTGTTGCAGTGAAACATTTATTTCATTTTTGTTTTAGTACAATATGTTTGGAGAAACTTCTGTCCCTCTAAAGATTCAGTTATTCTTTTTGATCATAAAATTCGTATATTTTTTAAAATAGAGTCGCAGTAAGTACAATGTGAAAAAAATAAAAATAAAAAACTGGGTCAGTTTAGTTTTTGGAAATGTGTATGGTTTTACCTTGTTATTAAAAATTCTAATTTTGGCGCGCTTTTGCCGCAGTTATATATAATGTATATAGTTTGGTGTGTTTCTATGGCTCAAATACAGGGTCACATATGTATATACTGTATCTGATCTTATTTTTATGGTTTCTGGATAAGATTGTATATAGTTTCTCTTCACTATTATAGTTTTTATATTTTAGTGTTCCTTGAAAGAAAAAGAAAAAAAAAATGCCTCTAAAACAGCGATCTTCAAGATTGCCTCTAAAATAGCCGTTATTTTTCTGGTATCCATATCGCTAGTCTTCTTTTTTCTTATACATACAATATGTATGCTATTACTTCTTTATATAAATTATTGTTGTTAATTTTATTTGTGTATAAGAGTATAACATAGTGATAGAATTTCATTTCAGTTTTTATCTTTGTAATTATTATTGTACGTTGATCCGTAGTTTTTTCACATTGTAGTATTAAATGAATTTCGTTATCGCTGAATTTATGGCACAAGGGGCATTTGGGTAGTATACGAATTACTTTCCTTTTATACGCAAGTTTCCCGATCCACCATGCATCATGTATATATTCATATATTCTTGTTATTTCTTTAGGATATTTCAGTTTATTCCAATGTATCCATATTTGTTTCCAGTTCTGGTTTTCTTTCTTCTATTTTGTTTTTTGGTAGTTTATTCATTGTCAGATCAGTATATATATCTATACTTGCAATCGAAGTAACTGGTAGAGGAAAGTAACGTTTTCCTTCCTTCGGGCGTTATTTGCTGTGTGAGTCGGCAACTGACAGTTTATACCAGAAAAAACAACGTTGAACTCTTATAATTGACATTTTTCTCTGCCAATAGTTTGTTGTTAATTTTATTTTCTTTAAGGGCTATAGTTTGTCGATACGCAATTAGCGGTAGTTGTATTAATTTCTTTAGGTTGTTATTATAATAGATTTCAGGTTTATGTGACAGCATGAATCCAAACCAGTATATGTATATTCCCTTCCACGGGTGTGAATGTGTATCATCAAGTTTGTTTATTCGATCCAAATACGTTGCCGTTTGTTTAAGTTTTAAATTGGGTAAGTTCCTACCACCTTTTTCTTTATCTTTTTGTAGCGTAAAACGCGATATCCGGCATATTTTTTCCATAAAAATTCATAAATAGCTTTTTCAATTTTCTTTATATAGTATAAGTCGAAGTCTATAATATTAAATTCGTGCCATATTGAATTAAACAGGTATGTTTGTGTTATTTGAATTTTTTTCCATAAATGTTAAGTTTCGTATATTCCATACCTTTTTGTGTTTTTCAATTTTATTTATAATTTGAGCTGTGTTTAGGGGTTTACTGTTTTTCCCTAGCTACACTCGTAATGTTTTTTATATTCGGAATATATATTCCTTCAATGTTATTGTCATCTTGTATAGATCTGTTGACGGGTTCTATACCCACAACATATAAAAACATAGATAAAGGGCAGCCTTGCCGGACCGATCTCTTTACGTAGAACGGGTCTGTCCGGGCTCCATTTATCTGTACTGTTGATTGTATTTCATGATATAACGTTTCAATACATGATATAAATTTTGGTCCGAAACCAAAACATTTAAGTGTTTTTAATATGTAGTTTAATTCAATTTTGTCAGAGAATGAGAGCACCATTTCTATCATTTGTTTCCATATATTCTATTGTCGTTTTTATTGATAATATATTGTCCAAAATTTGTCTACCTTCTTCTCCACAGGATTGGTTATGCATTATAATTTCATTGAAGGTTGTTTTTATTCTATTTGCCAAAATGGTACTAAGTATTTTATAATCAATGTTGAGTAATGATATGGGACGCCAGTTTTTTAGGTCCATATGATCACCCTTATTTTCATATATTAGGGTGATCATTCCCATTTTCATGGTGTCACTCATATTTTTATTATAAAAAATCTCATTATAAAGTTTTGTTAAAATTGGGACTGAAAATCATTTTTTAAGAACTTTTTTTGGGGGGGGGGGGCACCAGACAGATGCCCCCTCCCCCTATTGAAAAAACTAAAAGTGTTTTTATGTGTGGGTGTGTTGCCCCTGCTGTGTAGTTTTCTGGTTTTTTGTAATGAAATTCCATTTATTTTAACCTAACCTTAATTTTGTTCCATCGGGATTATATGAAAATAGGAGGATATTTTGGAGTTTTCTATGACGTCCTCACCCGCGCTCAAAGGCTCATCATGGGTATCCTGTCTTGATTTCTTAAAGTTAACCCTGGCTAGGGGTTTCCTGTATCCTGTGTATGTTATTTGTGTTGTGCTATTTGCATGTTGCTATATGTATACATATGTATACAGTGTATCTTGTAAGGATAGCCCTTTTGGTCAAAGTTTCCCAGTGTTCTAATCATATAAAATACCTCTAAATGGTATTTTTAAAATATATTTTATGATTTCATTTAATTTATATTTGAAAATTTTGAATTTGGTACAAACACATGGTGTATTAAACTTTAGTTTAATTGGTTGTTTCCAACCAATTGTTTTAATGTTTGCTTTATGGTGTTCCATGTTTTGTAATCTTCCTTATTTATATAATAGATCTCTTGGATTGAAACGGGATCCGTACAATTTCTTTATTTTGTTTGCACTTCACCCGTCTCGATCTTTTTTGTGATCTTTATTTATGTATCATTAATTCCCTATTCCGTTCCGAAAGAATATTTTTAATTTCCCTTTAAACGGGCTTTCTGTGTAGATTCTAACGAATATCCACAGAGTATTAATAATTTTTTTTTTTATCACCAGTGACTTTATATGATAGCATGCTTGTGTTGGGGAAAGGTATAAGAAAACTATCTAATTCGTGAGTTGTTTTGATTGTGCGTAAGTCTCAAGGTGAGTTTGATTAACAGCTCTTCCACGGGCCTGTCCACTTCGCGTAGCGCCATGTGATTTAGCCCCATGTTCTCATTGCTATTACTTTCTCCTCCTGAGTTCCCTGTCCCTCCCTTCTTAATTTTTGTCCCCATATTTAAATACTGGTCCGCATGCTATCATATTTCTAACTATAAATTGTGTTATTCCATGTAAAGTTTCTTTGGGAAATTTCCCGTCTAATTATAATAAATGAGCTTCATTGTATATTTGGTTTTTATTAATAGTAGAAATAATTTCATTTCTTTATTTTATATTAACTGTGCATTTTGTAATAATATGATTTTTTTAAAAAATAAAGTTTTTGCACAGTGGACATTTCGGCGACACTGCTATCATATGCCGTTTCACTGCTATTTCTCCTGTCAACCACGCATCGTGCATGTATTTGAACAGGGTACTTTCATTTTTATGGATCTTAGTTTGACCCAGTTTCCCCATGCTCTATCCCAATTAATGTTTATGTGTTTTTGTTCTACCTTATTTGTTTCCTTATTTATTGTGTGTTTTGTTAGCCATTTGTATGTGGATTTTGTATTAATTTCCCATAATTCCTTATCGTCCCTATATTTAAAAAATAAATCTTTTATCGATCTTAATTTTCTTGGCACCTCTAAACGTTTTGTTAATTTGTTATTCCTATATATGTCATTTCCCTATTTCATATAGAAACCAAAGTAATAAATATAGAGCCCATGCCAAGCTATTTTTGGCTCCGCTTTAATCTCCTTAAACCTGTTTGATATGTTGGTGCATTTAATTAGGGTGGGGTGGGGGTTAGGCCTCCTCTTTTCCCCTCCCTATATGAAGTTTCTTTGTTTGTGTAGTGAATTTTAAATTCCCATAAGTATTTAATAATTTCTTTATCAATTTTTTTTAGTGTTGCGTTTTTAATGTCTACCGTTTTTAGTTTGTAATTAAGGTGCACATACATGTAATTTTTTGCAACTTGTGCTCGTTCCATTAAGCATATTGGCATTGGTGCCCAGATTTGCAAATTTTTTTTGTATACTTTCCCTGATTTCCTTCAGATTTTATTGAATTTCGTCTTTCCCAAAATTTATACCTAACGTTTTTATATTGTCTTTAATTAGAGGAGTAGGCAGCCCATGTTTCTTCCCTCTCCAGTTTCCTATTAATAAAATTTCTGTTTTTTCAGGATTTATCTTAGATCCCGAAACTTTCCCAAATTTTCAAATTCCTTTATAAGTTCATTATAGGATTTTCCATCTTGGATAAAGTTTGTACATTCATCAGCGTGTTGTATCATCTTCACTTCTTCTTTGATATTTGGAACTTTAATCCCTACTATTTTTTGGTTGTTTTTAACTTTGATACTTAGTATTTCTATTGCTATTACGTATAATAGCATGGATAGTGGGCATCCCTGCCTCACCGATCTTTGAATTTCAAATTTATCCGTTTTTGCCCCATTTACCTGTACAATTGAGTTTATATCTTTATACAGGATTTTGGTCCAGTTTTGGAAGTTTTCTCCAAAGCCAAATTTTTCTAGTGTCTTATATAGGTAGTTTTGCTCAAGTCTATCAAAGGCTTTTTCCTGGTCAATTAGTACCATAGCACTATTATTACCAGTCATATTCATGTGTTCTATAATAGTTTTAATGTTTAGAATGTTGTTTTGTATGTCCCTACCTTTTGGCCTGCTAGTTTGGTTTATATTTATGATTTGGTCAAGACATTCTTTAACCCTTTCAGCTAACATTTTACTAACAATTTTATCGTCTATATTAAGGAGTGAGATGGGTCTCCAATTTTTAATTTCATCCCTATTACCTTTTCCCTTATATATTAATGTTATCATTCCGTCCCTCATGGTGTTAGACATGTTTATATTTCTTAGTGCAATGTTATTATATAACCATTCTAAAACTGGCGACAACTCCCCACATAATTTTTGATGGAATTCTCTCCCTGGTGATTTGTTTTTCAATAATTTCCCTATTGTCGCTATTATTTCGTCTTGTGAGATAAATTCCTCACATTTGTTTCTATGTTCTGAGGTAATTTTCTCACAATTCGTCTCTCGTACGTATGTTTCTATATCTTCGTCTGCTATCTTTCATTTTCCTCCAATGTTCATTTTTTAAATTTGCTAATCTTAATACTAGTGTTTCTTTTGTGCTCTGGGTTGTTGTTGTGTTTATTAAATTTTCTAAAGCATCTATTTCTAATTTAAATTTCCTAATCCTTATATAATTGAATGATATATCGCTATCTTTTGAAATGTAACTTTTAGTTTATCCCATTCTTCTATAATATCTATATTCCCATTATTTTTAAAATCTTCTATTTCCCTTTTAATATCTTTTATAAATTCCTAATTATTTAACATTTTTGTATTTAATTTCCATGATCCCCTTCCCGATTTAGTTTTTTTAAAAAAATTTATTTCCTACTTCTAAATAAATTAGTTTATGGTCCGAAATTTTATAATCTGATATCCCTGATTTTATATATGTATTTGTTCCAAATGATGTGCCCCAAAATTTATCTAATCTACTTTCTCTTTCATTTCCGTTTGTGTAAGTGTATTCGACCCTCGGCAAGTTTAAACGTATATATATATATGTCAATCAAATTTAGTGACTTCATGGTGTATTGCATTATATCCTTAATGTTTAAGTCATTTTATGTCAGTTTTCCCTTTCTGTCTCTTTCGTCCCCCACCCAATTAAAATCCCCTCCTATTATCAAATTTTCCCTTGTGTAGTTCTCTAAGTACTCCATAATAAGTTGTGTTGCAAAAGCTACTCGCAAATTGGTTTTGACTTGCATATATATATATATATATATATATATATATATATATATATATATATATATGCAAGTCAATTAAAAAGTGATTATTTCCCATTTTTAAATGAATTGATCTTCCCTTAAAAAAATCCCCTTCATCGATTCTTTCCCATTTAACTCCCACTTTATTTTTTATCATAATTGCTATCCCTCCTCCTTTATCCCTCCTTACATAGTTGTTAATTACTATGCAATCCAGCTCTCTTTCAAGTTTTTCTCTTATTTCGTCCGTTAGTCCATTGTGCGTTTCTTGTATGAACAGTAAGTCAAAGTCCCCTATTTGTGTAAATTTTGTTGTTTTTCCTTTACTTAATCCATTCACATTTATAGACAACAAACAGAAGTTTTGTTCTTCCATTTGTGTTTTTTTTTCTCCCAGGTGGCCGCTTATTCTAGTGGTTATTTGGTTATTGGCTATGGTTTAAAATTAATTTCTTATATCTTCCCCCTTTTGAAGGGATCCCGGGTTATCAGTTGCTGATTTAACCGTACTATTAAATATTTCAGTCACTGGTGACTTGTGACGTAGATAATGTATCTTTTTAACAACGTCTCATTCATTCACGATATTGACACACACTCACCAAGTGCCAACCTTGCGATTATGTTACATTGTAATATTGAGGAAGTGATCTAGATTCATTGATGCAGTTCGTGGACCGTCTCAAAGTTCTCTCTCTCTCTCTCTCTCTCTCTCTCTCTCTCTCTCTCTCTCTCTCTCACACACACACACACACACACACACACGCAAACACGGATCAACAGCAGCACACTCATCGGTTTGTAGTACTCTTTGTGTGTGTGTGTGTGTGTGTGTGTGTGTGTGTGATTTTTAACGTAGCTTTAACAGGTTTCAAGTCCAGTGTGGCAGTTAAGTGTGATGTCTAGCACTGGGGCATCATGCCACATTCATGTAGTTTCCTGTCCCACCCAGTCAGCCACATTACCTTGACACCAGGCCGATCAGTTCTAACACTTAGACCATCACATTGTTCTCCACCTGTTCGTTTTGACTGGCAAAACAAAACAAAAGGTGTATAATAATTTGGTCCTAATATTAACCTCTTAATGTTGAGCGCCAAGCGAGGCAGCTGCTAGTACTATTTTTAAAAATTAAAGTTTTTGGTATGACTCGGCCGCAGATTGAACTCGCGACTTCGGCTTCCAAGAGGGAAACTCTTATAATCTGGGACAGAAACGGTCACTTTTATTACTAATATCAAGGAAACACAATGTAAATAAATATGTGAAATAACAGCCACGTTTATTGTTACGTGTTTAGGCTCTCACAAACAGTAACAAGAAAAAAGTGACGACAACAAGCTTTGTAAAATTTAACAAATAATTTATTTCATTAGAGAAACAAGGCAAAATTGAGAAAAGGTTTTAAGAATCAATTCTAAAAATAATCCAAGAATATTAAAAAATAGAAGTCCTAGTAATAAAATGTTCTAATGTTCTGAGTTCGAGTTCCGACGAAATCCAAAATGGAAGGCGTTGATGCATTCTGTGGTCAGAGCAGTATTGACGTGTCTACAGTTCTTTGGCGAACGATAGAAAATAATATTCCGGTGTTTGAATTCTTTACATTTAGATAACTGTCACTGTCCATTAATTAAATTTGAGCACAAATATTATCAGATAAACATTGTCTCTTTCAATTCAAATAATTTTAAGAAAACTTAAATATTAAACTTGAATTGGTCACACAAAAAACACCTTGACGTCTTAGTGTTTAAAAGCCCAACTTAAATTATTTCTTAATACATCGATATAATTCCTGGCTATTTTGCAAAACAGACTCCCGAATGTTGGTCAACCTACTGGTAAAATAGTTATTATGAATCGTTTATGTGATGGTACCTATGAAAGTTAATGCATCTGTCGATCGACACTTATCTTCTTCTGCCCCCTGTGACAGGCCGTAAGTATGGATGGACAGATCGACGAACAGGACGAACAAGATCAAATCAAAATATATGCAGTGATATATTACAAACTGCTGTTGTGTTTCCTGAAAGCATGCATATATTCCTCTGACATTATTCTTATATTGGTTTTATTTAAATAATATGATACGTGAAAAACTGTGTGGACTCTGTAGCACATAGTAAAAACAGTAAACAATACAACCTGGGTTATTTATTATAATTAAATGAATTGTTTTCTCGTTCAGATTAGCACTTTCATGTGTTTGATATTTTGTTATTTCATGGAAAAGAAGTAGAACATTGTTTTCTGCATCTGTTTGATATTTCATGGAAAAAGAAGTCGAACATTTTTTACCACATGTGTGTTATACATCATGAAAATGAAGTAGAACATTTTTTCCGCATGTGTTTGATATTTCATGAAAAAGATTTAACATTTTTCCCCCGCTTGTTTTTGATATTTCATGGAAAAAAAGTCGAGCACTGTTTCCCGCATGTGTTTGGTATTTCATGGAAAAGAAGTAGAACATTGTTTCTTGCATACGTTTGATATTTCATAAAAAAATTTAGAACATTGTTTACCGCATGTGTGTGATATGTCATGGAAAAGAAGTAGAACATTGTTTACCGCATGTGTGATATTTCATGAAAATGAATTAGAACATTGTTTACCGCATTTGTGTGATATTTCATGAAAATGAATTAGAACATTGTTTACCGCATGTGTGTGATATTTCATGAAAATGAATTAGAACATTGTTGACCGCATTTGTGTGGTATTTCATGGAAAAGAAGTAGAACGTAGTTTTCCGCATCTGTGTGATATTTCATGGAAAAGGAGTAGAACATTGTTTTCCACGTGTGTTTGATATTTCAAGGAAAAGAAGTAGAACATCGTGGATCATTAACTAAAATGTATTTAGGGATTTGGTGGATCAAGGTTGATATAGATTTATCATGAAAAGGATCATTTCTTGCTGAGAGAGAGAGAGAGAGAGAGAGAGAGAGAGAGAGAGAGAGAGAGAGAGAGAGTGTGTGTGTGTGTGTGTGTGTGTGTGTGTGTGTTCAGGTTCTATTTAATAATGTGTCACTCTTAACGGTGTAAATACGGCTACATCTTTGGGAAATTGGCAGGTGGCGGTAATTAAATATTGAATAAATTCACAATAACTAAATATCTAAAATTCAATATTTCAGACTAATTTAGTAGAAATATATTTGACTGTATTTAATTTAAAATACCAACATAGTAAACTCTATTATTTAAAGAGTATTTTATTTCTGAATTAACTATTACAGAGTATGAAGCTGGTAACAAACGTCGTATTTTACTATAATGAAGAATATAATTACAGTTAAATATAAGTTCTACAAACAATTAAACTTTCCAATAAATTATATTAAAGAAGAGTAAAGGAATATTAAAATAATACAGTGTTGTAAATGGACCGATGTTAGCTAACGTTTTTATGATAAAAATCCCTATATTGTATAAAACAAAATTGTACGCAAACGGTATCATACCTGTAACGTTACAAGTCTCCATTGAGTTACGATGAAACCGATTAATTCGTTTACAAATATACTCTTGTTATACAGTCTCGTAGGACGTGGTCAAATATGTTCATACGTCTTGCTATATTTTTTTGGCCAGAATCTGAAAGTCAGGCTATATATTTTCCTACAGACTACCCCTAGGGTCTATATTTGTCATTGAACGCATTTTTGCTGAATCAGCTACTTACTCACTGAGAATAAATTTCTGTAATTCGTTAGCACGTAACCCTCATTACTTACCGAGTGTACCTTTGCTGACCCCATCTCGATATATCTTAGTAGAAAATTACTTTCAACATAATTTAATGAATAATTACTTTTAATTCAGCTTTGGGAAAATTTCAAACTTATTACTTTTACTAAAAATGACGTCTTAATAGGTTAACGTGACAGTTTCATACATAAATCTACAATAAAACTGCAATTTTGACGTTTCTAAGCTAATAATTGGTTGAAATGAAATTGAAAGAAATGTACATTTTGAGATTTTTAAAGACAGTCATCTCAACTTTGACCCAAACGGTTGAACAGTGCTTTGTTAGTTGTTTAAAAATTATTATTCAGGGGATGGGGGTGAAAAATACTAGGGAGTAATATGGAAGTTTCTCTCTCTCTCTCTCTCTCTCTCTCTCTCTCTCTCTCTCTCTAAACAAATTAAGTTTTAAAAATGCGCATCTTTCAATGGCAGCTGTTGTAAGAAGACACTCTCGACAAAGGAGTGATTTCAAAGTTTATTTTCAAAAGTTCTATAATAATTATCAAATGATACTTTTTTATTATACATAATTTCAAAATAATACTCATTTATTTTCTTATTTCAAAGCGACAACGATTTCTTTTGTATACTGTAAACAAATCATGATTTTGCATTGAAAATGAATTTAAGAATAAACGTAATCATTTTCCTATAACGTTTAATGTCTTCACTTTTACACTTTTTTATACTGCTGTAGTAGGCTGAGTTTGATGAAAGAAGACATGCAATTTCCTCACGCTTTAAATTCATTTTATAATATGTCTCTACCGTAAGGTTGTTTTTATTCCTGAGTGATCTACATTCACCAGACTCAAACGCGCTAACTTGTGACGTCATAATGAGTGTGATGTCGTTATCAGATTGTACAATTTTCTCTGATGGAATTTGATCCCCAGCGTTCTGTCAGTGTCAACGTCATAACGCAAGGGAGGTAATACAATGACAGCAGCAGACGACACAGTGCCACAGTCGGTGGAGAGAGAAGAAAATCACATAATCTATTGACTGGGATTTTCATTGAAATATTCAGGGTAACAGGACATTTAGGATGCCTTGAAAGGTTCAGTATGACAGGGACGTATTAGATGAATGACCATGTAGTGTATATTTTATCTTTACAGTAAGGTTTATTTCCTTTTTAGTTACAGTATAAGTTATAAATCTTTATGTATAGACCCCTCCTTTAGTTTTTATGCCCAGCGCTTAGATATCTAAAGAAATTTTTCTTATTTTAATAGATTATATTAATCTTTATAGACCCTCATTTATCTTTTGTGCCCAGCGCTCATATCTCTAAATAACTTTTCCAGTATTTAAAGAATTCTACAGTTGTCATATTTTTTTAATGCAGTGAATTGTGCTCAATAAAAAGTCCATCTTCCACTACATAATGGTGATTACCATTTTGAAAATAATCAAAAGTAATTTAATTTGATGGAGAAAAAAGCGTTGATTTTTTTTTTCTATCGAAGAAACTACCCTTCTATTGCAAAATAATTGACTCTAAAATGACTTTAAAAAATATTGCGCTGTTTGATAGAGAGAAAAAAAAAAGAGTTCAATGTATGACCTGAAAACGAAATGGTGTGACGCGTATATGGACAAACCCCTGGGTCAGTTTCAGCCAGATATAAATTTATTTCGCACGTACAGTAGCATATATGTATATCGATATAAGACTTGACTTATTTTGAAATTCCTATTTATAAAAAAAACCCACCCTTACGCTTTAACCCCACCCCAATTTATCGGTAATAGCTTGTTTTAACAAAATATACCAATCTACACTTGTCAAAAACGAATATTAATCACTCATATTTTATTTGTGCAGTTTTTGTAGTTGTAACAAAAGCTGGAAATGATCGAGGGACAACAACAGTTTCCACATAGAACCAGTTATTACACGATATTGATTCATGACTCTGTACAATATTTTTTTGCTAATGAATACATTTCAAATGTCCAAATAAAAGTACAGTAAATCGAACATGTTCAACTTAAGAAAATATTGTACAGAACTAGAATAGTGTGCTTACTGGTTCCATTTGACGTCTGGTACAAAATCCCTCTTAAGATAATAATAATAATAATAATAATAATAATAATAATAATAATAATAATAAATTAAATAATAATAATAATAATAATAATAATAATAATAATAATAATAATAAATAAAATAAATAAAATAAAATAAAAAAAAAAAAAAATAATTAAAAATGAAATGAAAATAATACAGTTAGAACAATCTACAGCATATCTATACGACTATTGACAACCCAAGTTTTAGTTTTGTTTATCATTAAAAATTACAGAGGAAAAACAACAGTTTCCATAGAACTAGCTATTACACGATAATGATTCATGACTCTGTAACATTATTATTTTAATTAGTACTAATATCAAAGTAACCGTAAGGTACTAAAATATTATACACAACTATAATAGTGTTCTTACTGGTTCTATGTGATGTCTGCTGTTTAATCCTTCTTTAATAATAATAATAATAATAATAATAATAATAATAATAAATTAAATAATAATAATAATAATAATAATAAATAAATAAATAAATAAATAAATAAATAAATAAATAAATAAATAAAAATGAAATGAAAATAATACAGTTAGAACAATCTACAGCATATCTATACGACTAATGACGACCCAAGTTTTAGTTTTGTTTATCATTAAAAATTACAGAGGAAAAACAACAGTTTCCATAGAACTAGGTATTACACGATAATGATTCATGACTCTGTAACATTATTATTTTAATTAGTACTAATATCAAAGTAACCGTAAGGTACTAAAATATTTTACACAGCTATAATAGTGTTCTTACTCAGTTACTGGTTCCACGTGATGTCTGCTGTTTAATCCTTCTTTAATAATAATAATAATAATAATAATAATAATAATAATAAATTAAATAATAATAATAATAATAATAATAAATAAATAAATAAATAAATAAATAAATAAATAAAAATGAAATGAAAATAATACAGTTAGAACAATCTACAGCATATCTATACGACTATTGACGACCCAAGTTTTAGTTTTGTTTATCATTAAAAATTACAGAGGAAAAACAACAGTTTCCATAGAACTAGTTATCACACGATAATGTTTCATGACTCTGTAACATTATTATTTTAATTAGTACTAATATCAAAGTAACCGTAAGGTACTAAAATATTATACACAGCTATAATAGTGTTCTTACTCAGTTACTGGTTCCACGTGATGTCTGCTGTTTAATCCTTCTTTAATAATAATAATAATAATAATAATAATAATAATGTAATCATACAACTACAAGTATCATACAGTAATTTGTGTACATGTATTTCCTGGCTAACTAATTTACTTATATGTGACATGTATGAGGTATAATGTAGATCTGTTTTATAAAAATAACAAGAAAAAGACGACGACAGTTGTGGTGGTGGTGAATAATTATGAGAGTCGACTATTTTTGAGTCATAAATTCAATTTATGTTGATGTGTACATGTATTTCCTGGCTAATTAATTTACTTATATGTGACATTTATGTATATCTCTCTTATAATAATAACAACAACAAGAACAAGACGACAATAGTTGTGGTGGTAGTGAATAATTATGACAGTAGACTATTTTTAAGTCATAAATTCAATTTATTTTGTCTATAAGTTATATTGTATTTTAAAATAATTGTACAAGTCATTATTGATGTTTATATTATTTTTATTTATAGATGACCTTGACCCTATAGGTGTCGTTGTGGTCGGAGACAAGCTGGTAATCACAGACTACAAGTCTGATAAAGTCCTTGTATACAGACGCCATGACGGCATGTTGTTGTCTTCAACAGAGAAACTGGAGGCAAGTCCCTTAGGCCTGTGTCGTGTCAGTGACACGGAATTGTGTGTGGCTATGTATGACGGTATCATAGAAATCATGTCGGTACAGGACTCGGGTCTCATTTCTAGGGGTAAAACATTCCATTTACGACCAACATTTGATTACTGTCGTGGTGTTGCTCTGTGGAATGACAACATTGTTGTCAGTGGTGTAAAAGACAACACGATATGTTGGTGCGTTGTGTCATTAAAAGATGGACGACCTGACAAATTACATAAAGTCTGTGAAGGGTTTTCTAGTTACTTGACGGTAAAACAAGACATGGTTTATATTTCGTGTTTTGCTGACTCCGATGACAGTGGTGTGTATGGATTTAATTTACTGAATCCAAGTCAACCGACTTACACATACAAACATGAGGTACTAGGAATTCCAAATGGAATAACTGTGAGTGACATTGGTCATTTATTTGTGTGTTACTGGTTGAATTCATCCATTCATCATCTGACAGGGAATTGTGAATTAGTCACCATTTATGAAAATGATTTACCACGTGATCCTATAGCCATTTTTTGGGACAGTGGAGTTCTTTACGTGACATCTTATCAAAGTAATGTGATCACGATGTACAAAACTCCTCAGCAAGGTAAGTGATATATTTTAATTTTACTTCATCGACATCAACAACACATTTATTATAACTTTATTATTAAACATTTTAAAATATTTAAATAAAATTTAAATTATATTTGAAATTAGATTGTTATTTTTTATGATTGCATTATACAGTCATGTGTGTAGGTGTAGGCTTATTTGTTTAAGTAAATTATAAATAAACGTTTTTTTATTGTTATAGAATTTAATACTAAGCTACTTTTAAATAGGTATGTTAATTATTTATTTTTATTAATTGTATAGCTGGGTTATCATTACAAAAATATAAGCACGCAAATGTCAATGGCTGCCGACAAACTCCGACATTTTAGTCATAGTAAATAAATATTTGCTGCCAGGTGGCGCTTTCATTCATTCTTTTAGCACGCGACGTAAAAACCAGTTTTGACTGGTTTATAAAAATAGTTAGACTTGCCCAAAAATGGCGGCGTATGTGTACATTGGTGCTGTAGTCTGTAGTCAACAATAATCTACATGACTCTTTGGGGTGGGGTGTCAGCGATGAAATAATACATTATTTTTGTGTCAAATAAAAATAAAATAAATAAATAAATATAATTTCTATCCTACATCAGCATGAACGTCACACACTATCATAGATAACAAAGTTTGATTGTCAATTTGACAAGGATAACCAGGCTGTTGTTTATTTCTGAATTATGATATACTATAGTAAATAAAAAGCTACATGACTATTTATATAGGAGGATGGGGATTGTGTCAAAAGTGTTAAACAATAAATAAAAAAAATATTGTATGATAGCCAGGATTGAGTTTTAAAATTGAGGTTGGATTTTTAATTTCCATTCGACATTATGATTGGTTACATGGGGTGTGGGTGGGGTGTCATCAATGAAATAAAAATTATTTATGTGTTAAATAAATCTAATTTCTGAATTAGGCACATTAAATGTATGATATACTGTAGTCAAAATAAGCTACACGATTCTTTGTATATGTGGGTGGGGATCGTGTCAAAAGTTTTAAACAATAAATAAAAAAAAATCTGTATGATAGCTGACTGGAAACATCTATTTTAGCTTCTAGGAACAAATACTTACAATGCTGTAATGGGGGTAATTATTCACCATTTATTTCAGCCCAGGTTCGTTGCTAATAAAAGGGTATTCGGTGATGTAATTTAGGTATAGGAAAGAATGACTGAGAGAGTAAGACAAAGTTCTAAAAGTTGAGCGACAGAGAGAAGTCAAGCAAAGATATCTCATTTCATTAAAGTGAAATTAATACTTACTGAAATGAAAAAGCAAAGATGAAATTCTAAAGAAATAATAAGATTTATTTAAAATAAATAATTAGTTAAATAGACAGTTACAAATTAAGAATGTGTTTTAGGTAGATGGAGACTAAATTTAGAAAGGAAATTAGGAAAGTATAAATAACTTAAGATAAGCATAGTCCCCTATTTTAGTTCGGTCTAAATCACCTAGTAGCCGTTGTGCTTCTCCTGTACAACTCATTGCATGTTCTTTGAGCCCTTTCACATGTATTCCAGTTATTACAATAAGCAACTTGCTCAAAATGTACAATATAATCACGTTTTTGCCACAGGTGCTCGACGCGACCTTGATGTGAAGAAAAAAATAATAATCTAAAGAAAAATAACACACAGAGTGAGAAACATACCTTAGAATACCCCCATGACCCATTCAGACATATGACCTCCTCTATATTACTCTTTATATATATATATATATATATATATATATATATATATGGTCTTTGCCATCGAATTTGTCAAGTTCTTTTTCTTTCCTAAATCGTTCGGTACCTTGGGAATATTTATTTTGCCCAAATTCATTTGCTTTGTTTGAATCCTTGTGACTGAATTCACCGCCATAACTATCGTACGCAGTACAATTAGACTTGTGTATTACCGAGTTTACGCAACGCCCACTTGACCTTGAATTGGGCACACTGTTAAACAAGACTCGGAATTCCTCGGCTTCTCACGTCACGTGACCGGTATCTACCGCCCAAGAGCATGTTGAAGTTGAACGCGCGGACTCATTGGTGCAACAACATTTGAACAACGGGAAATATTGCACAATGCATTGTCTTGCCATGCAGCTTTTCGAGCTACGGAGAGATTCCTTGGGTGCGAATGAGAATCCAGCTTTTCTGTTGTTGGAAGAGGAAGCGACGTTTCCATATTGGATAAATAAGCAGTGTTACCGCATGACGGATTAAGCACATTCTGCATTTTAGCCAATCGGTCCACAAAATAACCGTTTATTTTCCTGGTGTGTGTCCTGATGATACAATTCATCACTTTTAATAGTGTTTTTATGTATGTTTTTTGTGCGACTGATTTTCGGATCGAAGATCTGCTATTTGGTGTTCTTGCAAATGCGTCAGTTGGTGTGTGTAAATGTTGCAACGGATTCAGGTGGATTACTGCCACGGATGCCATTCGTATCCTCTGTCGGTGAGTATATTTCATATTTCTGCATCTTAAAATCACTATCTGGAACGCGTAAAGGTATTTCATCCTGAAGATTTGCTGTATTGTGCCTGTGGGGCAATTCGACCTTGACCTTGCATGGCTGAGAATCTACAGGCAGTCTCGACCTCGTTACGAATTGTTTGCCATTAGCTGTATCTAAATCCTTGGTACGTGCGGGTGTCTGGACACCATTGTCCACAATTTCCATACTTATATCATACAATTCCTCATCAGGAGAATAATTATTCGCTCTTTCAGACACAGCTGGTCTACTTTCAACCATAATTTGTTTTGGTTTGGATGTAAACACACCATAAATTATGTTACCCTAATCTGAGCAGACGACATGACTAAATTTGATTGCTGTACGACTTTAACAATACCAACTACAGTAGTTGTAAATTTCACCGAATATTCTGGTCAAGGCACCAAAACTGTAACGGGGGCAATTAGTCACCACGTATTTCAGCCCAGGTTCGTTTATAATAAAACGGTATAATTCGGTGATATAATTTAGTTATTGGAGAGAAAGACGGAGAGAGTAAGACAAAGTTCTAAAAGTTGAGCGATAGAGTCAAGATAAAGAAAGATAGTTCATTTCATTAAAGTGAAATTAATACTTACTGAAATGAAAAAGCAAAAATGAAATTCTAAAGAAAATAATAAGGTTTATTTAAAGTAAATAATTAGCTAAATAGGCAGTTACAAATTAAGAATGTTTTAGGTGGATGGAGACTAAATTTAGGAAGGAAATTAGGAAAGTAGAAATAATTTGATAAATCAGATAATTAAGCTAATATTGTAATTGATTTCAACTATATACTATAAATTAAATAGTCCATATATGTTATAACACAAGCCTTTAAACATTTTCTTGTATTTGATCTTTAATTGTCCAGCTCTCTTTAATGTGTACATGTACCATTTAATAACGGTAAACAATAATCACCTTAGCTAGGGGAAGTTAATATTGTAATATTATTTATTAGTGTATAGTTATTATGATAGTCTGTGCACACATCCCTGTTTGTTTGTACCCCCCTGCCGATGTCAGTAACGAAAGGCATAAATAAAATAAATCCATAAATCTTACTCAATTCATTCATTGAATTATAATTTCTGACCCGATTGCTACCAGGGTATCCATACCACCTTCATTGTCTGCGATGTCATCTTAATTTTCATGCAAATAGCTTTAGTTAGATGTCAATATATATATATATATATATATATATATATATATATATATATATATATATATATATATATATACTCAAAGAGTTCATGTGATAATGATACACAATTGTATAATGCATGATTGCATCTATGGGTGACTGTTCCGGCCTACATACTTATATAGCAAGTAAAACCAACTAAGCTGAATTTAAAATTGACAATTTATGTAAGTAGATTTTTAAAGCAGAGTGAAAAAGTTCACATTGGCAAATGAGTTGCAATCACTTTGCTTACAACTAAATACATAGCTTGGAGTCAGAATTATTTAATAATGAAAAGGCATAGAAAATTCATTTTAATATATCTTACTAAACATTAATTGCATAAATTAAAACAGGAGAACTTGCTGAGGTAGAATCTATAATAGAAAAGACCAAGTTTGTCCTTGACAGCTTGCCAGAATTCCCTGTCAATTATGTCACTTGGGTACAGATTGACATTGTCATTCATTCTCTAGTCTTAATACTTGTATACTTTGAAGTCTAATTCTTAATTTTTGTACACTTTAAATTCTCTTTCATAGTTCTTGTACATTTTAAAGGTCTACTAGCGTAAAAAACACATTATACATCAAAATATTCCTTTTTCGCTGAATATTTCCGAAATGTACATTTTAGATGTAACTTTTAACTCACAAAGGAGAAAAAAAGGATTGTTTGAGCATAAATTGATGTTGTACGGAAAATGCTCCGGAAATATTTGTAAACTTCCGGTGAAAAATCGGATTTCCGGAAGTGACGTACGTAGGGGAAGTCATTCAAGTTTAGCGTATGTGATGATAATGGGTGATAGTGACGATACGTGCGATTTTGTGGCAAATTTATCATGCTCATCTTCGTCGTTTGATGAAGGTGAACCCCTTGATTATGGACAAGTTCATGAATCTGAAGATTCTGCTCATTACGAAGTGAGGCCGTATCAGTTTCAGCCCGAACGAGATGAGTGTCAAGGCCCTGAACTGGCTGAAGAAAACTCCGTCCACGATCAAGCTGAACAGCGGTTGGCTTCTACATTCTGGTAATTACTATTATCATTACTGCAGTTATTGCTCACTATTACTAAATGAATATGGAAAACGTTTGTTGGACGTCTTCAGAAAAGAGTTTCATGTAGCATGATTCATCAATAACTAGTGGTGTTAAAATTTAACACTTAAGACTCAGACTATGAGAGGTGTAGAAATAAATGCTTTATTAATTGTATGACTAAAGTTTGTTCTTTTAAAGCACACGTACCCTGAATGTAGCTTTTAATCCAGGCAATGGGTATACATTTTTATATCCTACATGGATAGATTCTTAGCCAGCATATTTTTCTATGTCAGTTAAGGTGCACAGTACTAGTGGCAAATAATACACAAAAGGTTTATGGGGGAACTAATAAAGAGAATAATATACAACATTTCTGATGAGATGTATGTTTCATCATTGTGGTACAAAAGGTGCAACTGTAGAAGTCTTACCATTATGACACACACACACTTGATAATCTAAGAGCTACACGTTTGCTGTCTAACCAAATATTTATGATATAGCATATTTACCATATACATGTTTTATTTATTCAGGTGTTCATGTGGAAATTGCAGCATTAAAGAAACGGTTGAAGAGTGTAGATGCTGTAAAGAGATCTGTGTGATTTTTGAAAAGACCAAGGAGCTAAATGTGGATTGCATCATCAATCATCCTGGATTTTTGGCAGTTTGCTTAGATGAATATGTCCTGGAAGCAGCATACTATGCCTACAGACAGCAGTATGGAAATCGCGAGGAAATTCTGTCAGAGTATGTAAACAGTTGTACATCTAGGCAAAATATTCTCGCTGTAATTATGGTGCCAATATCAGAAAAACTTCAAACATACAATACTTACATATCTTGAACAGACTCTGCATTATGACATTTAAAAAATGTCATCTGTACGCACTCACTTAAGATTCATTTAGTTGACTACCATTGGTTGTATTAAAATCTAATATTATCCTAAACGTCTTGACTAGGAAAACTTGAAATAAATAAGTTAAAACCAGAATAGGTGACAGAATATAACTTTATTCAAATATTCAAGTCTAAAATATGTTGCATATTATATTTTCAGTCGTAATAGATACACCGCATACAGGCAGCTGGTAAGATGGTGCTGGGGATATCTTGGCCGTGAAATTAGAGTTGCTTTGCCATCCTGTGCAGTAGATGCAATCAGGCAGAAGTTCCCAAGTGAAGGTGGTAACTACACCGGTTTTAAGCACTTGTAGTTAACTTGCAGACAGCCATCAACTTATCCAGCCTCAGGGATTGGCTCCATAAAGATGGTGGTAACTAACAACCGACTGGTTTCCTGACCATTTTCTCCAGTGATGTCATCAACATTTCAACATATTCTGAAATTTGTAAATAATTTAGCAATAAATGTTAAAATGGTATTCATTTTAAAAACACAACTAGTATTTGACTATAATTATTTTGTTACAATATATGACTTCGATGTGCTAGAAAAAATAAATTAAATCAAGCTGCTTTGCCATCATTTGTAGTATATGAGATACTGTGAAAGTGTTAGCTACACTCATTTTACAAGGACTTGTACTTTGCGTGCAAATGGGATGTGTCAAACTGGAGAGCATTCAACTTGTCTGGCCTCTGGAATCGGCTGCATAGAGTTGGAGGTAACTATAAAAAGACTGGTTTCTTGACGATATCACCCAGTGCTGCCATCAACTCTTCAACATAGTCTGAAAGAAGGAATACCCCCACCCAATTTAAGAAACTAACAAGAATTTCATATACTGATTATCCTGGTTTTAATACAGATGAGTAATTCATAAATATGCTTATCAATAACAGTGTATAATTGCTAAGTAACAAAAATTGGACATAAGTTTGGTATACAGAGACAATTGCTTACACTATCATACTGAACTAATTTATTGTTACATGTGTCATTTGCTTGTTATCTTTTAATGGTTAGATTATAACGGTGAGTTATACATGTATTAATATCAACAAAATCAATTTGTTTTCCTCTCACAAATGCTTGCGTTCTCTTGGATCTCTTCAGTATCCTGTCAGTCTGACATTCAACGGCAATACTGCATGATGATGTCTCTAATCCCTGAAACAAAAACAATACATGAAAAATATATCTGTCAAGTTCTAGTAAATAACTGCATCAGATTAATCGGTACAGCTGTAGTGGTCATACTTTAAGTTTTATGCATGTTGAATAATGACAAATGCATCATACCTCTTTAATTACTTGGAGAAACTATGACTGGTCATAATGTTTGACATATAACCAACACATTGCATAGCTTTCCAACATTAAATAATATCATATCTTTATTGATTTATTAGTAAACTATCATATATGAGGCCATATGAAATCATATTAAACTATACCAACCATTTGAACACTGGAAATGCATGGAAAGTTCTCTGTGACATCAATATGCACATCAGGTTATGTCACACCATCTACTGTCGAGTGTGTGATTGTTGCAGTTTGGGTTTTCTCTTGAACATTGTCTTCTGGATGCTGGTTTTGAAACATCTCTTTCAACATCTAGCAAAATAGATACAGGTAAATCAAGCAGTATTGGAAGTTTACATCATAAACAATATTAAAGGCTAAATTCCTTTTTTACCTTGTATGATTCTGTACACAATCTGAATAATAATAATAACAATAATAATAATAATATTAATATACTTATCACATTGAACAAACATTGATATTACATCGGCAATCATTGGGTTGTGGGCGTTAATCAGACCTAAATCAAGATCCACTGACATAATAATGTATACTATACAAGGAAGGTAATTAACTCTCAGATCATCAGAACTAATTAGTCATTACAATTAAAACAATAAATACACAAACTATTCACACCATTTAAGTATGAGAATTACACTTATAACATTATTATTATTGTTGAAAACAGCAACATGCAGGAAAGAGGCTACAGTATCCACATTATTATTTTTTTCTCTCTAGGCTGAGGTCCTATCAATGAAGGGGGAGATACATAGGTGTAGCTGGGGGTGGGGGCAGGGGTACATATGCCTGGGGGTGGGGGCAGGGGTACATATGCCTCTGGGCGTATATATATATATATAGTAATCGCTCGAGAACTAGGTACATTTGTGGCAAGAGTGTAGGGTTGACAACAAATAATATAGCACGATAAAATCAATTAACATTTAGTTACCCTTGCTCGCTCTCGCTTTTGAAAAGCACCTGTCTGGCTACATGTTGTTAGGCCTGCCGTAACCCTCGATTTCTGTTGATCTGGTATGCATGCAACCTGGGTTGTATGGCGAGAAAACACACACGGAACTGCATTTGGTAGAAGTTGTCTACTGCTCGTAATCCCAAATGACTGTTTCAGTTTAAAGGTGGGATCGAAATCGTCTTCTTTGAAGTGGTCACTACAGACAACTTGACTATCTCGCCTGTCACTCGTCGGTTCAGTCCAATCTTTTCTTGTCGTTCGTATCTGCTTAATCCATTGTTTCCTTGAAACAGGGTTAGTACGAAATGAGTGCAAGCTCACTCCTTCTCGTTTTGTATTACTACAACCTCCAGCAATACACCTTTTTACCATTTTTCACGCACGGATACACTTGTTGAAATCAAAACAAGTCAAAATTAGAAAGCCGTGTTCCCCTAACTACGTCACATCCGCTTTAACGTATGGAAATTACCGAGCGCAAAATCAGCTGGGAGCGTTTTGTCAGCAACGATAAAAAAGCAATGTTATGTGGTCATTATTTTCGTTACTGATGAGGTATATGACATATCACCTATGAAACTCGCATCCTGAAGTTAAAATTTATAATATAAACGAAGGTTGTAAAAGTGTACTAGTAATACTCTAATGTCCTGGTCTTAATACTTGTATACTTTAAAGTCTCTTTTTAGTTCTTATACACTGTAATGGCCATGTCTTAGTTCTTATACACTGTAATGGCCAGGTGACTGCCAGGTCTTAGTTCTTATACACTGCAATGGCCATGTCTTAGTTCTTGTACACTCTAATGTCCAGGTCTTAATACTTGTAGACTTTAAAGTCTCTTTTGAATTCTTATACACTGCAATGGCCATGTCTTAGTTCTTGTACACTTTAATGTTCAGGTCTTAAATTAAGACCTGTACCGATTAATCGCCCGTACGCGTAATCGGGCCGATTATTAGCACAATCGGTATAATCGGGTATCGGCAAAATTAATCGGTGCCGATGCAAATAATTTTTTTAAATAACCAATTTTTCCTGATAAAAGTTGTATATACAGTCGCATTTTGACTGACCGTAACTTAATCCTTTGTAACACTAGAGCTCAAGATATATGCAGTATGCAAACAAGTTGTTCATTAACTAACACTACTGTATAGTCGAATAACCATATATCGAGATAAACACATCGAACCATCGATTAATCTTTTGTAGCAAAGAGATTGCTCTAATAAAGTATTTAAAAAGAATTTATCTTGTTGCCAGTTGTGCGAAATTTTCAACTACAGCGTCTGGTAACATTTGTAAACTGCAGTAAACCAGACTAAAGTACATGTCGCTAACCGCCATTCTAGTGCCAAAGTCATGTGAATAGCCAGTAAGATTAACATCAAAGGGAGTAATGGATATATACACAGTCAATTTCGAGGTTTGTGTTTTTTCTTTATCTTTATGAAAACTCACAAAACACTGATAGTCCTTATGTCCCAGTGAGAAATTGTTTGAAAGGGCTTCAGTGTAGGTTTGAGTACGTCGTCTGTCTTTCAGTTAATCCGTAATGCCTGGAGGGTGAATGAACTCATTGTCTTTAATACTAGTAAGTGAGAATCATTTCCGGATTTTTTAAAATTATTTTTTATTTCTTTTGTTAGTGTTTCACCAAGCCACCTCTGGCAGAAGGGGCGGTCTCTCATAAGTCATAACAGGTTTTACTGTACCTTTGAAGCATCGACATATACTAAACAAATAAAACAATTCTATATCAATGTTTTACAATTATCTGATGTTGCCGCAGCAATAATGAGTATTTGTTGTTGTCAAAGCAAGCTGACTACCTTTGCTTATAGAAAGTCGGCAATAAACTCAAAAGCATTGCCTCAATTTACATAGTGATTAGAACATATTTATTGTGCCGCGAAACTTTCCTGTTTGCAAATCCCCCCCCCCGTTCCAGGCCTTTATTGTTTTCTAAATTTGTCGGCTTATACCTGAGTACATAATATGATATTCAAATAATCGGTCTCATATTCGGCATCGGCAATTTTGATAATCGGCTTTACGCGGTATCGGCATAATCGGCAAAAAGTGACATCGGTACAGCTCTAGTCTTAATACTTGTACACTTTAAAGTCTCATTTTAGTTCTTATACACTGCAATGGCCATGTCTTAGTTCTTGTACACTTTAATGTCCAGGTCTTAGTTCTTATAGACTATATGAATGGCCTTGACTTGCAATAGTCAGTTTTCCTGAAAACCCTGTATTTGTTAACATGCCCACAATATTAAAGGTCTTGACTAGCAATAGTCAGTTTTCCTGAAAACTCTGTATTTGTTAACATGTCCACTATATCAAAGGTCTTGACTAGAAATACTCAGAGCAACCAGATGTTGTTGTGTAAATTCTCAGATATCATTAAATCACATTGTCTTTGATTTTATTTTCCATCAAACTCATCACAAAAAAAAAAAAACTTTAAGGAAGAAAAACTGAAAGCATATTAGATCAAGTTTATAGACTGTTTATTTGTCAATCAATATAGATATTTATAAGTAAGCTTAACTTCATGGGTCACATGATTTATTACATTGTGATGACATCATTAAATACATAAGCTTAACTTCATGGGTCACATGATTTAGTATATTGTGATGACATCATTAAATACATAAGCTTGACTTCATAGGTCATATGGTTTAGTACATTGTGATGACATCATTAAATACATCAGCTTAACTTCATGGGTCACATGATTTAGTACATTGTGATGACATCATTAAATACATAAGCTTGACTTCATAGGTCATATGGTTTAGTACATTGTGATGACATCATTAAATACATAAGCTTAACTTCATGGGTCACATGGTTTATTACATTGTGATGACATCATTAAATACATAAGCTTAACTTCATGGGTCACATGATTTAGTACATTGTGATGACATCATTAAATACATAAGCTTGACTTCATAGGTCATATGGTTTAGTAAATTGTGATGGCATCATTAAATACATAAGCTTGACTTCAATAGGTCATATGGTTTAGTAAATTGTGATGGCATCATTAAATACATAAGCTTGACTTCATGGGTCACATGGTTTAGTACATTGTGATGACATCATTAAATACATAAGCTTGACTTCATGGGTCACATGGTTTAGTACATTATTATGGCATCATTAAATACATAACCTTGACTTCAACAGGTCATATGGTTTAGTACATTATTATGGCATCATTAAATACATAAGCTTGACTTCATGGGTCACATGGTTTAGTACATTGTGATGGCATCATTAAATACATAACATCAACACCACCGACATGGAATGTATCAGTAAGCCTATCAGCAGCATATAAAACACACACAGAAAGCACCCTTTTCTCAGCACATGAATAGCTATACATGGAAGTCAATATATTTGGTACAGAAAGAACCCTTGGAAAAACCACCAACCCACTGGAGTGGAAGCTGCTGGTGAGCTTTCTCACATACTTTGGCCATGCCCAAGGATCAGACCATTGAAGATAGTGAGATATTGATAAGTAAAGGTGAGGTACAAGGTGAAAATGTAAATGATTAATAATTATTCAAAACTGCTTAAGAAACTGAGAACAGTGTGTTGGTGTTCTTTTGGTTTAAAACCATTTCTCAGCACAAGTTAGGCTATATTCAGCAACCAGTATAATACTTGGAAGGACATGGAAAATCCTCAGTAGGAACCACCAATCCATGGGAAGCTTCTGGCATATGTCTCTTATACCTACATCGACCAAGCAAGAGACATGAACAGCCACTGACAGATGAGATGAAAATGACTGGTAAAGGTGAGTGGTTTGGACCACTTGGCCACCAGGGCACCAAAAATGTATGAGGAACATTTTTTTGGGATCGGTTGTTTTCGTCTTGTATAGATACCGAAAAAATACAGATTCATGTATATAGTAATTTAATCATTTCAAATGTGCTAATAATATGCAATTTCCAGCTTTTGCTTTTCCACTTCTTTATGCACTCCTTGGCTTTTAATCATCCTCTGCAGCATGCTAACCTGCTTTGTAACATAGCTACATGGTGAATGGTATCTGTACTTAACCATATAAGCCATTAGCCAGGTAAACCTTAGTACAGAAAGGACTTGGGAGTTCAGATTAGAAGAAGTAATTTGAAGTTACTGTATTTTAACCAAACTCTTATACATGCATAATTATGAAAATCAATATTGTTAATATACATACTCATATTTAATCGTTGTCTCATGTTGTCATTATGTATGCTTATGTTAAGTTCTTCCATTCAAAGTGAATACAATATGCACTGGTTGTACCAGAGGTCAGAATGATCTGTGCTAAAAAAAAATCCGAAGTTCCATTTTTGTTCCTCTTGTTCCATTATTGTGCTGATGTATATGAGTATTCTGTATATGTAAATCTATAATAATAATATTATAATAATAATAATAATAATAATAATAATAATAATAATGATTATTATTATAATAATTGTAATACTATAATAATAATAATACTATAATATTAATAATAATATGACTAATAATAATAATTATAATAATAATAATTATAATAATAGTAATAATAATAATACTATAATAATAAAAAAATAATACTAATAATAGTAATACTATAATAAAAATTATAATAATGTTAATGATACTAATACTATAATAATAATAATAATAATAATAATAATAAAAATAATAATCAGCATATTCCTTAATATTTAAAAATAACATGTACACACAAATACTAATTAAAGCACTTTTAATAGTAATAATATGACTATTATAATAATAATTATTATAATAATGATAATAATAATAATAATAATAATAATACTATAATAATAATAATAAAAAATAATGCTAATAATACTAAAACTATAATAAAAATAATAATAATAATACATGTAATAATAATATTATAATAATAATAATAATATAAATAATAATAATAATAATAATTAGCATATTCCTTAATATTTAAAAAATAACATGCACACACAAATACTAATTAAAGCACTTATTTATTTTGTAATGTATTGTTTATATCTAATATGCACACAAGTTCTGTCCACATCTCCAAATTCTACACTAATGTTCATCTATCTTGTGTCTCACTATATTTGTTCATTCAGAATATCTATCACTTCATTATGTGTATTAGGTATCCTGTCTCTTATACTTTATTGTATATCTTTGAATTTTATTTCCAACTACATCTTATCTGTCCCTTTTTCTTTCTCGTGGTTGATACGTGTCCATTCAGATTATCTATCACTTCATTATGTGTATTAGGTATCTTGTCACTTAACTTACTTTATTGTATATCTTTGAATTTTATTTCCAACTACATCTTATCTGTCCCTTTTTCTTTCTCGTGGTTGATACGTGTCCATTCAGATTATCTATCACTTCATTATGTGTATTAGGTATCCTGTCTCTTATACTTTATTGTATATCTTTGAATTTTATTTCCAACTACATCTTATCTGTCCCTTTTTCTTTCTCGTGGTTGATATGTGTCCATTCAGAATATCTATCACTTCATTATGTGTATTAGGTATCTTGTCACTTAACTTACTTTATTGTATATCTTTGAATTTTATTTCCAACTACATCGTATCTGTCCCTTTTTCTTTCTCGTGGTTGATATGTGTCCATTCAGAATATCTATCACTTCATTATGTGTATTAGGTATCTTGTCACTTAACTTACTTTATTGTATATCTTTGAATTTTATTTCCAACTATATCTTATCTGTCCCTTTTTCTTTCTCGCGGTTGATACGCTTCAAACTCTCCCCAACATTTTATGTTGGTTTGAATTTTGGGTAACACCCTTGTTTTCTGAAATTATGTCTTTTTTTAAGTGTATGTTTCCCTTGTCCTCCCATGCATGTTATGTATTTTTATTAGTTTGTTTTCGCATTTATTTATACAAGAAAAAAATTTGAGGGTTAATATTTGTTTCGTTTATCATATATTAGTAGGTTTTTTTTTTTACCCCAAAAGAGGCATACTGGTTGTACTCCCTACCCCTCTGCCTGTGCTGGATTTGGGTATTGCCCTCACCTTAGGGTATCAGCGAGTTATGGTTTCCTGTACAGTTTGTCTCTTTTAACAAAGATTGTACTATTCACTCAGGATTATATTAATCCCTTGGTGGGTTTCCTTTCCTTTGGTCTTCTTTCAATTGTTCGCGTAGTGACTTTGCCAGAGTCATGTTTGTCCAGTGTGTATATGCTATAATGTGTGTATTGTATTGTATTGTGTTTATGTCTTAGACCAGAATCATGTTTGTCTAGTGTGTATATGCTATAATGTGTGTATTATATTATGTTGATGTCTTAGACCAGAGTCATGTTTGTCCAGTGTGTATATGCTATAATGTGTGTATTGTATTGTATTGTGTTTATGTCTTAGACCAGTCAGGTTTGTCCAGTGTGTATATGCTATAATGTGTGTATTGTATTGTGTTTATGTCTTAGACCAGAGTCATGTTTGTCCAATGTGTATATGCTATAATGTGTGTATTGTATTGTGTTTATGTCTTGGACCAGAGTCATGTTTGTCCAATGTGTATATGCTATAATGTGTGTATTGTATTGTGTTTATGTCTTGGACCAGAGTCATGTTTGTCCAGTGTGTATATGCTATAATGTGTGTATTGTATTATGTTGATGTCTTAGACCAGAGTCATGTTTGTCCAGTGTGTATATGCTATAATGTGTGTATTGTATTGTATTGTGTTGATGTCTTAGACCAGAGTCATGTTTGTCCAGTGTGTATATGCTATAATGTGTGTATTGTATTGTGTTTCTGTCTTGGACTAGAGTCATGTTTGTCTAGTGTATATATGCTATAATATGTGTATTGTGTTTATGTCTTGAACAGCATATATCTTCTTCCAGTTGGTTTCCTTATTTACCTGATGTAGTTTTGTATGTAAAAAAAAGTCCAAAAGAAATTGTCTGTTTTTGGTAATTGTGTTTTCATGTACGTATTGTATTTAGTATCCATTTTTTTATTCAATTTTATGTATATTTATTTCGTTTTTCCTTGTTCTTTTGGTGGGATTTATGAGTGGGGGCAATATGTATGTATAGTGTATGTGTATGGCTTTAAGTTTTGTTCTTGTTTGGGCCCTTAGCCCCTTATCGGCACGATCCTTTTTATTGGTCCATAGCGCATTGGATCAAAAGTCCTTTTGTTGATAAAAATATCACAGATTTTTCTTTTTGATTCTCATTATATATTCCACTTTTGCATCATTTTCAAGATTAACAACTTTTCTATGGATGTTTATTCATAGTGGAGGGGTTAACATGAGTCCTCTTCAGGTGTCAAATTCTGACTTCTCTTCTTTTTTATGGGGGGGGGGGGACACCAGACAGATGCCCCCCCCCCCCTCAACAAAAAGTAAACAAGTTTTTATCTGTGTTTGTGCACCATCTGATATGTAGTTGTATTATTTTTATTTCCTTTTAAATTTCCATGTAGTTTTTCCCATCGGGATTATAAAGTTTTGAAAGGTGTATTTTCATTTCCCTAGTGTTTCTAAAGCGGGATTTGCGAAGTGGGATTTGATCTACCCTCCTTCGGATGCACTATCTTTTTTTATTCCTTTTGACCATGGCTTGTGGTCTCCTATATCCTGTGTTTGATATTTTTGTGTTAGTCTATAAATTTATATATTGTGTTTTTGTTAGGATAGCCTTTTCTTGTTCAAATTCAAATTCACCAGTTGTCTTATTCTGTGATCTTACCTCTAAATGTGTTATCACATTATTCATTTTATCTAAATTTTAAAAATAATTTATGAGATTTTTGAATTTTGTGTAAAGTGAGGATTTTTATTTATAGTTTTTTAAGTTGTCTAACTTTACTTACTATATATTTATTTCTTCTAGTCCGCCTGCCTTAAGTCAGGGTCTGTACAAATTTATTTGGCTGTACTTCTCCTGGGTCGCCTTTAATTATTTAATTTATTCTATTAAAGTTTTTCAAATATTTGTAATTTTATTTTCCCTTTCAATGGGTACCCTGTCCAGTATATAGGATCTGGACGGATAAAGAGTTTATGGATTTAGTATCCAAGTTTTGTTTCGTAAAACGTGCATTCATAAAATAAATAAATGAAATAAATAGAATATTGCAAGTATTGTAATTAATTTTCCTTGATGGGGTGTTTTTCCAAACTCTTCCATAGGCCTGCCTACTCCGTGTACCGCCATGTGATATAGCCCCATGACGTCCTCATTAATGTACTTGCCCCATTAAGGTTTACTTAGTTGTAATACACATATATATTTTAAATTTTAAATTTTTTAACTTTTATAAATTTTATCATATATTATAAAATGAAGAATAAATAAATAAATTTAGTTTACATTATATACTATTTCTTAACGGTAATTATTGGTCCACATCTAAACATCGTCTTCGTTATAAAGTCCGCAATTTGTCTAATTCAGTTTTTGTTGAAATTTCTGTGTAGTAAGAGTATTTGCCGTCTGTCATATTTGTCTATCTTCATGATTTCCATTATCAGTTTGATCCTGTCTTCCTTTGTTTTGTTGCATTGAGTCATCGTGTGATTTTTTGTGAACGGGGCATTTTTATACCAAGTGGCGTAAATACCCAGATATTTATTACTTCTTTTATTTTTTGTTTAACTTTTAGGCAGTTTTCCTTCTCTTCATTTGTCCCAAAGAATATCCCTAGGACTTTGACTCTAATTTTTATCAAATGTGGGGGTAATCCATGGTGATTACCTCTCCAGTTTCCTATTTTCAAAATTTCCGTTTTGTCGTGATTTATTTGCGACCCCGAAGCTATACTAAAAGCTTCATATTCCTTTTGTAAGTATAAAGAGGATTTGGGATCTTTTATAAAGTTCATACAATCATCAGCATGTTGTAGCATCTTAAGTTCTTCTCAAAACCTGAAACCATAATTGGACTGGTACATGTACTTTTAAAAAAATTCAGGGACGTTTTTGGCATCCCTTGTATCAACTCTTAGTATGATTTTGCCAGTATTAATACATGGCATAGTTTTATAAGTTTCTTTCCTTATGTCCAGACACTTGATTCCAATTCTTTGTTCAAAACCTTCCCGAAATACCGTTAAGTTCTAAGAAATCTTCCAAAGTCTTATGCCAACACCGTGGTTAGATCCAACTGCATCTTATTTCTGCTGTCGCTTTTTCTTCTCAGCCTGCTTTTCTTTCAACTTTGTGTCCTTCTGCCCTTTCCGTTCTCTACCTGCACACTATATCTTGTAAACACATATCATAACCCCACACCCTTTCCCCACATACAGACCATGATTGGCTAACCATTACTAACACATATCGTAACCCCATACCCTTTCCCCATATACAGATTATGATTGGCTAACCGTTACTAACAGATATCGTAACCCCACACCCTTTCCCCACATTCAGACTATGATTGGCTAACTGTTGCTAACACATATCGTAACCCTACACCCTTTCCCCACAAACAGAATATGATTGGCTAACCATTACTAACACATATCGTAACCCCATACTCTTTCCCCACATACAGACTATGATTGGCTAACCGTTATTAACACATATCGTAACCCCATACCCTTTACCCACATACAGACTATGATTGGCTAGCTGTTATTAACACATATCGTAACCCCACACCCTTTCCCCACAAACAGAATATGATTGGCTAACCATTACTAACACATATCGTAACCCCACACCCTTCCCCACATACAGACCATGATTGGCTAACCGTTATTAACACATATCGTAACCCCACACCCTTTTCCCACATACAGAATATGATTGGGTAACCATTACTAACACATATCGTAACCCCACAACCTTTCCCCACATACAGAATATGATTGGCTAAGCGGGTACTAGATGAATGACAGCTCCCTTCCCCCAGATCATACCATTACTAAATGGTGATGAAATAGCATGAATATGACCGAGTTATCCTGATATATTATGATGCTGACCTGTTTGGCCAGGTTTGTCAAAGACATCCTGAAACCCCAAAACTTTACTTGATATGTTCTCACACCCAAGTTACATAAGCTTTTTTGACGCTGACCTAGTAGCCCAGATTTATCATTACTTCCCTCACATCTGTCTCTGACATTGCTAAATTCACCCCACCCCTGCCACCACATATTACTGGTTATAAACCTGATATTGGTACTGCTATGTTTTTTTTTACTTTTTCGCACATATTTGATACTGCTATATTTTTTACTTTTTCCCACACTAAAATCCCTTTGGTCATAGGAAGTAAAAGTGCATTCATTTTGATGCTTTTGTGGATTTTGTAGGTGCTGTCAGTTTTGTGGGTTTTGTGGGCATTGTGTAATTTATATGTTTTTCCACATTATACCAGATTGTTGCTTCACTTAATAACTTATATTTTAATTAATTTATATACTTTTTATTTAAAATTATTAATTATGTTAGTAGCGCTCCGGACTCCATCCAAAGCCTCTTTTGAGTTGAGGATTTCTTCCTCCATTATTTCCTAAGTTCACACTTTCTATGTTAAAGTTAAAAAATATCCTTTTGCCTCCACCAATTTTGCCTGATGTACAATGCACTGCTGTTACACGCTGTTGTTTAGTTGACATTACATACTAAGGGAGGCAACTCATGAATTCCAATAAATGTTGCTAGGAGAAAGCACTAATATAACTGATAAATTCACCAAGGTGTAGATGGGTTAACATATTGGAACTATGGGAAGGGAAGATGCTGGCATACTTGATAATTTGACTCATGACTATTTGTAGTTAAGCATTTAAGATTGTATGATATCTACTCAATGTTTTTATTGCAATTTTATACGTCATTGCATTTAAGATTGACATGTGTCTTTTGTATTAGCAGATGCTGACTTCCGTTGCGGTCTACCTTAGTAATATTGTAAGAGTGCATAACTTAACACAGGTTTTGAACCATTACTATAAGCGACGTTGTCATCACAGTATGATTGGGGTGGGGGAAACAACACAATTATAATGTAGTAATGTGTATGATATCGTGTTGGTAATTTCGTGACATAATCATTGAGAAAATTAACTTGATGTGCAGTTGCCATAGTAGCTCATGTTTGAATATTCTAACAAATTTAGGGTTTTGTTGGATCAGTGGGTTTTGTTGATTGTGAGTTTTTTTTAGTTTTCTCAGAAGCATACAATTCCATGTGGGTAGTCTGTCAGCAGCTCTTAAAACTAGTCGGGGCACCGAGTGGCAAAGGGATCTAAAGCACTCACCATTCTGGATCACTGACATCTCACCTCTGTATGCATGGGTTCGAGTCTGAGGCTCGGTTAACGTGGGTACTTGAGAATGCATAATAGTGTCTTTTTTGGGTCAGGAGTAATTCCTGTTTTTTTTCAGGGTTCTTCCTACACCAGTTATACTGGCTGCAATGTTTAGCCTATCTTGAGCTGAATAAATGGCATTAAACCCAACAACAAAAACAACAACAAATCTATGGTAGCCACATCAGTTATTGTGAATTTTGTTTTGTTTTTACTTTTCATATAGAATTAGGTAATTTTAGGCAATATTTTGGACAGTAATATTGTGTTTTAAGTTTATTTAAGCACGAGCAATATTTATTAAAGTAAATTAGTAATTTCTTTTTCTCATCTAAATTATATGAATTCTTTTCATTTCTAATTTTATTTACAAGCAAATTATATATATATATATATATATATATATATATATATATATATATATATATATATATATATATATATATATATATATATATATATATATAGTTACGTGCTTATTCTCGCATAAACAGTAACATAGAAAGAGTGAAAATAACAAGCTTGTAAAAACTTAATAAACAATTTATTGAGCCCAAATATTTTCCAGAAAAGAAAAATAAACTTACGGTTTTAAGAATCAGTTCCAAAATTAATCCAAAAATAATTCAAAATATTATCCACTAGAGAAATTGCAAAAGTCCTGGTAATAAAATGTCCAAATAATTCCAAGTTCGAATCCCAGCGAAGTATCCAGGATGGAAGACGATGTCACTTGATGAAGTCAGTTCTTGGTAATAAAATTCTATGACTACAATTCTTTTCCAGATAAATAACAAAATAAATCCTCTTGAATCCAAACAAATTGAAATAATTTCCAATACAAGGTAACTCAAAGCGACACAACTTAATATTCTAACAGCCCCAGTTCTACTCTTTATTTCGCTCCAAAACATAATTTATATACCTGTTTTTATCTAAACAAGAAAGGGGTCACGTGATCTTCTAGAATCTTTTAGAACAAATTTACATTCAAAAACTCGTGTACCCACCGTATGACCCAACTAAAATGGAAAGATGTTTATACAAAGCTCCATAATGTCCTTGGAACTAACAAATCATTTTAAAAGCTTGTTTACAACTCTGAAGCCAGGTCAGAAATGAGGTCAACACCTGGTATTTATTTTGTAAAGTACAGGTCAGCCCCCGATGAATGAATCTTAAACTTAAAATGCCAAATTTGAATCTGACAAACATTAAAAATAAATATAAATAACTTATATCAAATACATGTATATGTAACAATATATATATATATATATATATATATATATATATATATATATATATATATATATGTATAATTTGCTCTAAGCATTAGTTATATAGTCAAATGAGTGTTTTTCTTAAAGAACAATACTTATATTTTTTAATTTTCTAAAATATTTTTTCGAAGCGAAATGAATACAAAGAAATGTCAATATGTTATAAGTATATAATTTATTTTCTTAACTTATAAAGCTGAAAATGTTCTTAGGAAAATATAATTCCCAAGCCATTGTGGTCATTGTCCTCACTGATTTGAAATTTCAATCCAGTTTAGTCATTTACTTAATCTAATACTTGATGGACATAATTCCAACATTTTAATAAGAAACTCAAATGTCCAAGTCATCCTAAGTGTTCTCCTAACCGACTTGACCCCATTATAAATTCAATTCAACAATGCCAGTCTATAAAAACATAATTTATTGATGTTATCCTCACCGACTTGACCCCATTACAAATTCAATTCAGCAATACCTGAATTATATAGCAGTCTATAAAAAACATAATTTTTTGATGTTTAATTTTATAATTTACAAGTTGTCTTAGTCATTGTGAGTGTTAGCCTCACTGACTTGACCCCATTCTAAAATCAGTTCAGCAATACCAGTCTATTTAAACATAATTTATTGATGTTATCCTCACCAACTTGACTCCATTACAAATTCAATTCAGCAATACCTGATTTATCTAGCAGTCTATTAAAACATAATTTATTGATGTTATCCTCACCAACTTGACCCCATTACAAATTCAATTCAGCAATACCTGATTTATCTAGCAGTCTATATAAACATAATTTATTGATGTTTTATTTTATACTTTACAAGCTGTCTTAGTCATTGTGAGTGTTATCCTGACGGACTTGACCCCATTATAAATTCAATTCAGCAATACCTGATTTATCTAGCAGTCTATATAAACATAATTTATTGATGTTTTATTTTATACTTTACAAGTGTCTTAGTAATTGTGACTGTTGTCCTCACAGACTTGATAGCCAATTTATTTTCAGCAATATCAATTCAGTTCAGTTAATGTATTGTACTATAATTGAAGTGTAATGAAGAAAGTGTTCTAGCAAATTTTACATTTCACATATTTCCAAAGTCAGGTTCTCTTCTGTAGTACATTTAATTGCAACTGAATCCATATTTAGTAAGTCTTACAAAATTGGGTCAATGTTTCATACTGGGGTTTTCCCTGGTTTTTCCTCCACCAGTTTTACTGGCTGCCATATATAAGCTATCTTGTGATCAAATATGGCATTCAGCCTAAAACGTGACCTTGCTCAGATCCAATAATCTGATATAATTCATACAATTAAAATTTGTTACCACTTTTAACAGCCAGTAGTTGCTTCATGAAATCATGAAGATGAATAACACAGGGAATTGGTCATTTGGGGTTTTCTAGGTAGCTCATATTTTAACACCAATTTTTAAATGTCCTTGATTTAGGGCTCACACTAAGGCAAAATGCTTGTTCCAAGACACAGTGTGTCAATCAAATTTTATTTAGCAACCATTTATGTCAAGCTGAGGGGTCCATCTGTGTAAATTGCTGCCTACCTGATAAACAAATGTTGCAACAGGTATTACAACACCTCTACTGCTGTGAAGTATGTTGTGTCAAGATTTTTGGAAATTTATTGGTTTTTTTTTACTAACTGCACAGTTTATATTTTTTGTATGTGTCAGTATCAAATAATTTGTTGGTGTTATTGCACATCACTGCAGTCCAAGTATATGAATTTGTAAAAATGTTGCTTATTCACACAATAATATTGCCTGACATCATCTCTTTGTAAGTGCTTTATCAATTATGGCCAATCTTTCGTCAAGTTTATGATGATGAAGTTGAATTATAGTGCTGTATTGCCACTAGGGGCATGTAGGACAGTTTTAAGTTTCCAGGAAAGCTGGATATTTAATTACTTCTGGGGGGAGGAATGGTGCTGCCTCCCCCAGGCATTTATGTACTCAAGGAGTAGTATTTAATTTGGTCGTTGGGTCGTGGGTTGCTATTAAGTAATCATCGACTTGAATGGAGGATCCTGGGTGAGTGGGAATAGACCCAACACACACTCAACCCTAACAGCCAATTAGGTTTTAATAATGTGCAATGGCACAAGTGCAGATAGTGGAAATTAGTTTCACATCTCTGCCATTTGGATTTATCCGAGTTGTGGCAATAAAAGAGAGGTACCATTAAGTTCAAGGACATCGTACAGCCCGCAAAATTACGTGCCTAATTCAAATCTTGTCCAGTTCCATTTTTCAATAAAGTCATATTTTCTCATCTGTAGTACATTTAATTGCAGCTGAAGCATATTGAATGTTTAAGTATTTCAATTTTTACTAACAACAATAAGTGTATGTGTAATCTGTCTCATGTGAGTTCTAAGTTTAAGTAATAACAGAGCAAATGACTAATACTTGCTCATGACTGCCATAGTTAAAAATAAATTACATCCAGTTAATATTGTTTTGTTAAGATTCTCAACATCTTGTATCGATATGTTGTGTCCAGTATTTGGATAATAGTAAGAGTATTCACCAATTAGATGCAAAATTAGTCATTATTGAATGATACTTTCTAGGCTGTGTCCAGTAGGCACTGAAATATATTTGGATAATAGTAAGAGTGTTCACCAATAAGGTGTAAAGGTAGTCATTATTGAGTGATACTTTGTAAGTTGTGTCCAGTAGGCACTGAAATATATTTGGATAATAGTAAGAGTATTCATGTGTTAAATTTTTATCAATGAATGAAAATGGATGTGGACAGGTTGTAACCTTCAAAATGTATCGGGGACTTCATTAAAAAAGTAGATTAAGTTGAGAAAATGGGGTCTTATTAACAGTAGATTAAGTTGAGAAACTGTGGCCTTATTAAGAGTAGATTAAGTTGACAGACTGGGGCCTTACTAATAGTAGATTAAGTTGAGAAACTAGGGTCTTATTAACAGTAGATTAAGTTGAGAAACTATGGCCTTATTAAGAGTAGATTAAATTGACAGACTGGGGCCTTACTAATACTAGATTAAGTTGAGAAACTAGGGCCTTATTAATAGTAGATTAAGTTGAGAAACTAGGGCCTTATTAATAGTAGATTCAGTTGAGAAACTGAGGCCTTATTATTAGTAGATTAAGTTGAGAAACTGGGGCCTTATTAATGGTAGATTCAGTTGAGAAACTGGGGCTGTATTAATAGTAGATTAAGTTGAGAAACTGGGGCCTTATTAATAGTAGATTACGTTGATAAACTGGGGCCTTATTAATAGTAGTTTAAGTTCACAGACTGGGGCCTTATTAATAGTCGATTAAGTTGAGAAACTGGGGCTGTATTAATAGTAGATTCAGTTGAGAAACTGAGGCCTTATTAATCGTAGATTCAGTTGAGAAACTGGGGCCTTATTAATAGTAGATGAAGTTGACAGACTGGGGCCTTACTAATAGTAGATTAAGTTGAGAAACTGGGGCCTTATTAATAGTAGATTAAGTTGAGAAACTAGGGCCTTATTAATCGTAGATGAAGTTGAGAAACTGGGGCCTTATTAATAGTGGATTAAGTTGAGAAACTGGGGTCTTATTAATAGTAGATTAAGTTGAGAAACTGGGGACTTATTAATAGATTAAGTTGATAAACTGGGGCCTTATTAATAGTAGACTAAGTTGAGAAACTGGGCCTTATTAATGGTAGATTCAGTTGAGAAACTGGGGCTGTATTAATAGTAGATTCAGTTGAGAAACTGAGGCCTTATTATTAGTAGATTAAGTTGAGAAACTGGGGCCTTATTAATGGTAGATTCAGTTGAGAAACTGGGGTTGTATTAATAGTAGATTAAGTTGAGAAACTGGGGCTGTATTAATAGTAGATTCAGTTGATAAACTGGGGCCTTATTAATAGAAGATTAAGTTGAGAAACTGGGGCCTTATTAATGGTAGATTCAGTTGAGAAACTGGGGCTGTATTAATAGTAGATTCAGTTGAGAAACTGGGGATTTATTATTAGTAGATTAAGTTGAGAAACTCGGGCCTTATTAATGGTAGATTCAGTTGAGAAACTGGGGCTGTATTAATAGTAGATTAAGTTGAGAAACTGGGGCCTTATTAATGGTAGATTCAGTTGAGAAACTGGGGCTGTATTAACAGTAGATTCAGTTGAGAAACTGAGGCCTTATTATTAGTAGATTAAGTTGAAAAACTGTGGTCTTATTAATAGTCGATTAAGTTGAGAAACTGGGGCCTTATTAATAGTAGATTAAGTTGAGACACTAGGGCCTTATTAATCGTAGATGAAGTTGAGAAACTGGGGCCTTATTAATAGTGGATTAAGTTGAGAAACTAGGGCCTTATTAATAGTAGATTAAGTTGAGAAACTGGGGCCTTATTAATAGTAGATTAAGAAGATAAACTGGGGCCTTATTAATAGTCGATTAAGTTGAGAAACTGGGTCCTTATTAATAGTAGATTAAGTTTGGAGACTGGGGCATTATTAATAGTAGATTAAGATGAGAAACTGGGGCCTTATTAATATTAGTTTAAGTTGATAAACTGGGGCCTTATTAATAGTAGATTAAGTTGAGAAACTGGGGCCTTATGAATGGTTGATTCAGTTGAGAAACTGGGGCTGTATTAATAGTAGATTCAGTTGAGAAACTGGGGCTTTATTAATAGTAGATTCAGTTGAGAAACTCGGGCCTTATTAATGGTAGATTCAGTTGAGAAACTTGGGCCTTGGTAGATTCAGTTGAGAAACTGGGGCCTTATTAATAGTAGATTAAGTTGACAGACTGGGGCCTTATTAATAGTCGATTAAGTTGAGAAACTGGGTCCTTATTAATAGTAGATTAAGTTTGGAGACTGGGGCATTATTAATAGTAGATTAAGATGAGAAACTGGGGCCTTATTAATATTAGATTAAGTTGATAAACTGGGGCCTTATTAATAGTAGATTAAGTTGAGAAACTGGGGCCTTATGAATGGTAGATTCAGTTGAGAAACTGGGGCTGTATTAATAGTAGATTCAGTTGAGAAACTGGGGCTTTATTAATAGTAGATTCAGTTGAGAAACTGGGCCTTATTAATGGTAGATTCAGTTGAGAAACTGGGGCTGTATTAATAGTAGATTCAGTTGAGAAACTGAGGCCTTTATTATTAGTAGATTAAATTGAGAAACTGGGGCCTTATTAATGGTAGATTCAGTTGAGAAATTGGGGTTGTATTAATAGTAGATTAAGTTGAGAAACTGGGGCCTTATTAATAGTAGATTAAGTTGATAAACTGGGGCTTTATTAATAGTAGATTAAGTTGAGTAACTGGGGCCTTATTAATGGTAGATTCAGTTGAGAAACTGGGGCTGTATTAATAGTAGATTCAGTTGAGAAACTGGGGCTTTATTAATAGTAGATTAAGTTGAGAAACTCGGGCCTTAGTAATGGTAGATTCAGTAGAGAAACTGGGGCTGTATTAATAGTAGATTAAGTTGAGAAACTGGGGCCTTATTAATGGTAGATTCAGTTGAGAAACTGGGGCTGTATTAACAGTAGATTCAGTTGAGAAACTGAGGCCTTATTAGTAGATTAAGTTGAAAAACTGGGGTCTTATTAATAGATTAAGTTGAGAAACTGGGGCCTTATTAATAGTAGATTAAGTTGACAGACTGGGGCCTTATTAATAGTCGATTAAGTTGAGAAACTAGGGTCTTATTAATAGTAGATTAAGTTGAGAAACTGGGGCCTTATTAATAGTAGATTAAGTTGAGAATCTAAGGCCTTATTAATCGTAGATGAAGTTGAGAAACGGGCCTTATTAATAGTAGATTAAGTTGAGAAACTAGGGCCTTATTAATAGTAGATTAATTTGAGAAACTGGGGCCTTATTAATAGTAGATTAAGTTAATAAACTGGGGCCTTATTAATAGTAGATTAAGTTGAGAAACTGGGGCCTTATTAATGGTAGATTCAGTTGAGAAACTGGGGCTGTATTAATAGTAGATTCAGTTGAGAAACTGGGGCTGTATTAATAGTAGATTCAGTTGAGAAGCTGGGGCCTTATTAATGGTAGATTCAGTTGAGAAACTGGGTCTGTATTAATAGTAGATTCAGTTGAGAAACTGAGGCCTTATTATTAGTAGATTAAGTTGAGAAACTGGGGCCTTATTAATGGTAAATTCAGTAGAGAAACTGGGGCTGTATTAATAGTAGATTCAGTTGTGAAACTGAGGCCTTATTATTAGTAGATTAAGTTGAGAAACTGGGGTCTTATTAATAGTAGATTAAGTTGAGAAACTGGGGCCTTATTAATAGTAGTTTAAGTTCACAGACTGGGGCCTTATTAATAGTCGATTAAGTTGAGAAACTGGGTCCTTATTAATAGTAGATTAAGTTTGGAGACTGGGGCATTATTAATAGTAGATTAAGATGAGAAACTGGGGCCTTATTAATATTAGTTTAAGTTGATAAACTGGGGCCTTATTAATAGTAGATTAAGTTGAGAATCTGGGGCCTTATGAATGGTTGATTCAGTTGAGAAACTGGGGCTGTATTAATAGTAGATTCAGTTGAGAAACTGGGGCTTTATTAATAGTAGATTCAGTTGAGAAACTCGGGCCTTATTAATGGTAGATTCTGTTGAGAAACTTGGGCCTTGGTAGATTCAGTTGAGAAACTGGGGCTCTATTAATAGTAGATTCAGTTGAGAAACTGGGGCCTTATTAATGGTAGATTTAGCTGAGAAACTGGGGCTTTATCAATAGTAGATTCAGTTGAGAAGCTGAGGCTATATTATTAGTAGATTAAGTTGAGAAACTGGGGTCTTATTAATAGTAGATTAAGTTGAGAAACTGGGGCCTTATTAATAGTAGATTAAGTTGACAGACTGGGGCCTTATTAATAGTCGATTAAGTTGAGAAACTAGGGTCTTATTAATAGCAGATTAAGTTGAGAAACTGGGGCCTTATTAATAGTAGATTAAGTTGAGAAACTGGCGCCTTATTAATGGTAGATTCAGTTGAGAAACTGAGGCCTTAGTAGTAGATTAAGTTGAGAAACTGGGGTCTTATTAATAGTAGATTAAGTTGAGAAACTGTGGCCTTATTAATAGTAGATTCAGTTGATAAACTGGGGCCTTATTAATAGTAGATTAATTTGAGAAACTTGGGCCTTGGTAGATTCATTTGAGAAACTGGGGCTCTATTAATAGTAGATTCAGTTGAGAAACTGGGACCTTATTAATGGTAGATTTAGCTGAGAAACTGGGGCTTTATTAATAGTAGATTCAGTTGAGAAGCTGAGGCTATATTATTAGTAGATTAAGTTGAGAAACTGGGGTCTTATTAATAGTAGATTAAGTTGAGAAACTGGGGTCTTATTAATAGTAGATTAAGTTGAGAAACTGGGGCCTTATTAATAGTAGTTTAAGTTCACAGACTGGGGCCTTATTAATAGTCGATTAAGTTGAGAAACTGGGTCCTTATTAATAGTAGATTAAGTTTGGAGACTGGGGCATTATTAATAGTAGATTAAGATGAGAAACTGGGGCCTTATTAATATTAGTTTAAGTTGATAAACTGGGGCCTTATTAATAGTAGATTAAGTTGAGAAACTGGGGCCTTATGAATGGTTGATTCAGTTGAGAAACTGGGGCTGTATTAATAGTAGATTCAGTTGAGAAACTGGGGCTTTATTAATAGTAGATTCAGTTGAGAAACTCGGGCCTTATTAATGGTAGATTCAGTTGAGAAACTTGGGCCTTGGTAGATTCAGTTGAGAAACTGGGGCTCTATTAATAGTAGATTCAGTTGAGAAACTGGGGCCTTATTAATGGTAGATTTAGCTGAGAAACTGGGGCTTTATTAATAGTAGATTCAGTTGAGAAGCTGAGGCTATATTATTAGTAGATTAAGTTGAGAAACTTTGGTATTATTAATAGTAGATTAAGTTGAGAAACTGGGGCCTTATTAATAGTAGATTAAGTTGACAAACTGGGGCCTTATTAATAGTCGATTAAGTTGAGAAACTAGGGTCTTATTAATAGCAGATTAAGTTGAGAAACTGGGGCCTTATTAATAGTAGATTAAGTTGAGAAACTGGCGCCTTATTAATGGTAGATTCAGTTGAGAAACTGAGGACTTATTAGTAGTAGATTAAGTTGAGAAACTGGGGTCTTATTAATAGTAGATTAAGTTGAGAAACTAGGGCCTTATTAATAGTAGATTCAGTTGATAAACTGGGGCCTTATTAATAGTAGATTAATTTGAGAAACTTGGGCCTTGGTAGATTCATTTGAGAAACTGGGGCTCTATTAATAGTAGATTCAGTTGAGAAACTGGGGCCTTATTAATGGTAGATTTAGCTGAGAAACTGGGGCTTTATTAATAGTAGATTCAGTTGAGAAGCTGAGGCTATATTATTAGTAGATTAAGTTGAGAAACTGGGGTCTTATTAATAGTAGATTAAGTTGAGAAACTGGGGCCTTATTAATAGTAGATTAAGTTGACAGACTGGGGCCTTATTAATAGTCGATTAAGTTGAGAAACTAGGGCCTTATTAATAGCAGATTAAGTTGAGAAACTGGGGCCTTATTAATAGTAGATTAAGTTGAGAAACTAGGACCTTATTAATAGTAGATTAAGTTGAGAAACTGGGCCTTATTAATAGTAGATTAAGTTGATAAACTGAGGCCTTATTTATAGTAGATTAAGTTGAGAAACTGGGGCCTTATTAATGGTAGATTCAGTTGAGAAACTGGGCCTGTATTAATAGTAGAATCAGTTGAGAAACCGAGTCCTTATTTTTAGTAGATTAAGTTGAGAAACTGGGGCCTTATTAATAGTAGATTAAGCTGATAAACTGGGGCCTTTTTAATAGTAGATTAAGTTGAGAAACCGGGGCCTTATTAATGGTAGATTCAGTTGAGAAACTGGGGCTGTATTAATAGTAGATTCAGTTGAGAAACTGAGGCCTTATTATGAGTAGATTAAGTTGAGAAACTGGGGTCTTATTAATAGTAGATTAAGTTGAGAAACTGGGGCCTTATTAATAGTAGATTAAGTTGACAGACTGGTGCCTTCTTAATAGTCGATTAAGTTGAGAAACTGGGTCCTTATTAATAGTAGATTAAGTTTGGAGACTGGGGCATTATTAATTGTAGATTAAGACGAGAAACTGGGGCCTTACTAATAGTAGATTAAGTTGAGAAACTGGGGCCTTATTAATGGTAGATTAAGTTGAGATAATCGGGCCTTATTAATGGTAGATTTAGTTGAGAAACTGGGGCTGTAATAATAGTAGATTCAGTTGAGAAACTGGGGCCTTATTAATGGTAGATTCAGTTGAGAAACTGGGGCCTTATTAATAGTAGATTAAGTTGAGAAACTGGGGCCTTATTAATCTTAGATTCAGTTGAGAAACTGGGACTGTATTAATAGTAGATTCAGTTGAGAAACTGGGGCCTTATTAATAGTAGACTAAGTTGAGAAACTGGGGCCTTATTAATGGAAGACTTAGTTGAGAAACTGGGGCCTTATTAATAGTAGACTATGTTGAGAAACTGGGGCCTTATTAACATTAGATTAAGTTGAGAAACTGTTGCCTTATTAATTGTAGATGAAGTTGAGAAATTGGGGCCATATAATTAGTAGATTAAGTTGAGAAACTGGGGCCTTATTGTTAGTAGATTAAGTTGATAAACTGGGCCCTTATTAATAGTAGATTAAGTTGAGAAACTGGGGCCTTATTAATGGTAGATTCAGTTGAGAAACTGGGGCCTTATTAATAGTAGATTAAGTTGAGAAACTGGGGCCTTATTAATCTTAGATTCAGTTGAGAAACTGGGACTGTATTAATAGTAGATTCAGTTGATAAACTGGGGCCTTATTAATAGTAGACTAAGTTGAGAAACTGGGGCCTTATTAATGGAAGACTTAGTTGAGAAACTGGGGCCTTATTAATAGTAGACTATGTTGAGAAACTGGGGCCTTATTAATAGTAGATTAAGTTGAGAAACTGGGGCCTTATTAATAGTAGATGAAGTTGAGAAATTGGGGCCATATAATTAGTAGATTATGTTGAGAAACTGGGGCCTTATTATTAGTAGATTAAGTTGAGAAACTGTGGCCTTATGAATGGTAGATTAAGTTGAGAAATTGGGGCGTTCTTCATAGTAGGTTAAGTTGAGAAACTGGGGTCTTAATAATAGTAGATTAAGTTGAGAAACTGGGGCTTTATTAATAGTAGATGAAGTTGAGACACTCTGGCCTTTTCAATGGTAGATTAAGTTGAGAAACTGGGGCCTTATTATCAGGGTCATTAGACTTAAATGTGGAAGTGGAGGTCCAGCATGTATACTATTCTAGTTTACTCAATTTGTATGTCAGTAATATGTAACTAATCATCAATTACAGGCACAGGAATTCCAGTAGAAATTTTGAACATGGATGACAGATCCATCCAACTTTTTGAAAATGCACTAAAAGATGGAAAGGAGAAAGTGTACAGTATACGGGTTATGGTTGTTGGACATCAGGGTGTCGGCAAGACAACCCTCATAAAGCGACTTCTTGGAAAGGATGTCAACATCTCGGAGAGACAAAGCACCGAGGGCATAGATGTCCATTTGCATTGCTGTGATGTTTCATTATCCAGCCATGAATGGACATTGCGAAAAAAAGGTAATTGTGTACACAACTAGTGTTTTTACTTAATGTGTAAACTTAAGGCAGGTCTTCATTTGTGTATGATGCAAATTGAAGAATCTTTTAGGATTGTTGGAAATGCGTTAATCTTATATTTCCATACTTTCAGTAGTAGATATTTCCTTCCAACTCTAATGACAGAGCATGCTCAGTCTCTGCTATCACAGACCTGGCAATCCTTACAATTTTGCCATAAGTCTGACAAAAATGACCCTTAAAATCCAATCTTAATGAATAAAAGAAAATAATATGGAAAAAATTATTGTTGCTGAAAAAGATACTTGGCTTATCCGTATTTGATTTGGATCCAGGTTTCATATTAAAATTATTTGAATTAGGGAACCAGACTAAAACTTTATAGCAGTACCTCAGCAGTACCTTAAACTACACATATTGTTTTATACAAAGTGTCTGCATGAAGAAACTGTTGACTACAGAATTTTAACAAAATGTCATCCAGCAAGCGATGTATATTGAAGATGAAACGGAAATTAAGTCTCTTAAAAAGTGTTTATAATCAGCACAGAAGAAAGATCTAATGAGGAATATTCAGATTTTTTTTTTAATGCAAGCAGGAAGGGACACAATTACGTTTATTGGATGCTGTGTTAGATATAGGTCATGGAAATTGAAATACCAGTTTTTGCAAGTAAATCAATTTTTTTTTTTAATGGAGATGCATGTAAGAATGATAAAAATTAAGTCTAAACTGTCTCTGTGATGCAGATTGGCGTGATGTCAGGAAATGAAATGAGTGGAGGGTAGTCAATTCTCAAAATGCATTTTTGTCAATTTTCAGAAAAACATGGTCCCACTTAATTTCATGAAAATTAACAAAGTCTACAACTCTTGATAGTGCCTGAAAACATATTTATAGCTTTAATTTTAATTAGGACAAGCAATGAAAGCTCATAATACCAAGTCACATGTATCGTCAGCCTTCTGAGAAATATATGTACCTTTTTCCAACCCCATATTTTTGTCATGAAATCTAACACAATTATTGGACCTTCCTTACAACTGTTTCATATTTGTATCAATTATTTCAACAGAATGTAGCCATGCTCAATAAATACTAAACTTCAGAAATGAAAATATATGTAATGGGGCTTTAATAAAGGGGACATAACTCAGTAGGCATTTTCCTATCACCAACATTTGGACGCGCATCACCAGTTAGTATTTCCAGCTCAGTGGCCATTTTAGAACATTTCTCTTCTCATTTTGGTGGCAACAGAAGACTTATTTATGCATTTTAAAGGTAATTGCTTATTCTTGAGAATATGAGCTCAGCGAGTGGTTGTCTGAGTGTATTTCGGCGACAGTGCACATTGAGTAGTAAGGCCGTGGTGATGATCTGGAAGTGAAATCTGTGTTCAATTTACATTCTGCTCAGTTTACAGTGCTGCCTCTCAAAAACATACTGGTGAACATTTCACAAGAACTTCACAGTGAAGTCATCTTTGGAGGTATTTTAGATTAACATATGATTTCTTTTGATTGTCACTCAGTGGAAAATTCAGTGCAGAGAAATTTATGTATAGAACGTATAGTAAAATTAATTGTGATGTATGTCCATTTTGCATATAGTTTTCGAGGACTAAATTCATAAAGATATAATTTTGCCATGACACTGTTTATTTGAATAAATTGAATACATATATTTCAAGAGGAGAAACACAAACACTATTTTGCTTATCTGATTGAAATAATATATATATATATATATATATATATATATATATATATATATATATATATATATATATATATATATATATATATATATATATGAAATGACCTCTAGAAATTAAATCAAGTTTTGCACACTACCGACCGACAATGGGGTTAATGTGCTAAATATTAGAGGGATAACTTTATCTCTGCACCGGTCATTGCAGACATGGCTGAAACGATCTGATAGGACTCTTAAATGAGCCTTCGTAGGTATCACGGTACCAATTGTTTTTTCCATAGACCTCAATGCTAATGTTTTGTGAAATAAATATACTTTCTATCCTACTTCAGCATGCATGTCACACACTGTCATAGAGAACAACATTAGATTGTCAATTTGACAATGACAGAACCAGGTACTCCATTGCATTTAAGAGAGAAAACTCTGCTGAAACTAGACAGGGGTATGAGTTATCTAGTCACAACATGCTTATTTTCAGTCATGTGTATCACATTTTCAAAAAATCATAAAAAATACAAAATATGATCTATATAGGAATTAGCATAAATTCACATTAACAGAAAGTGCAACTCTTTACATAATCCACCAATCATAGCTAGTGTTGTTGTTTATTTCTGAATGTTCCTTAAGCTCCACCCACCTGGACTTGCACAATTTTTACCGTTATACCCGTACAGTAAATGGAGGTTACTCAGAAATATGAAATATACATGGATATATTCAAAATCATTGGCAGCTTAAGACCTAATGTGCTTATTATTATTACTAAGTTTTACTTCCACAATCCGCTTAGGACTATAAACATGCATCCGGATATTTATTCTGTTGGGTTCCAATGCTGTTACATTAAAAAATTCCAAATTTATCTCAAAAGATGCCGTAAAAGCAGACCACTGTTTTGGAACGGAAGTGGCCACAGAAAACAGTAAGCCAGAAACGCTTATGCCCCCTGACACTCCTTTATCTAACCATACCTTAGATACTTTTTAGTTGAACATAATGTTTACTGTTGCTGCATGTTTCGCATACTGAACGTTTGAATACCTTTTATAGCTTTACAAGAGCAGTTTATGATATTGTGTTACACCTTACTGAAAACTTGTCAAACATATGGGAAGATAATTAAACTTCCTTAGTGTGATAGTCTTGTCAGGGTTGGCAGGTCTGCAATCATAGGCTATAAGGTAGTCCTTTGATTCATGAATTTCACTACTCTCAAAGTAATTCACCGATTCATGTCACATACAAAATATCACAATTTCCCCAATTCTCAATCAGCTTAAATCAGGAATAAAATAACGTTTATTCTGTTGAGTGCTACTCAAAATAACAGCAGTGGTCACGATGCCAACAGTGGTCGTCTATGTGCTAGTCTTGCTGTTGTTACAGTTTGCCCTCTAGCAAGCATTGTAAGGTATATAACCTATATGAAGAGCACAAGTTTTATGAATGTTCATAAACAAAACTGGGGCCCAAAAGATTTGTGAAAAGATTGCACATGGACATTCGTGGATACCACTAATCATTAATCATTTAATCTTTTATCTTCTGGATTAATACCATTTCACAATTAAGCTACAGTACAGTTCAAATGTTTTTTTATTCTACGAGAAACATTGGATTTGCATTCTGCAATGAAACATTCATCCCACGTCTCTGTGGTGAAGCGCGAGATCATCCATGAAGTTGTGGATACAGCTATCATGCAAACTGTTTCAACAACTTCTGCTTCATTCTAGTGAAGACACTGGATGCAATCTGGACTCTGCACAGCATGATCAACCATTGGTAGGTTAAACCAGGAGTAGCAAAAGCGAACTTTGCCCTATCCACCTTCCTTACAGGAATTTGCCAATAACCCTTGAACAGAACCAACTTCGAGAAATATCTCACTTTCGAGGCAGAAGCAAAGATATGTTCTGGGTCAGGTAGCATATCAACCTGAAATTCCATCACCTAATTCAGCTTCTGGTAGTCCACACCAAAACCGATGTGTGCCTACCTTCTGCACTAGGACTACGGGATACCTGTATTGAGTTTTCGGGTTCGTTTACTCCCGGAGCAATCATCTTCTCTTCCCTTATGAATGGTCATTTCATGTGGGGCAAGTGGTATAGATTCTGCTAGACTGGCCAGTTGTCCGTCCATAAGCTTTAACCTGAACTCGACAAGTGACGTTCTCCTGGGTATTTCCGTGAGCACATCAGAATACCTGGCCAGCATTGTCTGTATCGCTTCCTACAGTACTGCACTCCACGTCCGAGGGTGTCTCAGCCCTTGTTAAGGGATGGTTCAGGACAGTGTTTGAATCCTCTGCTTCCTTGGTGACGATCATGGCAACGATAAAATCGCTCATGGTCGCTCTTTCTCCTACTCCTTAGTCAGTGGTCATATCCGATAGGTTTGACATCCAACCTTCTCGGTTCAGATGTACAGACCCATTCAAGAAACTTGCCACTTGTTGTGCTCTTTCAACAACACCTTGTCCTCTACCTCATACTGTTGTCATTTTGTGCGTTTGTTGTAATTCTTGTACTTTACATTAATTTGGTAAAATTCTAGGCAAATAAATCAGGATTTATGGATTGCTATTAAAGTGTTGGCATCACCTGTACTTAAATAAGTGGTATAGAATCTGCATCAATGTGAGATGGTAGAATTTGATCATAACTGCTAACGGGCAATATACTCTTGAATTATATATTTGGCTTGATTGTTTTATACAATGCATACTTCAGCTGTATAAACTGCTCTCTTTATTTTCAGAGTCAGAACAGGATTATCGACTACAACGGCTTGCCAAGGTTCTCATTGAGAAACAACAAGTGCGAAGTGAGGCTGCTGATGAGAAACAGGTTGTAATTTCTAATGTAGGTGCGATCACTGACATAAGTGCACAGGACCATGTTGCAGAAGAACCAAACCTTGTTTCTCCTCATCCTGACTTGCTCAAACCTAGTCAACAAATAGGGTCTCCTGGTGTTCTGAGAAATCTTCCAGAGTCTATTGCAAACACCATTGTTATATCAGAACCTGGAGAAAATGTTTCCAATGAAAGTCGTATGAAGGATCCCAACATGGAAATTTTACAATTGTTGCAAAAGAATGCAGATAAAATAAAACATGATCTAGGCAAATATGCACCTTTAACGATGTGGGACTTTGCAGGCCAATATGCCTTCTACACAACACACCAAATGTTCCTGTCAAGACGTGCCATATACTTACTGGTTTCAGATCTCAGTGGACATATAGACGATATTGTAGATGATGATATTTATTTTGACAAGAAAGGCAAAATGGAGTGCAGAGTGGGTGGTGAGTTTAGAGCTGCTATTACTGTGTGATGATATATTACTTCATTCTTTACTAGAACATAACTTTAATTAGATATCACAATGTTAGTCACCTACAGTATTAAAGTTGCCTATTTCAGGATTGCAAATTTACATGCCCAGTTCTAAGTGGCACATAATTTCTAATAGGTGTATTGAATTTTCCAATTTGTTCCCCATGTTGACAATGCTGTTTTAGGGCTATCAGTTATTTCTTTGAAAGGGTCAGGATGGCAAAACTACATGTTCAGGGCAATCGTAGTTATTACTGATTCAGGGCAATCGTAGTTATTAAAGATTCAAGGCAATCATAGTTATTACTGATTCAGGGCAATCATAGTTATTAGTGATTCAGAGCAATTGTAGCTATTACTGATTCAGGGCAATCGTAGTTATTACTGATTCAGGGCAATCATAGCTATTACTGATTCAGAGCAATTGTAGCTATTACTGATTCAGGGCAATCGTAGTTATTATTGATTCGGGGCAAGCGTGACATATGAATTCAGGACATGCTTGGGATATACTAATTTGGGGCAAGCTGCCTATGCAATTTCTAATGGGGCCTGCTGGGGAAGTACTGATCCAGGGCCTTTTGGGAAGTACCGTATTAATTCAGGTAATGATGGGTAAGTATTAATTCAGGTAATGATGTGTAATTATTAATTCAGGGCAATCTGGGCAAGTTCTGATTGAAGGAATGCTGGACAACTACTGATTCCGGGCATGCAGGACAGGCACTCATTCAGGACTATTGGATGAAATCTTTATTATGTTAAGTGTGTTGCCAATGTTCGTCATGATCATATAAACTTGTAAATGTTTTGGAGAAAACTTTTCTATAAAATGAGAGACATATTTAATTTTACTCAAGGCTACTTTGAACAAGTTTTTAAAAATATTTCAGGCAGTATTTCTTTGATGACAAATTTTTAAGACAATGTCAGGCAGTGTTTAATTGCTTTCAAGTGTTCAAATATTTCAAGAAGTGTTTAGTGGCTGAATGAAGAAAAAGTGCATGTCATTGAGTTTAATTTTCCAAATTCTTTACACCACTGACATATAGCTCTAGTTTGTCTATTAGAGTAAGACTGAATTTTATCAATTCAAGGAAAGACCTTAGTCCACTTAGCTACTATTCCATCCAAACTATCACTTCAAGCAACTTCATTACTCGTTTGAATCTCATTATAATCTTCATCCATTTGTCATTTAACCCCAAAATACTTTTCCAAAGTTTGCAAATGACATTTTGTTCTAAGTCTCAATGTGTGTTGATTTCGATGTGACACTCATTATTTTGCTACACTAGGAAACACACAATTATGAAAGCTAAATTTGTCATTTGATGTACCACATGTGCAACACTGGGTCTTGTTCCCTCTGAATTCAATCATTGTCAATATCAACATATTTTCTCCCACTCAGCAGCCAGTCAAAGTTTTTGTACTTGCTGCGAAGCTATAGTGTCATGTTCTTTTGATGTACTCGAATGACAACATGTACATCTGGGGGCCTTTCATCCACTGAATTCTGTCATTGTAAATATCAGCAAACACATGATTGAATTGATGGCACTTATTTACTGAAACCCATTCAGGCATTGTTTATTTGTAAAATAGACTGTAACACTTATTTACTGAAAAAACTTTCAGGCATTGTTTATTTGTAAATTGGACTGCAACACTTATTTACTTATTTATTTATTTATTTATTTATATATCAACATCAATATCAACATATTTTCTCCCACTCAGCAGTCAGTCAAAGTTTTTGTACTTGCTGCCAAGCAATTGTATCAAATTCTTTTGATGTACTCTAATGACAACATGTACATCTGGTGGCCTTTCAGCCACTGAATTCTGTCATTGTACATATCAGCACAGCTAAATTGATCAACATTTCCCACTCAGCAGGTGGTTAAAGCAGGACTGGATTGCCTATGTCTTTTAGTTAATCGATTTTCTGCATCCCAGATAAAAAAGTTGCATTCAACTATGTGTAATTAAGCGTTTCTGAGACCTCTGATTCAAATATTTCAGAAAGTGTTTATTTGCTTACAAGTTTTCAACATAATTTCAGGCAGTGTTTTGTTGCTTACAAGTGTTCAACATAATTTCAGGCAGTGTTTTGTTGCTTACAAGTGTTCAACATAATTTCAGGCAGTGTTTTGTTGCTTACAAGTGTTCAACATAATTTCAGGCAGTGTTTTGTTGCTTACAAGTTTTCAACATAATTTCAGGCAGTGTTTTGTTGCTTACAAGTTTTCAACATAATTTCAGGCATTGTTCCTTTCCTTCCAATTACTTGTAACGTTGCTCTTCAACGCAGCATGGAGACTGCTCCAGTCACCTAGTGGTTAGAGCATCCATCTCGGATGCGTGAGGTCATGGGTTCAATCTTAAAGAGACTTGCCCAAATTATACTAACAGATGCCTTGATTGGCGCTCAGCATTAAGAGATTAGTGTTAGGGCCGGTCAGGTTAATGTGACTGGGTGCAACATCATGCAACATGTCTGCGACATGATACCCCACTGCTAGGCATCATTATAACCTGCCACACTGCAGACATAGCGATATAACTGGAATATTGTTAAAGCTATGTTAAAAATCCAAATCACACACACTCAAGGCAGCATGCGTCATTTTGGTGCAGTTGCGTTGGACCATGTATTGACTATTTGGAGCAACCTTAAAAAACACATTGGGTACTAAAGAAGACTGTAGGACACTGCCTTTTAGGCCTCTGTAATCGGGATGAGTGGCTGAGTCAGCATACACGGTATTGAGATGCTATAGTTCAGCCTTGTGCTGGCCTCGTACACATGATTGAATTGATGACACTTATTTCCTGAAACCCATTCAGGCATTGTTTATTTGTAAATTTGACTGCAATATTACAGTTTTTCATTTTCTAAATACTTGTGCCATCTTAAAACATTTCATTCTGTCATAGATTTATTTCAAACTGTCTTGAACTGTATTATTCATTTTTTTCCTTATATTTTGAGAGCTAGTCAAGGTTTGGATGAATTCTATTCATTCCTGTGCACCACCAGACAACTGTCTTGAACTGGATTATTCATAAAGTCAGTACTGTTGTTTAAAATGTCATAATTGTCAAAATGTAAGATGTTTTGTCTGTATTCAGATTGTTATTGATACATTTTTTTCTTATCTTTTCAGAATTATTCGAGGTTTGGATGAATTCTGTTCATTCCTGTGCACCACCAGACAACGAAATCATGAATTCTAAAGTCATCCCTCCCCCAGTTATTCTAGTGGGTACGCATGCTGATGCTATTCAACAGGTAAAACATTTTGTCCTTAATGTTAGTTATATACTAACACTTTTCACTGAATTGGTACCTTATTGTGTACACAGTATGATTCTTCAGGAGTGCATCAATTCGTAACTTCATCAGGTAAAACTTGTAGTTATTGTATTGCCTGAATATATGAAGCTGGAATTTTATAAGATAAGACTTGCACAATTATTTGATTGGATCAGAGCACAAAGTGTAGTTGCTGTAGGGTTTAACGCTGTTTTTCAGCACATAATAGGCTCTACATCGTGACCAGTATTATTGGTGGAGGAAGAACCCGGTAAGACCACTGGAAAGAAACACTGACCCATGAGAAGCTACTGGCAAGCTTTTCAATACCCACATTGGCTGAATCTGAGACTCAATACAAGCTGATAGGGGTGAGACTGAGAGCACTTTAGACCACTCCGGTCCCAAAAATGTGGTAATCATTAATAAATAAAATACATAACAATGGACTAGAATAGAGCCGTTTGATAATCAAATTCTAATTGTTCCAGGTTTGGACAGAACATTATTTAAGTGTGAAGTACCGGTAAACCATCAAATTGTGCTTTCATCGCATTGGTAACTTTCCAGTTTCTTCAAAACGGTGTCATGATCCACCATGTTCTAAACTTTTCTGAAATCTACAAATAGAGATCCTATTATTCAACTTTGATCAAGGGCTTGAAGCCATTTATCATTTAGAGTGATCAAATTAGTCTCACAATAATGTTTCTATTTTACAGAATGATTGGTTAGGGTGTAACAGCAAGTGTTTCGTTAAATATGATATAAACGGGTAATGGATATGTTTTTTCAATCAATTTTGATAGTATTGAAATTTGCTGGTACTGATTAGCATCATTCATAGAGCCAGATTTGTGCATTACATTACATTTGCAGCTTTCCATGTTTTGAGGAAAGATGAGGTTTCAATATTTAAATTGATTATGAATGTTATGCTATCCGAAATATATGAGGCAGAAGTTTTAATGAGTGGTGCACCAATCTGATCAATGGTGCATGGTTTCCCATAACCTTCAATTAGTCTCATTTCTTCACAGTATCTAGGATTTCATTAATACAGCATTTAGGTTGGATTATATACTTTACGCAATTTACTTTCATTGGTGCTCGCTTAGAGAATATTCCTTCAGAGCTTCATCTATGTCATCTAAATTTTGAATCATATCCCATGGAACCTTCTACAGTTCATACAAAAAGTGTTCCTCATTAAAAATTTTGAATGATCTGTGATAGTTTTTTTGTGTATTTTTCCTATTTCTCTTGCATTTATCCTGTCTTGTCAAAAACGTAGGACAGTCGTCACTACGACCAACATTTGGTACATTAACAAAAGCCATATGTTGGTATCAATGTGATCAATAAGAATGTGTGATATTTATGTTATCCTTGTGGATTCATTTACCAGATGGACTAGGCCTAATGATTCAATATATTCCATCTAGTTGTTCTTTATTTTAGTATTGAGTATGTCCTTATTTATATCGCCGAGTATATGTTTCTTTCTCCTGTGCAAGGACATTTTCTATTTGTTTAGAAAAGTTATTCTTCCAGATTGCTTTGGAGGAAGGTTGCCTATAAAATGAAACCAACTAGCAATGTTTTTTTGCATTTCTAATAGAGAAATATCCACCCAAAACATTAAATTTCATGTGACACCAAAGTCAGGATGCCTCTCTGCATCTTCCATAATGTATACCACAATACCTCCCCCTGCTGTCTCTCTGTCCGCTCGTATTGGGTTATTGTAACCTTGACAGTGAAATAGATTATCATTGTGGTTAGCATTTCATTTGGTTTCAATGAGTCCTGAAACATGCATATGTTTTTTCTTGGAAGACAACATTAACTTAATCTGTTCTATTTATTTCCAATAAATCTTGTACATTTGGACTTCTGGAAACATGGCCGCTATTGCTTAACCAGCTTGAAGCAACTTTTCCATTTTTGTGCAGTTTTTGTTTTCATATGTGCTTTTTGTCTACCTTCATCTACATTATCGTGTTTCATGATGGATTAGCTGTTTAGATATTATGTGTTTCTTCATCTGGTTGTTTTGGAAACGAAAACAATTTGAATTTTTCTCAGCTGTCTTGCTCCACCGTTAGGACGTCCTTTGTGCTTAAATTAACCGCCATCATGTGATCGCCAGTTAAGCCGTTTATTATATGATGGACCCTAATCAATTGCTTTAAACACTCCTTGGCTTATCAATGTACCCAAGACTAAATGAAGTGGGACTACATTACTTAAATATAAATGGAAGCAAAATAACAAACGTTTCAAAGCAGGCCAGCGTTGAAAACAGGAATAATAATTCTAGCTATCTCCCTTTAAAAATAAAGCCATTACTTTAGATAACCTGATGCAAATCCGTATTAAATCGTCAACTGTTGTGTCAACTATCCCAGAGATACCAATGCATATTGCATTAGTCAATGCCCAATCAGTAGGACCACTAGAGAAGCGCACAGAAATAGCTAATTTTATCAATGATCAAAATATCGATGTCTTCTTCCTGACAGAAATATAGCTAAAACATCAGTCGATGAGCTCAAGTGCGCGGATCTAACACCCAATGGTTACTACATCAAGCCGTTCATAAATAAAGCGTCTTAAATACAACACATTCTTCAATTTCTGCAACGCATCTTTTGAAATAGTCCAAACAATCCTCACACCAGAACAATGGTCAGTCCATTTTATCTGCCTCTACAAACCTCCACCTAGCAGAAAAAAAACAAACTGACTGAATCTCTCTTTTTGGAGCAGTTTTTGAATCTCCTGGAATATGGAAATTCGATAGGTAGCAACCTAATTATTCTTGGAGATTTTAACCTTCACTTTGACTCACCTGGAAACCAATACATGATTATATTCTACGGTCTACCCTTGTATCCCACGAAGTTGCACCCGATCACGTCTGCATTATATGCCATCTGTATGTATCGGTCCCTAACCCTCCACCTTTATTTGCTACTAAGAGAAACCTCTGTATGATAAATAGGACCAAACTAATGCATGACATCCAAGCAAACCTACCAACTTCATTACCTCCTACAGCAGAAAAACTCAATTACTGCCTGCATCCAGCCACCAAATGCAGGGTATCAGTCTTCTTCTTGGCATAGCAGTGTAAGGGATCAGTTTAACACTGCCCAAAGAGACCGCCGTAAAGTGGAGAGGCTTCGGCTTTCAACCAGACTCACTATTCATAAACAAATATATGAAGCAGCTAAGAAGAATGTCACAAATATAGTCATTTAGCCAATTTAGCCACTACAATAGCAAGATTAAGGAAAGTTTCACCTGCAAAGTGTTCTTCGAGATAACTAACACAATAATGTACACCACTTCTAACTACATTCTCTCCCGTAGATCTTCCAGACCTGTTTGCAAATCTTTTCCGTGACAAGGTACAAACCATTAGAGAGAAGCTTGACAACACCATTTCAATTGACTCGTCATCACAATACAGTTATGATACAGAACTTCAGTGACAACATTTAGGAGCATTTGAACCTGTCTCTATAGATTTAATATGGACAGTTGTGATGAAGTGTGCACCAAAGTCATGTAAACTTGATCCAATTCCAACATAACTGCTGCTTGAGTGCTTAGATCCAATATTACCTTCACTAACTGATGTTATTAATACCTCTATCACATCTGGGGAGTTCCCATTCAAAACTGCCATTGTAAAGCCTCTACTGAAGAAACCAACAGTTGACCATAACGGTTAAAAGAACTACCACCCAGCTCCCATTCATATAAACACTCTTAGAAAAAGTTGTTGTAACCCAACTGGATTCTCATCTGAATTCGAAAGGTCTCTTTAGCAATGTACAATCTGCATATCGACCTTGCCACAGTACTGAAACTAATCTTCTCAAAGTATTTAATGACATTCTCTCTGCTTTGGATAGTGGAAAGATTACAGTCCTCACCCTTTTTGATTTGTCTGCAGCAATTTACACAATATGCCATGATATATTCACTGTCTCCAGCATGTATTTGGCATTTACAATACACACATACTGTTGTTCAATTCAAACTTACTCAACAGGACACAAATTGTATCTGCAAATGTAATACACTCCAGCCCAGTCGATATATGTTGTGGTCTGTTCTTGGACCTGTTCACTTCATTATATACACTCAGCCGCTCTCATGTGTCATAGATCATCATCCAGTGTCTCACCAATTGTATGCTGATGACACCCAAATATACAAGTCTAGCCACACAACTAAAGTTGATGCTACCATCCATGGAGTAGAGAGGTGCATTTCTGATGTGAAATCATGGATGACATGTAATAAGTTGCAGATGAATGATGATAGAACTGAGGCTATTCTGATCACAACACACATCCTTTACCTCAAACAATAAATATCAGCAACACCAAGATTAAAGTCACACAGAACAAAACCTAGGTGTTACTCTGTCCAGTACTGTCATATTGTACCAACATGTCATAAGCATATACAAGGCTGCATATCTTGAGCTGAGACGCATCAGCTCCATTTGCAAATATCTTTTTTAGCTGGTGCCACTAAAACACTTGTTTATTCATTAGCTCTGGTTCATCTCAATATCTACTCCATAAACTTCTAAACGTTAAAACCACAGCTCCTCAGATCATCTTTAGAGTACCATGATCAGATCACACCTCCCAGCTGCTTGGTACCCTACACTGGCTATCCATTAGATACAGAATCAAGCACAAACTTTATTCTCTGTGCTACGTTTCACTGATGGTCAGTGGTTATTTCAGGGGTTTTTCCCGGGTTCTTCACTATTAATACTGGATGCCATGTATAGCCTCATAAGCTAAAAAATCGTGTTAAACACTTCACTAGAAGATTGCGTTAAACACTACAAAAAACAACTTTCCTCTTCAGTTCTGCAAAAACAGGTGGTTAGAGAACACTACTTATGCTCAGATGGCTTTAAATAGGATACAACCTTCAAGAAGATATTTTGGTGAGGTAATGGTATCAAGTGTTTCTAACCCAAAGATGGCGTCTGTTAAAACTGAGAAAGAATCGTTTTGATCAATGAATTTATGGCAACAAAGTTGGCATTCTTTATTTCACATTACAAGCATGTTGAGCCCTACAATACAGAACGCAAAAAACTGATGCTACAATTTGCTCATCATGACCTAAAAATACTGTTGCCATAACCCTTCTAAAGAGGTTTGTTGTCCCAGAAAAGATTGAGGAAATCAAAACAACAATAGACATGGTTACATTTCAAATGACTGACCCATTAAATCATGTAACCAAACACATGGTTTCTGTTGGCATGGTTACATTTCAAATGACTGACCCATTAAATCATGTAACCAAACACATTGTTTCTGTTGGCTTTGTAGTAGAGTCTATGATTTATGAACTAAAAAAGACAAAAAAGTGAGTTAGCTACAAATTTTATAAGTTTAGTATGCATGCTAAAGTATTCTTGTTTGTTTTGCTGACAAGTTACTTAGAAAAACTCCACTTCACTATGGTGTAGTGAAAGACATGGTATGTCTTTATCATGTCGTCATTTTGGAAAGTAAACTCCAAACAGAGGCTAAATTGAATAGAAGCATACAATCAATAGTCAGAAAGAGAAAGTTCAGTGTCAGTTGTTGTGATGCTGTTCTTAAAGAGTTTTCAGCATTTGTTGACTTGGCCATTACCAATGGATTACTTGAGTCCTTTTAAAGAATCCTTTTCAAGAAATAAAGAAAGTGATCGGACTTTTCAATTATGACAGGCTTGCTAATCAGCAGCAACATTTTTGACAAGTTGTCAAGACCTTGCTTGTCATGTCACATGGGCATGCCACTGTTGAGAACGGGTTCTCAGTTAATAAAGACATTGAAGAGGTACAAATAGCAGAAAGAACATTGATTGCCAAAAGGGTCATTATTGATGCCGTTAGAGCTGCTGATAGAATCAATAAAATTGATATCATCCCAAGGCTGCTTATCAGTGCCATCAGTGCATACAGCAGATATAAGGCATTTTATCAAGATAAGGAGAGAGAAGAAAAATTAAGACTGAGACAACAACTAGGGAAAAAAACATTGCATGAGGAAATCATTGATTTCAAAAAGAAAATAAATCCGCACTAATGTATGATATAAAAACAATGAACAGTTTAGCAGATGACTATGCATTAAAAGCTTTACATCCGAGGAACCTTACTTTCATCAGAACATGATATATCTCAAGGACATCAGCGAGGAAAAGTCAAATATCTCAAGGACATCTGTGAGAAAAAGTCAAATAGCTCAAGGACATCTGTAAAAAAAGTCAAATAGCTCAAGGACATCTGTGAGAAAAAGTCAAACAGCTCAAGGACATATGTGAGAAAATGACAAATATTTCAAGGACATCGGTGAGAAAAAGTCAAATAGCTCAGGACATATGTGGATAAAAAACCTGGAGGAATAGTTAGATCTGGACAAGCAAATCAGTGATAAACAAGAAGGCTTTAAAAATGTTTAAATCTTGCAAGACACTTTGTGTAGTGTAGATTGATCTGTTTTTTCTGTGTGTATATACATATTTATATGCTTTGTTCATTAAGTTCATTTAGACCTTACCTTGCTAAGGATGTAGAATGGAAGTTCAAGTCATATTGATAATAATGAAAAATTGATGGGAATGCTATTATTTATGAAAATCGAAACACACACACACACACACAAACACACACACACACATATATATATATATATATATATATATATATATATATATATATATATATATATTCAACAAAGACAGTGATTTTATCGCGCTCTAAACATACATCTCATTCTTTTACTCTATCCAAACATTCACAAATAGGAAACAAAATAATTCATTTATTCAAATGTATGATGGTAAGATTCATATAATCTCACATAATAAGAGTGAGATTAAATTAATCACATGGAATTAAAATAAGATTCAAATAATCTCTTGTAATCAAAATGGCTCAAATTGTACTCAGTTCAAACAACACTCAATTGGAACAAATATTTGACTCAGACCTTTGTACAGCTCTATAATTCATCTAATTTGTAAACACTTGCAAATGTTTCCACTGACAAACCACAAGAGTTCTCCCATATTTTTGGGTCGGCTGCTCACACCCTTCATGGATCCACCAAGCTCACAAGATTACAAATTAGTAGTTTTGTCTTTGTATGGCCTTGATGGTTACATCATCTTTCATATCCATATAGACACACAGATGGCCAGACAGCCAGCATGTTATACCAGCACACACACATTTGTATAGACAGCACACAGTTCTCAGGAATCGGGTTAGCACACTTGTATTGCCATTTCCACCTTTCACGGATCCACCATGCACACAGACATGCATACAGACGTGTATAGACAGCAAAGAGACAGCTCTATATCTGGAGAACGAAAATGGAGACCGTTCACTGCTTGACAAGATGCAATGACCAGTGTGTCAGTTTATAAAAAAGACCTGTCTCAAATCCACAGGAGAATGAGTATTATTAACGGTGATATACTTGTACATACCGTGCTTTTAGTTTCTCTCACCGCAAGTGATATCCGATAAGATAAAAGCTAGTTCAGTTGCTTAATAGGTAGCGTTGTATGCATATACAGTGAAAAATAGTCAAATTGTTATGAAGTGAAGCCAAGTTATTTCTTGTTTATTCTGTGACAAACTGATATTTCCGATGGAACAGCAGCTAAGTGTAAGAAGGTGTGGGATGCCTGACTAAGTGTCGGGAATAATTATTAACTTGTGTTATGTGATATCTAGGTTGCATGATGTGAGTACTAGGCTGTGTGAGTGCTAGGCTGTGTAATTACTAGGTTGTGTGAGTACTAGGTTGTTTAATTACTAGGCTGTGTGAGTACTAGGCTGTGTAATTACTAGGTTGTGTAATGTACTAGGCTGTGTGAATTCTAGCTTGTGTGAGTACTAGGCTGTGTGAGTGCTAGGCTGTGTAATTACTAGGTTGTGTGAGTACTAGGCTGCGTGATTACTAGGTTGTGTAATGTACTAGGCTGTGTGATTACTAGGCTGTGTGAATACTAGCTTGTGTGAGTACTAGGCTGTGTGATTACTAGGCTGTGTGAATACTAGCTTGTGTGAGTACTAGGCTATGTGATTACTAGGCTGTGTGAGTACTAGGCTGTGTGATTACTAGGCTGTGTGAATACTAGCTTGTGTGAGTACTAGGCTGTGTGATTACTAGGCTGTGTGAATACTAGCTTGTGTGAGTACTAGGCTATGTGATTACTAGGCTGTGAGTACTAGGCTGTGTGATTACTAGGTTGTGAGAGTACTAGGCTGTGTAATTACTAGACTGTGTGATTACTAATTTGTGTGAGTGCTAGCTTGTGTAAATACTAGCTTGTGTAAATACGAGCTTCAGATTAAACAGTTGCAGGAAATGATTTAAGTAAAGGTGTACTGCAATTATGTATGCTTCTTGCTTTGTGTCCTACATCTCAATAATGGATGTTTCTAGGGAAATGAAAAGACATGGATGAAACGGATCATATAACAACTTTATAAAAAGTGAGTAACATTAAATATGTGTACAATGTTTATAATGTGTTTAAATGTTCCATTGTCATTTTTTAGTTGTTTGTTCATACTCTTGTAAACTTATTTATAGGCTGGGAAGGAGGAACAGATGACACTGGTCCCAGATGCAGCATCAAAACCTGCCCATTCTAAAAAGCAGCCTAAACTGAAGAAACTGTTCAGACGCATTTTCACTAAGAAAGGTAAGCCAAGAAGATAACTACATTTAAATTTGTCATTAGACAGGTAAGTACACAGGTAATGACACCATTCTTAACATATAGGTAAACTAATTGGTATAACACAGGTACACAGATGATTACACCAGTGTCTGTCTCCATGTTTCATGGGAATGACTAATTGGCATATGTGACATTGCTAAATGGCAAAATAATGAACCAGTTTGTCTTGTTGCCTGTCTGGTTATTCACATTCTTATCAGAATGATACTCTGGTAGGGTTTATCAGAATGTGGTAGACTCCATCAGAATGATATTGTGGGAGACTCCATCAGAATGATTTTGTGGGAGACTTCACAAGAATGATATTGTGGTTGACACCATCAGAATTATATTGTAGTAGTCTTCCATCAGTATGATATTGTGGGAGACTTCACAAGAATGATTTTTTTATAGGCTCCATCTGAATGATATTGTGGTAGACTCCATCAGAATGATTTTGTGGGAGACTTCAAAGAATGATTTTTTGATAGACTCCATCTGAATGATATTGTGGTAGACTCCATCAGAACGACATTGTAGTAGTCTTCTTCAGATTCATATTTTTAGTAGTCTTCATCAGAATGATATTGTGGTAGTCTTCATCAGAATGATATTGTGGTAGTCTTCATCAATTATATTGTGGTAGTCTTCATCAGAATTTTATTGTGGTAGTCTTCATCAGAATGATATTGTGGTAGTCTTCATTAGAATGATATTGTAGTAGTCTTCATTTAAATGATATTGTAGAAGTCTTCATCAAAATGATATTGTAGTAGTCTTTATCAAAATTATATCGTTGTAGTCTTCATCAAAATCATATTGTTGTAGTCTTCATCAGAATGATATTGTGGTAGTCTTCATCAGAATGATATTGTGGTAGTCTTCATTAGAATGATATCATGGTAGTCTTCATCAGAATGATATTGTGGTAGTCTTCATCAAAATGATATTGTGGTAGTCTTCATCAAAATGATATTGTAGTAGTCTTCATCAGAATGATATTGTGGTAGTCTTCATCAGAATGATATTGTGGTAGTCTTCATCAGAATGATATTGTGGTAGTCTTCATCAGATTCATATTGTGGTAGTCTTCATCAGAATGATATTGTGGTAGTCTTCATCAGAATGATATTGTGGTAGTCTTCATCAGAATGATATTGTGGTAGTCTTCATCAGAATGATGTTGTGGTAGTCTTCATCAGAATGATATTGTGGTAGTCTTCATCAGAATGATATTGTGGTAGTCTTCATCAGAATGATATTGTGGTAGTCTTCATCAGAATGATATTGTGGTAATCTTGATGGAAATTCACTAAACATGGAACAGAATGTTTTTTGTCAGCTTATGAAAGACGGTGTCCTTTATATATCCCACAGAAAATACTTGTACTCTTAACACCATCTTTTCTTCTTACTATTTCCGTCGTATTAACACCATATTTGAAAATTGTATTACTAGGTTTTTAGGTGTAGACAATTGTATTATTTGTTTGAATCAGTGGTAATATTAACACCATATTGAAAATTGTATGACTAGATTTATTTTACAGGTTTTCATATTAACACAGTATTGAAAATTGTATTACTAGATTTATTTTATAGGTTTTCATATTAATGCCATATCAGGATGGTCATATTAACATAATTTTCTTTAAAACAATTATTTCTGTATTTAGATACTACTAATTAAGAATATTAAAATCACTGCCCATAAATTGGACAAATTGAGTAAAGCTGCTTCTCACAAATTAACATCTGTACAGAAAATGTTAAAGAAAGTGTGTCTCTCTTGCAATATATAGGTGTCTCTCTTTCAATTTTTAGGTGTGTCTCTCTTGCAGTGTTTAGATGTGTCTCTCTTGCAATATTTAGGTGTGTCTCTCGTGCAGTATTTAGATGTGTCTCTCTTGCAATATTTAGGTGTGTTTCTCATGCAGTCTCTCTTGCAATATATAGGTGTGTCTCTTGCAAAATATAGTTGTGTCTCTCTTGTAATATATAGTGTGTCTCGCTTCCAATATATAGTTGTGTCTCTCTTGCAATATATAGGTGTGTCTATATACAATGATGTTGATAGAACTCCATAAATCAACACTTTCAAGGTCATCATGAAAATTTGTGATAATGTAAATTATGTCCATCTGATACAAAATTATCCAACCACATCATTTTGTATGCAGCAAATTAGCTCATATAGTGTTTTTCATTATGTAATGCGATTTTAACACTAAATACAATCTCTTTCTATGTCTAGATCCAAACCAAATAATACAGCAAATTAGCTCATATAGTGTTTTTCATTATGTAATGCAATTCTCACTCTAAATTCAATCTTCCTATGTCTCATTCCAAATCAAATAATACAGGCAATTAGCTCAGATAATGTTTCTCATGTGATACGATTCAGACTCTAAATACAATCTTTCTATGTCTTAAGAACCAAATCAAATAATACAAATATCACAAGCACATTGAATCGGGAATTTCAACATCCAGTAGTCATTACATCATGTGAATATCCAACAGCTGGAATGCTTAGCAGTGGAAGTAAAACACTTTAGGTAGAATCCTCATAAACATTTTCATCAAAATCAATGTATCAGTCTCTTCTAATCTTAAATCACATGGTAATTGACATGTCTGTATTTAGTCTTTGTATAAGTCACTTCTAACCTCAAATCACATGGTAATTGACATGGCTGTATTTAGTCTTTGTATCAGTCTCTTCTAACCTTAAATTACATGGTAATAGCCATGTCTGTATCTAGTCTTTGTATCAGTCTCTTCTAACCTTAAATCACATGGTAATTGCCTTGTCTGTATTTAGTATTTGTATCAGTCTCTTCTAACCTTAAATCACATGGTAATTGACATGTCTGTATTTAGTCTTTGTATCAGTCTCTTCTAACCTTAAATCACATGGTAATTGACATGTCTGTATTTAGTATTTGTATCAGTCTCTTCTAACCTTAAATCACATGGTAATTGACATGTCTGTATTTAGTCTTTGTATCAGTCACTTCTAACCTTAAATCCCATGGTAATTGCCATGTCTGTATTTAGTCTTTGTATCAGTCTCTTCTAACCTTAAATCCCATGGTAATTGCCATGTCTGTATTTAGTCTTTGTATCAGTCTCTTCTAACCTTAAATCACATGGTAATTGACATGTCTGTATTTAGTCTTTGTATCAGTCACTTCTAACCTTAAATCACATGGTAATTGACATGTCTGTATTTAGTCTTTGTATCAGTCTCTTCTAACCTTAAATCACATGGTAATTGACATGTCTGTATTTAGTATTTGTATCAGTCTCTTCTAACCTTAAATCACATGGTAATTGACATGTCTGTATTTAGTCTTTGTATCAGTCTCTTCTAACCTTAAATCACATGGTAATTGCCATGTCTGTATTTAGTCTTTGTATAAGTCTCTTCTAACCTTAAATCACATGGTAATTGCCATGTCTGTATTTAGTATTTGTATCAGTCTCTTCTAACCTTAAATCACATGGTAATTGCCATGTCTGTATTTAGTCTTTGTATCAGTCTATTCTAACCTTAAATCACATGGTAATTGCCTTGTCTGTATTTAGTATTTGTATCAGTCTCTTCTAACCTTAAATCACATGGTAATTGACATGTCTGTATTTAGTCTTTGTATCAGTCTCTTCTAACCTTAAATCACATGGTAATTGACATGTCTGTATTTAGTCTTTGTATCAGTCTCTTCTAATCTTAAATCACATGGTAATTGCCATGTCTGTATTTAGTCTTTGTATCAGTCTCTTCTAACCTTAAATCACATGGTAATTGACATGTCTGTATTAGTCTTTGTATCAGTCTCTTCTAATCTTAAATCACATGGTAATTGCCATGTCTGTATTTAGTCTTTGTATCAGTCTCTTCTAACCTTAAATCACATGGTAATTGACATGTCTGTATTTAGTATTTGTATCAGTCTCTTCTAACCTTAAGTCACATGGTAATTGACATGTCTGTATTTAGTCTTTGTATCAGTCTCTTCTAATCTTAAATCACATGGTAATTGACATGTCTGTATTTAGTATTTGTATCAGTCTTTTCTAACCTTAAATCACATGGTAAATGACATGTCTGTATTTAGTATTTGTATCAGTCTCTTCTAACCTTAAATCACATGGTAATTGACATGTCTGTATTTAGTATTTGTATCAGTCTTTTCTAACCTTAAATCACATGGTAATTGACATGTCTGTATTTAGTATTTGTATCAGTCTTTTCTAACCTTAAATCACATGGTAATTGCCTTGTCTGTATTTAGTCTTTGTATCAGTCTCTTCTAACCTTAAATCACATGGTAATTGCCATGTCTGTATTTAGTATTTGTATCAGTCTTTTCTAACCTTAAATCACATGGTAATTGCCTTGTCTGTATTTAGTCTTTGTATCAGTCTCTTCTAACCTTAAATCACATGGTAATTGCCATGTCTGTATTTAGTCTTTGTATCAGTCTCTTCTAACCTTAAATCACATGGTAATTGCCTTGTCTGTATTTAGTCTTTGTATCAGTCTCTTCTAACCTTAAATCACATGGTAATTGCCATGTCTGTATTAGTCTTTGTATCAGTCTCTTCTAACCTTAAATCACATGGTAATTGACATGTCTGTATCTAGTCTTTGTATCAGTCTCTTCTAACCTTAAATTACATGGTAATTAGGGCTGTCAGCGGGTACCCGGGTACTTGGGTACCCGACCGTAGCGAAAAACTCGGGTATTGACAATTAAGGACGAGTACCCATTCATAAAAATAAGTTGTCTACAACACTATCGAAATATGATATATCATCAGCAGCACACTGGTCTGAATAGTCCGACCCTTGCCACCCCATTTTTGATATTTGGACATTCTTGTTGGCGTGTAGGGTCAGCGCATTTCCTATCAAAAAGTTGGAATTCGCCGACACCATTTGATGTCGGCATGGGTAGCAGCTTACATGCTGGCCCAGCAAACTTGAACGATTTTTGATCGAGATATACCAACATGAAATCGATAGGAATATGATTTATTTTCTCAAAAATCGTGAGCATAGCATTTGCTATGCCTTTAATCTGCTGACAGAGGAGACAAAAGTACATCATTCCTGAAATTTGTTCCGGATCTGGCTATTTGCATTTATAGTCATGTGACTACACAAATCTCGCAACCTAGGTCATACAGTCACGTGATATCGACAATAAGCAAATTTCCAAAAGTTGTTGTACATATAATTTGGACATATTATATAGTAGCCACATACATAAATATAGTATGTTCTCTCCTCACTAAGCCATACAGATGCTATAAATAGAATTCGTGGGAAAGTAGAGCAAGGATTGCTATAAGTGGAACATGTTACTGTAGGAAAGTACAAGTACATGGACAAGATTACTCATATATTGTAGTTACGTAAAGCGGTCTTTTCTAAAATACGGTCTGTGGGATTAATGAAATGTTAATATAAACAATAATTTTGGAAGGTGGATTTACCGAAAAAGCATAATCCATATACATTTACGCATAATTTAGTGGGGAAAAAAATTGTTGCTCAAAGGTTGTACATGTCTTTCATGTTTTAACGAGTACCCGGGTACCTGTTAAATGGCGCAACAGGTACCTGTGTAAGTTTTCCGTGGTTTTTATCAGCCCTAATGGTAATTGCCATGTCTGTATTTAGTCTTTGTATCAGTCACTTCTAACCTTAAATCACATGGTAATTGCCATGTCTGTATTTAATCTTTGTATCGATCTCTTCTAGCCTTAAATCACATGGTAATTGCCATATCTGTATTTAGTATATGTATCAGTCACTTCTAATCTTAAATCCCATGGTAATTGCCATGTCTGTATTTAGTCTTTGTATCAGTCTCTTCTAATCTTAGGTCACATGGTAATTGCCATGTCTGTATTTAGTCTTTGTATCAGTCACTTCTAACCTCAAATCACATGGTAATTGCCATGTCTGTATTTAGTCTTTGTATCAGTCTCTTATAACCTTAAATCACATGGTAATTGACATGTCTGTATTTAGTCTTTGTATCAGTCTCTTCTAATCTTAAGTCACATGGTAATTGCCATGTCAGTGTTTAGTCTTTTATTTATTTGGAGAGAAAAAAATGGCACTCTGGGGAAAATTTGGGAAGTTCTTCTTACAAATGACATTACAGAAATGGCAATGCAATTCTTGTAGGTGAGACTGAAAGGTAATTTCATGTGAAAATAATATAATTAGAATGATTTGATCAGCCTGTGCTGCATATCAATACAATTCACAATGTACAGCCTATGATAAAGGGGCACTTTGTGGCCAGTTGTCTAAAGCACTCACTGTTAAGATCATTGCCATCTCATCTCTGCATGGGTTTGAGTCTTGGGTTTGGCCAATAAGGATATGTGAGAAAGCTTGCAAATAGCTTATTCTAGGTTGGTGGTTCTTTCCACAGTTTACCCATATCCTCTTCCATCATATATACTGACCCCAATGTTAAGGCTATATTGTGCTGAAAAATGGCATTAAACAACTATAACAATAACAACATGTATGATACAATACATTATTGATCTACATATCAATGTCATGATCTTTTCAATTATAATTCATTATTTGAAGGTCTGTCAGTGGTTAGTGTAAGCTGTTTTATGCTATGACATTTTGGTTATATTTTCAGTTTGCAGATAACATACAGACTAGACTCACCTGTTCCAATGCCAATCTCAAACTACTCTCCTGTTCCAATGCCATTCTCAGACTACCCACCTGTTCATGTGCCATTCTCAGATTACTCACCTGTTCATATGCCATTATCAGACTACTTACCTGTTCATGTTCCATTATCAGACTACTCACCTGTTCATTTGCCATTATAAGACTACTCACCTGTTCCAATACCAGTCTCAGATTAATCACCTGTTAATATGTCATTATCATACTACTCAACTGTACCAATGCCACTCTCAGATTACTCACCTGGTCATATGTCATTATCAGATTACTCACCTTTTCATATGTCATTCTCAGATTACTCACATGTTTATATGCCATTATCAGTGTACTCACCTACTTGTGTGCCATTCTCAGACTACACACCTGTTCCAATGTCATTCTCATAATACTCACCTGTTCATATGCCATTATCAGATTACTCACCTTTTCATATGTCATTCTCACATTATACTCACATGTTCATATGCCATTCTCAGACTTCTCACCTGCTCAGATGCCATTTTCAGAAACTTATAACCTGTTCATATGCCAGTCTCAGATTAATCACCTGTTCAGATGCCATTTTCAGAACATTATCACCTGTTCATATGCAAGATTAATGTTAATCACCTGTTAACATGTCATTATCATACTTCTCACCTGTTCCAATGACATTCTCAGACTACTCACCTGTTCGAATATCATTCTCAAACTACTTATATGTTTATATGCCATGCTCAGACTACTCACCTGATGGTATGTCATTCTAAGACTACTCACATGTTCCAATGCCATTATCGTACTACTCACCTGTTTCAATACCTTTCTCATACTACACACCTGTACATAAGCCATTTCTGACTACTTACCTGGATATGTCTTTTTCAGACTACTCATCTTTTCATGTGTAATTCTCAATATACTTACAATGTCATATGCCATTATTAGGCTTATCACCTGTTCATAAGCCATTTTTTGCCTACTCACCTGTTCATATGCCAATCTCATACTACACACCTGTTCCAATGCCATTATCATCCTACTCACCTGTTCCAATACCTTTCCCAGACTACTCACCTGTTCATATGCCATTTTTACATTACTCACCTTTCCATATGTCATTCGCAGTATACTGACATGTTCATATCCATTCTCAGGCTACTCATCTCTTCAGATGCCCTTTTCAGAAAAGTATCACCTGTTCATATGCCATTCTCATACTACTCACCTGGTCATATGCCATTCTTGGACTACTCACCTGTTCCAATGTTATTCTCAGACTACTCGCCTGTTCATATGCCATTCTCAGACTACTCACATGTGCATATGCCATTCCCACACTAGTCAATTGTTCAGAAGGTATTTTCAGACTTAACTTATTTCTGTTATTTTCAATCAACATTTTAGGTCATTTCAGGCTGTGTCATTCAATCAATTTCTAATGTTCTCCACAGCCTTTGTTTTAAAACAGTAGAAATATTATAATTTGGTAGTGCAAGGAAACATCTTATCTGTAACCAATATTAATGTGGGAATTGTGTAGATGACTAACTACCAAATCCATCAGATTGCACTTGCCTGCAGATGCAAGACAACTGCCATGTCGACAAGCCCTTATTTCTGTCGGTGAAGAGGAAATTATTGAGGACACCTTCTCCACTTTAACAAATTAACAATGCGATTTAAATTAATGCAGTTTGGAATCTGCTCCCATTCTGAGTTAATTTTGATTTATCATGTTGACATTTTCACTGTGAATGTAAAATGAGACATTCAGTCAGTTTGGAAGATGATACCATCATCTAATTATTTTAAAGGTGCGGAAGCCAATAAGGTGAAAAGTCAGTTGGAAGCTGGTGCAAAGAAAGAATTGGATGAGCATCAAACTAAGGTATAGTTCGGGGATAAAGAAATCCATATATATTTTATCACTTGAATGGCTTCCAAAACCAGTCATTATTATAGGACAGGTTTTCGTGGGTCTCAAGCTTCCAAAAGTGGTAGAATTATGGCACATGCTTAGCAATTTAAAGTTTTAACTGGGAACAAGTCTTTCCTATTTGAGTTTTATTTTGGTAAATTATCAAATTTGTTTCCACAAATCAAGAGCGTGGATATTCAGTGGAGTCAAAGTATTGGCATATACATATATATACATTTTTAATATATTCTAGATTAACTGTCATATAATCCAGTTTCAAGTTTATTTACAGTTTCCATGTGGCCGAGTGAAGCTTTTGTTAAATTGACTTAATGACAGATCTATTTAAGTTTTTGTATAGCTATGTACCAATGCTGACTTAATGACAGATCTAGTTAAGTTTTTGTATAGCTATGTAACATTACTGACTTAATGACAGATCTAGTTAAGTTTTTGTATAGCTGTTTAACATTACTTACTTAATGACAGATCTAGTTAAGTTGTTGTATAGCTATGTTCCAATGCTGACTTAATGACAGATCTAGTTAAGATTTTGTATAGCTATGTTCCAATACTGACTTAATGACATATCTAGTTACGTTTTTGTATAGCTATGTACCAATACTGACTTAATGACAGATCTAGTTAAGATTTTGTATAGCTATGTAACATTACTTACTTAATGACAGATCTAGTTAAGATTTTGTATAGCTATGTTCCAATACTGACTTAATGACAGATCTAGTTAAGTTTTTGTATAGCTATGTAACATTACTTACTTAATGACAGATCTAGTTAAGTTTTTGTATAGCTATGTAACATTACTTGCTTAATGACAGATCTAGTTAAGTTTTTGTATAGCTATGTAACATTACTTACTTAATGACAGATCTAGTTAAGTTTTTGTATAGCTATGTTCCAATGCTGACTTAATGACAGATCTAGTTAAGATTTTGTATAGCTATGTTCCAATACTGACTTAATGACAGATCTAGTTAAGATTTTGTATAGCTATGTACCAATACTGACTTAATGACAGATCTAGTTAAGATTTTGTATAGCTATGTTCCAATACTGACTTAATGACAGATCTAGTTAAGTTTTTGTATAGCTATGTAACATTACTTACTTAATGACATATCTAGTTAAGTTTTTGTATAGCTATGTACCAATACTGACTTAATGACAGATCTAGTTAAGATTTTGTATAGCTATCTACCAATGCTGACTTAATGACAGATCTAGTTAAGTTTTTGTATAGCTATGTAATATTACTTACCTAATGACAGATGTAGTTAAGTTTTTGTATAGCTATGTACCAATACTGACTTAATGACAGATCTAGTTAAGTTTTTGTATAGCTAAGTAATTACTTACTTAATGACAGATCTAGTTAAGATTTTGTATAGGTATGTAACATTACTTACCTAATGACAGATGTAGTTTCGTTTTTGTATAGCTATGTACCAATACTGACTTAATGACAGATCTAGTTAAGTTTTTTGTATAGCTAAGTAATTACTTACTTAATGACAGATCTAGTTAAGATTTTGTATAGCTATGTAACATTACTTACTTAATGACAGATCTAATAAGTTTTTGTATAGCTATGTAACATTACTTACTTAATGACAGATCTTGTTAAGATTTTGTATAGCTATGTAACATTACTTACTTAATGACAGATCTAGTTAAGTTTTTGTATAGCTATGTTCCAATACTGACATAATGACAGATCTAGTTAAGTTTTGTATAGCTATGTTCCAATACTGACTTAATGACAGATCTAGTTCAGTTTTTGTATAGCTATGTAACATTACATACTTAATGACATATCTAGTTAAGTTTTTCTATAGCTATGTACCAATACTGACTTAATGACAGATCTAGTTAAGATTTTGTATAGCTATGTACCAATGCTGACTTAATGACAGATCTAGTTAAGTTTTTGTATAGCTATGTATCAATACTGACTTAATGACAGATCTAGTTAAGTTTTGTATAGCTATGTTCCAATACTGACTTAATGACAGATCTTGTTCAGTTTTTGTATAGCTATGTAACATTACTTACTTAATGACATATCTAGTTAAGTTTTTCTATAGCTATGTACCAATACTGACTTAATGACAGATCTAGTTAAGATTTTGTATAGCTATGTACCAATGCTGACTTAATGACAGATCTAGTTAAGTTTTTGTATAGATATGTACCAATACTGACTTAATGACAGATCTAGTTAAGATTTTGTATAGCTATGTACCAATGCTGACTTAATGACAGATCTAGTTAAGATTTTGTATAGCTATGTGCCAATACTGACTTAATGACAGATCTAGTTAAGTTTTTGTATAGCTATGTACCATTACTTACTTAATGACAGATCTAGTTAAGTTTTTGTATAGTTTTGTAATATTACTGACTTAATGACAGATCTAGTTAAGTTTTTGTATAGCTATGTAACATTACTTACCTAATGACATATCTAGAATGGGGTATTAATTAAATGCTCACCTATTGACAGATATTATGGTATTGTTAAATTGTTACACTTAAGAGTATAAGTGATGTGGATAGGGATTGTGTAAGCACTCACTTAATCACAGATTTAATTCAGTTTTGTAGGACACATTGTTTTGAATCACCTCATAGCTGTAATACCAGATTTAATTCAGTTTTGTAGGACACATTGTTTTGAATCACCTCATAGCTGTAATACCAGATTTAATTCAGTTTTGTAGGACACATTGTTTTGAATCACCTCATAGCTGTAATACCAGATTTAATTCAGTTTTGTAGGACACAGTGTTTTAAATCACCTCATAGCTGTAATACCAGATCTAATTTAGTCTTGTAGGACACATTGTTTTAAATCACCTCATAGCTGTAATACCAGAACCCTTATCCAATCTTATGCCTTCAAACTTTATGACTGGGTTCATCTGTATCAGAATTCAAAACATATCACTCATACACTTGGATATTTGCGTGGTGACTGAGGCAAGGGAAATAACTTTTTTTCAAAATGTGTCTGAATAAACACAAGTAGTATTTTAAGCAGATTTATTGTAAACTTGATGCAGGACAAATCAAATTGATGCAGGACAAGTACAATTGATGGAGGTAAAAGTCAAAACTCTTAGTAACTCTTAATGATAACTGTTAGATATGCAATGCACCAAGATTTTTTATATTTTCCCACAGACCAGTCGAAATATTCTTTACATTTGATATTACAACTGAGCGCTAAGAATGTTAACACCTACAACCTTAATAACAGTGGATGAACCTCCAACTAAAAGAAACAAATTTTAAGGCTGGAGAAAATAAGTATTGTAAACTGAAGTGAAAAAGATCAGACCACTCCAAAAAAAGTGGTTTAAACATTGGTTAAAGAAATGTTGGTTGTTAAAAAGGAAAAAGAGTAATTCAGAAATGACTTCATATGCTAAAGTATGTGCTCTTCAGATGTAAATATAATTTCATGTTTAATGATAGAAGTATATCTGTATTGCTATACAATTTTTTTAAAGATGAAGCCATACAATATTTTAGCAAGAACTAGCAATAAAGAAGAGAATATATCAACAGTGCTTGTGGTTCTTATTTTTGAAATTGTTAGGAAACTGGACCTTGGAAACTGCTTCTTTTATACTCACCTTCTATGAGAGACCACCTGTCTTGAGAGACAGCTTTTTCTTAGCAGAACGGGTGGTCTCATAACAGGTTTTACTGTACAATAATAAAAACATATTAAGATGCTACCAATGCCAGTAGGTCATTGTGATTTGCTTTTGATATTTTTGGAAAAAACATTGCAGCTAGTAAATGTTCCAAGTTCTGTTGTAAGTGACTACCCTATAATTCATACTTTAACAATCTACTAATACACCTATGTTACTTATCTACCCATTCTGTAGCAATTATGCTTTACTTTATAATTCATACTTTAACAATCTACTAATACACATAGGTTACCTATCTACCCATTCTGTACCAATTTAGCTTAATGTTATAATTCATACTTTAGCAATCTACCAATACACCTAGGTTACCTATAATCCTATTCTGCAGCAATTTAGCTTAACGTTATAATTAATACTTTAACAAGGTACTAATACACCTAGGTTACCCATCTACCCATTCAGATGCAATTTAGCTTAACATTGGAATTGAAAAACAGTGGTGACTATTTTGCCTTACTTTTCGGTGCTTTAGGAAGTACACCAATCAAATTTGAAAGATATAAGAGTAAATGCTATTTATTACCATATTGTCTGTAGTTTTTAAAAGGCAAGAAATGCAATCAATATATTTAAATTTTAAAGTGTATCATTCTTATTAAAGAAGAGTCACTTTTCCAGACTTAATGTGAGTTCTTCATCTAATTCTAGGATTATCGTCATGAAATCTGTGAACAATACTTCAGAGAAATCCGTTATCATCTTAAAGACAAGCCTTCCAGGTCTCATCTTGTAGAAGAGGACTTTGCCATTGACAACACTGTTGTCGACAGCAAACTGGAGGGTTTAAAGAGGAAAATCGTTGAAGTTGCATCTCAACAGCCATATTGGGGGGAGGAGATACCAGCACGGTGGCTCCCCCTGGAACAAGTATTGATGAACTTGAGGGCTCAAGGGCATAAGGTAGATTTACCAGGACAATACAAGTACATGTATTTCAAACCTTCTTATATAGTCATTGAATATTAGTATAGTTGTGTATTTGTCAGTAGCATTGGCAGACAATCCAGGTACATGTATTTCAAATTGTTTTATCTAGTCATTGAATAATAGTATAGTTCTGTCTTGGTCAGTATTGTCTATATTATGGTCTGTGTATTAAAAGTAACTTAAAAATTGCATATTTTACAAATGTCATTATATATATGTATGTATGTATGTATGTATGTATGTATGTATGTATGTATGTATGTATGCATGTATGTATGTGTGTATAATGTCAGTGGGCAATTAATTCCTTTTTGCCTGGCCCTGGTCCATATGACTTCATTTGTATTGTGAGAATAATGAGTACATGTATATGATTGTTATAAGAGGAGCATGAGTATCTTACTGGTGTGTACACATGGGTGAGGCCAGATAGGTATGTTGGACTGGAGTCCGTCAGTGAAACCTAGCACAGAGAACATAACCATGTGTTTGATTATGGATCAAATGGATAGCCAGTGTGGGGTACAGAGCAGCCGAGAGGCGTGTTCTGATTGTGTTACTGTAAGGATGATTTTGAACCATAGTAATGCTGTATTGTGAATGCCAGATACATGTTGGAGACTGTAAAGTAATATATTATTGTGTCAAATGCTGTATTGGGAATGCCAGATACATGTTGGAGACTGTAAAGTAATATATTATTGTGTCAAATGCTGTATTGGGAATGCAGATACATGTTGGAGACTGTAAAATAATATATTATTGTATCAAATGCTGTATTGGGAATGACAGATACATGCTGGAGACTGTAAAGTAATATAATATTGTGTCAAATGCTGTATTGGGAATGCCAGATACATGCTGGAGACTGTAAAGTAATATATTATTGTGTCAAATGCTGCAGACAAATCAAGGATTGTGAGGAATATACTTTTTCCACTATCCAAATTAGAGAGAATTTCATTAACTACTTTCAGAAGAGTAGTTTCAATATTGTGACAAGGACGATATGCAGACTGTTAAAAAAAAACTGAATTCAGACGAAATAGAAGATGGCTTAGAACAACTTTTTCACAGATTTTGTATTATCATTTGAATGGGATATTATAAACAGGGGCAGTAGTTCTTTAAATCATTATGGTCGAGTGTTTGTTTCTTCATCAGAGCCTTTACTTTACAATGGCAGTTTTGAAAAATGATGGGAATTCCCCAGATGAGAGTGATGTATTAGTAAAATCAGTTAGTGAAGGCAATATTGGCTATAAGCACTTGATCAAATTCACATCATTTTGCTGCACTCATCACGATTGTCCATAGTAAATCCATCCAGACAGGTTAAAATGCATCCTGCTAACAGTTGTCACTGTAATTCTGTATCGTAACTGTATGGTTACGATGAATCGATTGAAAGTGTGTTGTCAAGCTTATCTCAAATGGTTTGTACCTGTCACGAAATAAATTTGCAAATGGGTATGGAAGGTCTACTGGAGAAATGTAGTTCGACATGGAGAACATTTATTCCATGACATTAGTTTGTTTGTTATCTCGAAGAGCTCTTTGTAGCTGGAACTCTCTCTAATATTAGTACTGTAGTGGGCTAAATGGGCAGAATGGACTATGTTTGTGACCTTCTTAGCCGCTTCATAGATTTGTTTATGATTAATGATTCTGGTGGAATGCCAAGGCATCTCTGCTTTACGGGAGTGTCTTTTACCAGTGTGCAGCTTGTCCTTTACAATGCTTTAACACGGAGAACGCTTATAAATTGATACTCCACACTTGGTGGCTGGGGCATATTTTGCAAGCAAAGAACACAGGCATTTATTGAGTTGTTCTGCTGTAGTTGTTAGGTCTGCTTGGATGTCATGCATTAGCTTATTATACAGAGGTTTTTCTTAGTAGCAATTAAAGGTGAAGGGTTAGGGACTGATACATAATAATGCAGATGTGATCTGATGCAAGTTCATGGGATACAAGCATGGATCACACAAAATTAACATCAGGTCTATGAAGAATCCAGTCTCAAATGTGACCAAGGTTATAGGTGGGTTGGGTAACTGACTGTTTAAGGTTGAAAACATGAATGGAATCTAGGAGTTTTGAAGTTTATGGGTTTCCAGGACAGTCAAAGTGAATGTTGAACTCTCCAAGAATAAATAGTTTACCACATATCGCATTTCCATAATCCAGGGGATTTGGAAACTGCTCTGAAAAGTGAGATTCAGTCAGCATATCAAGGACAATTTGATTTAAATAAATGTTTTTCAAGTAATACTGTAATAATTTGTTCTGCATAGTATATTTTATTTCAGATCAAGATCACAGCAGTAAAATGACTTTACAAAGAAAAGGGAAGTATTAAAATAGCACCATCACACTAAATATATTTTTTATCTATAGGTGATTCATCGGAGTCTGTTGGAAAACATCAACCAAGCAGGAGGTGTTCAGGTATCCACAGATGAATTGGACCTGTTCCTGAGATTTCAACATGAAATTGGTGCAATCCTCTACTTCAGGTGAGATTGATATTATTGGTACAATCCTCTACTTCAGGTGAGATTGATATTATTTGTATGTATCCTATTTGCCTATATTTCATTAAATATACATTATATATCCTATCTGTTAAAGTTATCAATTTCTACCAGTAGTGAACCTTATGTACTAGTATCACATTAAATATGCATAATACATGTATATCATATTTATTGTTAGAATGTTACTTTTCTAAGAGAAGTTGTTTTGAATGACTAGTATCATCCAGGCCTAATTTGGTAAATGACATAGATACAAGTATTACCCAAGTTGAATGTAAATAACCTTATTAACAGAATTACCCAATGTGAAAATAGCCTAATTACCAGCATTACCTAAACTTCATATGGAAAATAGCATAATTACATGTACCAGCATTACCCAAACCTAATGTGGAAAAAACAACTTATTATCAGTATAACCCAAATCAAAGATGATAAATAACCTAGTTGCCAGCATTACCCAAGCCTAATGTAGGAAACCTAATACTGGATGAAGAACAGGCAGGATTCCGAAGTGGAATAAGTACAACAGAACAAATATTCAATCTCAGTGTTCTGTTTGAAAAGTACTCGCAACATCAACAAGACCTATATCATATGTTCATAGATTTCATAAAGGTCTTGGACAGAGTGTAGCATGAGGCATTGTTGGACAAAATATGAAGAAGTATAACATGGTTCATAAGTTGACCAATACCATCAGGTTGATGTATGCCAAGCCAGTGCAGTAATTGCTCAAGGTTCTGTGTTGGACTGGTTCAAGACAACAGTTGGAGTACGTCAAAACTGTCTCTTGTCATCATGCTTTTAACATCTACTTAGAGCACATCATGAGCGAAGCCCTTGAAAACCACTGTGGGACAGTCAACATTGGAGGGTATAACATCACCAATCTCCGCTTTGCAGACGATATTGTTAGGCTGGCAGGCAGTGAAGACGAGCTTGACACCTTAGTGAAGAACATGGATGAAACATCTTCCAGATTTGACATGGAGATAAACGCTTAGAAGACAAAGCTGATGACAAATAGTGGCTAACAAATCTCAACCAAGTTTAAAGTCAGAGGACATGAACAGGGGAAACAGTGGGTCAGTTTAAATATCTTGGTTCCACAATTATCGAAGAGGGATCAAAAGCATAAATTTTGACACGAGCAGCACAAACAATGGCAGCTATGTCAAACCTAAGACCTATCTGGAGAGACACCAATATCTGTCTGAACACTAAAATCAGAATTATGCATCTGTCTTTTTGCATTCATGTGAGACCTGGACCCTGACAGCAGAATTACAACAACCAATCAAAGCACATGAAATGAGATGCTACGGAACGATCCATCACATCTCTTAAATGGACCACATCAGAAATGAACAAGTGCAAAACACCTCAGGTACAAAGTAGCCTATTATGAAGACCTCTTCCCCACTGTCATAAAGAGAAAGCTGAAATGGTATGGCCATGTTACTAGTACTGCAGGGTATTATCCAGGGTAGCAGAAGGAGAGGTAGACAGAGAAAAACATGGACTGACAACATAATAGAATGGACCAGAAATGTTTTGCGGAGACACAAGCATTGGCTCATGATAGAGACAAGTGGATTGATATTAAGCAACACAGTGCCTCAACAAACACACTTGGTCAAAATACTGATGATGAATGTAGCTTTACAAATATTTCAGTCATATCGCTATGATGTCTGCAGTGTGGTGATTTATAGTGATATATAATGCTGAGGCATCATGACACATACATGTAGTCATTCTGGAGGCCATGATCTGTCAATGATAATTTATTTAACATTCCTTAGGTTGGACATCTTTCTTTACGAACCATACTTTAGTTTGAACACCCAGTCATGCTGGAGACCATTGCCTGTCAATGATTCTTTATGTATTTTAATTTAGCAGAGATACCCATTTTGGTAGATTGGGTCTGAAATCAATTACAGTAAAGTTTGGTAATCAGTGTTGTTATGAGACTGCATTTTATTCAAGTGTACAGCAAACACAGTACAGTTTGATAATCAGTGATATGAGACTAAAGGTTATTCAAGTGTACGGCAAAAAACAGTACAGTGTGGTAGTCAGTGTTATGAGACAGTCTGTACAGTTTTAAGCAAGTGTACGGCAAACACAGTACAGTTTGGTAATCAGTGGTATAAGACAGACCCTACAGTTTATTCAAGTGTACAGTTTATTCAAGTGTACAGCAAACACAATACAATTTGATAATCATTGTTTTGGGACTACAGTTTGTTCAAGTGTACAGCAAACACAATATAATTTGGTAATCAGTGTTTTGGGACTACAGTTTATTCAAGTGTACAGCAAACACAGTACAATTTGGTAATCAGTGTTTTGGGACTACAGTTTATTCAAGTGTACAGCAAACACAATACAATTTGGTAATCAGTGTTTTGGGACTACAGTTTATTCAAGTGTACAGCAAACACAATACAATTTGGTAATCAGTGTTTTGGGACTACAGTTTATTCAAGTGTACAGCAAACACAGTACAATTTGGTAATCAGTGTTTTGGGACTACAGTTTATTCAAGTGTACAGCAAACACAATACAATTTGGTAATCAGTGTTTTGGGACTACAGTTTATTCAAGTGTACAGCAAACACAATACAATTTGGTAATCAGTGTTTTGGGACTACAGTTTATTCAAGTGTACAGCAAACACAGTACAATTTGGTAATCAGTGTTTTGGGACTACAGTTTATTCAAGTGTACAGCAAACACAATACAATTTGGTAATCAGTGTTTTGGGACTACAGTTTATTCAAGTGTACAGCAAACACAATACAATTTGGTAATCAGTGTTTTGGGACTACAGTTTATTCAAGTGTACAGCAAACACAATACAATTTGGTAATCAGTGTTTTGGGACTACAGTTTATTCAAGTGTACAGCAAACACAGTACAATTTGGTAATCAGTGTTTTGGGACTACAGTTTATTCAAGTCTACAGCAAACGCAATACAATTTGGTAATCATTGTTTTGGGACTACAGTTTATTCAAGTGTACAGCAAATACAATACAATTTGGTAATCAGTGTTTTGGGACTACAGTTTATTCAAGTGTACAACAAACACAATACAATTTAGTAACTATTGTTCTTAATACTCTTTTTTTCACAGCACAGAATTATTGAAAGAGAAGATTGTGCTGGAACCTCAATGGATGATCAACGGCCTGAAGTCCCTCATCACGGCAGAGATGTTTGTCCTAAAACATGCTCTATCAGTCGCAACCTTGTGGTATGAATTCAGGAATGGAAAATTGTATCCAGAACTCATTGGTATGACTATAATAATTTAGATTTTGTAGGACATTTTCAGAATGTGACTTCTTCCAAAGTAAATATTCATGCTTTTTCAGCTTAGTGCAGTATCAAACATGTTTCATAAATCTATTTTTTTTTTATATAACTTGCGTCATCATCAATTCAGTAAACAAACTTGAAATTATTATTCTGCTATTCTGGTTTTGCATGAGCAATTTTGTGTTTGTAAATGTTTCATCTGATGTAGTTATCTAATGTCAGCTTGTTTGTGAAAGACAATGAATTTACAGTATAGTACTGAATCATCATCACATGACCCATATTTTCTCCCATTCTCCTCATTTGAACCAAACCTCATCACACAAGGTGAACTGAATGACTTTGTCTGGGATTTGAAACTATCCAAGAGAAAAACAGAGCTGTTGGGCTCCAGACTACAGCAGTGGAATCTCTGGCAGGTGATGTTCGGGTTTCCATGATATGTAAACTGTCAAAAGGGTATTACCAATTGTTCTTTATGGAAGGTGATATTTTAGCCTAGACTAACATCGATGCTGTAATGGCAACCCTCAACATTGTTCACATCCCAGATGGATGTAGATCATTGATTCGCTGAAGACGAGTCTTAAATCTGTGTTGCTGAAAAATAGCAATGTTTTGCCATAATTACAGTTGGTCATGCAGTCCATATGACGAAGACCTATGAAAACATGAAACAACTTTTGAGGTACATAAATCATGTTCAACATCAGTGGCATTTTTGTGGCAATTTGAAGGCTTTTCTTCTCTTGATTGTTCTGCAGATTGGATACACAAAGTATTAAGAGTGATTGGTCACTCTGACAGTCATTTGATCCTGGGATTAAAGCGTTTAGCATCCGCCACTTTTTTAATCAAGGAAGATTTTGTTACCACACTTACACATGCAGCTGGGCATGATGCAACACGTTGACAAGGCCATGGATAAAACATACACAGCTTTCAAGTAGCTCCATGGAACATTTGTAACATTAAGTGAAGCTAAGATAAAGGAAGGTGTCTTTGTTTGTTTTCTTTCAAGTAGCTGTATGGAACATTTGTAAGGTTAAGTGAAGCTACGATAAAGGAAGGTGTCTTTGTCTGTTTTCTTTCAAGTAGCTGTATGGAACATTTGTAAGGTTAAGTGAAGCTAAGATAAAGGAAGGTGTCTCTGTCTGTTTTCTTTCAAGTAGCTCCATGGAACATTTGTAAGGTTAAGTGAAGCTAAGATAAAGGAAGGTGTCTTTGTCTGTTTTCTTTCAAGTAGCTCCATGGAACATTTGTAAGGTTAAGTGAAGCTAAGATAAAGGAAGGTGTCTTTGTCTGTTTTCAGATAAGCTAAGATAAAGGAAGGTGTCTTTGTCTGTTTTCTTTCAAGTAGCTCCATGGAACATTTGTAAGGTTAAGTGAAGCTAAGATAAAGGAAGGTGTCTTTGTCTGTTTTCTTTCAAGTAGCTCCATGGAACATTTGTAAGGTTAAGTGAAGCTAAGATAAAGGAAGGTGTCTTTGTCTGTTTTCAGATAAGCTAAGATAAAGGAAGGTGTCTTTGTCTGTTTTCAGATAAGCTAAGATAAAGGAAGGTGTCTTTGTCTGTTTTCAGATAAGCTAAGATAAAGGAAGGTGTCTTTGTCTGTTTTCAGATAAGCTAAGATAAAGGAAGGTGACTTTGTCTGTTTTCAGATAAGCTAAGATAAAGGAAGGTGTCTTTGTCTGTTTTCAGATTCAGGAACTAAAAATAGTTAAGCTATGCAGTAGCAACATATACATATTTAATGATCAACATTTGTTTTCCTTCATGACTACCATCAACACATTGCTGAAGTTAGGGCCTTTTGGTTATATTGAAAATGATTGAGTACCACAGTACTTAGCATCATGACCTACTTAGTATAATGACCTACTTAGTATAATGAGATACTTAGTATAATGAACTACTTAGTATAATGAGATACTTAGTATAATGACCTACTTAGTATAATGACCTATTTAGTACAAAGACCTACTTAATATAATGACATACTTAGTATAATGACATACTTGGTATAATGACCTACTTAGTATAATGAGATACTTAGTATAATGACCTACTTAGTATAATGATATACTTAGTATAATGACCTACTTAGTATATGAGCTACTTAGTATAATGACCTACTTAATATAATGCCATACTTAGTATAATGATATACTTAGTATTATGAGATACTTAGTATAATGACTGACCTACTTAGTATAATGAGCTACTTGGTATAATGACCTACTTAGAATAATGACCTACTTAGTATAATAAGCTACTTAGTATAATAAGATACTTAGTATAATGACCTACTTAGTATAATGACCTACTTAGTAAAATGACCTACTTAGTATAATGACCTACTTAGTATGATGACCTACTTAGTATAATGACCTACTTAGTATTATGAGATACTTAGTATAATGACTGACCTACTTAGTATAATGAGCTACTTGGTATAATGACCTACTTAGAATAATAACCTACTTAGTATAATAAGCTACTTAGTATAATAAGATACTTAGAATAATGACCTACTTAATATAATGACATACTTAGTATAATGACATACTTAGTATAATGACCTTCTTAGTATATGAGCTACTTAGTATAATGACCTACTTAAAATAATGACATACTTAGTATAATGACATACTTAGTATTATGAGATACTTAGTATAATGACTGACCTACTTATTATAATGAGCTGCTTGGTATAATGACCTACTTAGTATAATGACCTAGTTAGTATTATGAGATTCTTAGTATAATGACTGACCTACTTAGTATAATGAGCTACTTGGTATAATGACCTACTTAGAATAATGACCTACTTAGTATAATAAGCTACTTAGTATAATAAGATACTTAGTATAATGACCTACTTAATATAATGACATACTTAGTATCATGACATACTTAGCATAATGACCTACTTAGTATAATGAGATACTTAGTATAATGACTGACCTACATAGTATAATGAGCTACTTGGTATAATGACCTACTTAGAATAATGACCTACTTAGTATAATAAGCTACTTAGTATAATGACCTACTTAGTATAATGACCTACTTAGTATTATGAGATACTTAGTATAATGACTGACCTACTTAGTATAATGAGCTACTTGGTATAATGACAAACTTAGAATAATAACCTACTTAGTATAATAAGCTACTTAGTATAATAAGATACTTAGTATAATGACCTACTTAGTATAATGACCTACTTAGTATAATGACCTACTTAGTATAATTAGCTACTTATTATAAGAAGATACTTAGTATAATGACCTACTTAGTATAATGACCTACTTCGTATGATGACCTACTTAATATTATGAGACACTTAATATAACGACTGACCTACTTAGTATCATGAGCTATTTGGTATAATAACCCACTTAGAATAATGACCTACTTAGTATAATAAGCTACTTAGTATAATAAGATACTTAGTATAATGACCTACTTAGTATAATGACCTACTTAGTAAAATGACCTACTTAGCATCATGAGCTACTTAGTATAATGACCTGCTTAGTATAATGAACTAGTTAGTAAAATGACCTACTTAATATAATGAGCTACTTAGTATAATTACCTACTTAGTATAGTGACCTACTTAGTATAATGAGCTACTTAGTATAATGACCTGCTTAGTAAAATGACCTACTTAGTATAATGACCTACTTAGTATAATGAGCTACTTATTATAATAAGATACTTAGTATAATGAGCAACTTAGTATAATGACCTACTTAGTATAATGACCTACTTAGTATAATGACCAACTTAGTATTATGAACTACGTAGTAAAATGAGCTACTTAGCATAATGACCTACTTAGTAAAATGACCTAGTTAGTATAATGAGCTACTTAGTATATTGACCTACTTAATATAATGAGCTGCTTAGTAAAATGACCTACTTAATATGAGCTACTTAGTATAATGACCTACTTAGTAAAATGACCTACTTAGTATAATGTGCTCCTTAGTAAATTGACCTACTTAATATAATGACCTACTTAGTAAAATGACCTACTTAATATAATGAGATATTTAATAAACTGACCTACTTAGTATAATGAACTCCTTAGTAAAATGACCTACTGAGTATAATGACCTACTTAGTATAATGACCTACTTAGTATAATGAGCTACTTAGTACAATGAGATACTTAATATAATGACCTACTTAGTAAAATGATCTACTTAATATAATTAGATACTGAATATCATGACCTACTTAGTATAATGAGGTACTTAGTACAATGAGATACTTAATATAATGACCTGCTTAGTAAAATGATCTACTTAATATAATTAGACACTTAATATAATGAACTACTTAGAGTAGTGAGCTACTTAGTAAAATGACCTACTTAGTATAATGAGATACTTAGTAAAATGACATACTTAGTAAAATGACATACTTAGTATAATGACCTACTTAGTATAATAACCTACTTAGTAAAATGGCATACTTAGTATAATGACCTACTTAGTACAATGAGGTACTTAGTGTAATGACCTACTTAATATAATGACCTACTTAGTATAATGAGCTACTTAGTAAAATGCCCTACTTAATATAATGACCTACATAGTATAGTGACCTACTTAGTATAATGACCTTCTTAGTATAATGACCTACTTAGTTTTATGACCTAATTAGTATAATGAGCTACTTAGTACAATGACCTACTTAGTATAATGAGATACTTAGTATAATGAGATTGAGATACTTAGTATAATGAGATACTTAGTAAAATGATCTACCTATTATAATGACCTACTTTGTATTATGACCTACTTAGTATAATGACCTACTTAGTAAAATTAGCTGCTTAGTATAATGAGATACTTAGTATAATGAGATGCTTATTAAAATGATCAACTTAGTATAATGCCCTACTTAGTATAATGACCTACTTAGTATAATGACCTACTTATAATGACCTACTTAGTACAATGAGCTACTTAGTATAATGACCTACTTAGTATTATGAGATACTTAGTAAAATGACCTACTTAGTACAATGAGCTACTTAGTATAATAAGCTACTTAGTATAATGACCTACTTAGTATTACGAGATACTTAGTATAATGACCTACTTAGTATAACGACCTATTTAGTATTATGAGATACTTAGTATAATGAGCTACTTAATATAATGACCTACTTTATGTATTGACCCCCTTAGTATAATGACCTACTTAGTATTGTGAGATACTTAGTATAATGACCTACTTAGTATAATGACCTACTTAGTATTATGAGATACTTAGTATAATGAGCTACTTAGTATTACGACACTGGCAATATTGCCATACTTCCTTTTTTAGGGGCACAAGCAAATTCTCCTCCCCCCCCTTTTAGAAAAAGAAGAAACAAAAATAGTTTGGTGTTTCTTTTATTATTCATTTACTAATTTTGGTCAAAAATTTGTATCATTTATAATTGTGATAGGGTATTGATCTCTAGTTTTTCTTTAGGGTTAGGGTTATTATCATTTATAATTTTGATGGGGTTTTTATCCCTAGTGTTTCTATAGGGTTAGGGTTAGGGTTATTATCGTTTATAATTTGATGGGGTATTTATCCCTAGTGTTTCTATAGGGTTAGGGTTATTATCATTTATAATTTTGATGGGGTATTTATCCCTAGTGTTTTTATAGGGTTAGGATTAGGGTTATTATCACATATAGTTTTGATGGGGTATTTATCCCTAGTGTTTATATAGGGTTAGTGTTATTATCATTTATAATTTTGATGAGGTATTTATCCCTAGTGTTTCAATAGGGTTGTTAAAAATTTTGTATCATTTATAATTGTGATGGGGTATTGATCCCTAGTGTTTCTATAGGGTTAGGGTTATTATCATTTATAATTTTGATGGGGTTTTTATCCCTAGTTTTTCTATAGGGTTAGGGTTAGGGATATTATCTTTTATAATTTGATCGGGTATTTATCCATAGTGTTTCTATAGGGTTAGGGTTATTATCATTATAATTTTGATGAGGTATTTATCCCTATTGTTTCTATAGGGTTAGGGTTAGGGTTATTATCATTATTTATCCCTAGTGTTTCAATAGGATTGTTAAAAATTTTGTATCATTTATAATTTTGATGGGGTATTTATCCGTAGTGTTTCTATAGGGTTAGGGTTATTATCATTTAAAATTTTGATGGGGTATTTATCCCTAGTGTTTCTATAGGGTTAGGGTCATTAACATTTATAATTTTGATGGGGTTTTTATCCGTAGCGTTTCTATTGGGTTAGGGTTATTATCATGTATAATGTTGATGGGATATTTATCCTTAGTGTTTCTATAGGGTTGTTCATCCAAGTAAGTTTTATCCACCTAATCTCACAATTCCTTCCCTATTTCATTTTGCCGACCTTCACTAGAGGTCACCTGTATCCTTTGTATGCTATTTATGTTAATGCTATATGTGTGTGTATTCTAGATATCTATTTATAAACATATTTTTTCTGTTGTAAGGATAGATTGTTATCTTTTAATTCATCCCATTTATCTTATTTAGTGATTTTGATCCTAAAGTGGTGATCATCATATTTCCTTTATATATATATATATATATATATATATATATATATATATATATATATTAACACGGTTGTACATGTTATTGTGATGCAGAATGTGGAAATTAAACTCGATGGCAACCAAGTGATTTTCTAATCTGCACAAGTTCAACATTTTCAGGGAGGGAAGTGCAACTTATGCTGGTGGGACTCCTAATTTTACCAAATCCTAGCGAGATCTCTGGTACATGATTGATGTCTACCAATTTTAATAGTATCATTTGTTAAAAATAAAATATCCGCCTCATGAGCTTCATTAGGAGTGCTGACATAAAAATGTGCATACATAATTTTTTTAGGTGGTGGTATATACGTTTGTTCTTGCTTCATCTATACATTTTTTTAAAATACATTTACCAATTCATGTTTGTGATTAAGTAACATTATCATAATTCTTAATTATTTTCTTTTCTAAACTCAAACCTAAATAACAGCAGAAAGGGTGTGACCTCAAAGAAATATTCACGTGGGTAAGCAAAATATATATACTAATTTTAAAAAGCACAAACAAAATAAGATAAGGTAACAAAAATGAGCTAACCCAATTAGAGAGACTCTAAGGAAGTAACAGGCTTTGATTTGGTGTCACTGACCTTGTATTTTTCATTTTCGTAGGAACCTTTATTTGTTACTACTGTATGATTGACAAATGAAATTACTAGATCATGCTGCATTTTAATAACATATCTGATCAGAAAGATTATATTTGCAGTTATGTTGAAATACTTTTTTATACTTCACAATTATCTCACATAATGAATATTTGTGATAAAATTAGTTATATTCTTTGTGTAACGGTTATTTTCTTCTCATTTGAAGATGCTCTCTGGACAAAAGATAAGAATAAAGATCTCCATGACAACAAAGATCACATTTTGCTGCTCATGGAACAGCTGAACATCATTGCCAAGCCAACATTGTACATTGATGATGCATCGGAAATCAAGGTCAGTTAATTATAAATAATGGACATCGATCCAGGTAACGAGTCCACAAGACAATGTACAAAATTTAATATAAATTATATGTGGATTTTCTTATTGACTAACTCATGTAAGTATTACAAGGAGAAACAGGAGGTGATGCATCGAAAATAAAAAGATATGACACTAAATGGTACAGGGTTAGAGATAAGCAGCACATTGTGTCATTACAGTAAACATAACAAATAAAAACAAGAAGACAGATGTTGGATGCCAAAAATATAAACAAGTATTATGCACTCATAGTTTATGACTGTTAGATTTATTTAAACCTGATATGTTGTTTGACTGTAACATGAGTACTAGTCACAATAGCATGTGATGACCATGCCAGCACCAGTAATTAACAAATACACATCAGTCCATTATAGGGTCTTGCGTCTGTGATTTAAGCACATCAGTCCATTATAGGGTCTTGCGTCTGTGATTTAAGCTCATCAGTCCCTTATAGGATCTTGGGTCTGTGAATTAAGCACATCAGTCCATTATAGGATCTTGTGTCGGTGATTTCAGTACATCAGTCCATTATAGGATCTTGGGTCTGTGATTTAAGCTCATCAGTCCATTATAGGGTCTTGGGTCTGGGATTTCAGCACATCAGTCCATTATAGGATCTTGTGTCTGTGATTTCAGCACATCAGTCAATTATAAGATCTTGTCTGTGATTTAAGCACATCAGTCCATTATAGGATCTTGTGTCGGTGATTTAAGCACATTAGTCCATTATAGGATCTTGTGTCTGTGATTTAAGCACATCAGTCCATTATAGGATTTTGTGTCTGGGATTTCAGCACATCAGTCCATTAAAGGATCTTGTGTCTGTGATTTCAGCACATCAGTCCATTATAGGATCTTGTGTCGGTGATTTAAGCACATCAGTCCATTATAGGATCTTGTGTCTGTGATTTAAGCACATCAGACCATTATAAGATATTGTGTCTGTGATTTAAGCACATCAGTCCATTATAGGATCTTGTGTCTGTGATTTAAGCACATCAGTACATTATAGGATCTTGTGTCTGTGATTTAAGCACATCAGTCCATTATAAGATCTTGTGTCTGTGATTTAAGCACATCAGTCCATTATAGAATCTTGTCTCGGTGATTTCAGCACATCAGTCCATTATAGGATCTTGTGTCGGTGATTTCAGCACATCAGTCCATTATAGGATCTTGTGTCTGTGATTTAAGCACATCAGTCCATTATAGGATCTTGTGTATGTGATTTCAGCACATCAGTCCATTATAGGATCTTGTGTCTGTGATTTCAGCACATCAGTCCATTATAGGATCTTGTGTCGGTGATTTCAGCACATCAGTCCATTATAGGATCTTGTGTCTGTGATTTCAGCACATTAGTCCATTATAGGATCTTGTGTCTGTGATTTAAGCACATCAGTCCATTATAGGATCTTGTGTCGGTGATTTGAGCACATCAGTCCATTATAGGATCTTGTGTCTGTGATTTAAGCACATCTAATCAGTCCATTATAGGATCTTGTGTCGGTGATTTCAGCACATCAGTCCATTATAGGATCTTGTGTCGGTGATTTCAGCACATCAGTCCATTATAGGATCTTGTGTCTGTGATTTAAGCACATCAGTCCATTATAGGATCTTGTGTCTGTGATTTAAGCACATCAGTCCATTATAGGATCTTGTGTCTGTGATTTAAGCGCATCAGTCCATTATAGGATCTTGTGTCGGTGATTTCAGCACATCAGTCCATTATAGGATCTTGTGTCTGTGATTTAAGAACATCAGTCCATTATATGATCTTGTGTCTGTGATTTAAACACATCAGTCCATTATAGGATCTTGTGTCTGTGATTTCAGCACATCAGTCCATTATAGAATCTTGTGTCTGTGATTTAAGCACATCAGTCCAATATAGAATCTTGTGTCTGTGATTTAAGCACATCAGTCCATTATAGGATCTTGTGTCGGTGATTTCAACACGTCAGTCCAATATAGAATCTTGTGTCTGTGATTTAAGCACATCAGTCCATTATAGGATCTTGTGTCGGTGATTTCAGCACATCAGTCCAATATAGAATCTTGTGTCTGTGATTTAAGCATATCAGTCCATTATAGGATCTTGTGTCGGTGATTTCAACACATCAGTCCATTATAGGATCTTGTGTCTGTGATTTAAGCACATCAGTCCATTATAGAATCTTGTCTCTGTGATTTAAGCACATCAGTCCATTATATGATCTTGTGTCTGTGATTTCAGCACATCAGTCCATTATAGGATCTTGTGTCTGTGATTTCAGCACATCAGTCCATCCGCCTTAGTGGAATCTAACATAGTAATGTGATTGCAAATGAAAACTCCTGCACTTACCAAGTTTTGTCATACAACATGTAATCAGACTTAGTGGGATGGAACATGGTAACGGGATTGAGTTATTTTTCTCCAGGCATGTGGTGAGATGATGTAAACCCTTGACTTTGATTTTTTAGTATCAGTGGAAACCCCAACATAGATTCTAATAATATTATTGCCAAATATCCCCATTATTAATTAATCCATTCATTTGTCAGGAGGTAGATTCTAATAATATCATTGCCAAATATTCCCATTATCAATTAATCCATTCATTTGTCAGGAGGTGAATTCTAATAATATCATTGCCAAATATTCCCCTTATTAATCCATTCATTTGTCAGGAGGTGAATTCTAATAATATCATTGCCAAATATTCTCCTTATTAATCCATTCATTTGTCAAGAGGTAGATTCTAATAATGTCATTGCCAAATATCCCCATTATTAATTAATCCATTCATTTGTCAGGAGGTGAATTCTAATAATATCATTGCCAAATATTCCCATTATTAATTAATCCATTCATTTGTCAGGAGGTAGATTCTTATAATATTATTGCCAAATATTCCCATTATCAATTAATCCATTCATTTGTCAGGAGGTGAATTCTAATAATATCATTGCCAAATATTCTCCTTATTAATCCATTCATTTGTCAAGAGGTAGATTCTAATAATGTCATTGCCAAATATTCCCATTATCAATTAATCCATTCATTTGTCAGGAGGTAGATTCTAATAATATTATTGCCAAATATTCCCATTATTAATTAATCCATTCATTTGTCAGGAGGTGAATTACTTCTTTGCTCCATGTATGCTTCATGTGGAACCACCCAGAGAAGTTATCTTCCCAGAACATCATCAACAGATGGAGAGCTCATCAGTCATGTGCTATGTCTTCACTGGAAAATTTCTTCCAGCACCAATTTTCCACCGACTTCTCGCTGCCTGCATTGCTCGATGGCCATTAGCAACAAAGAAGACGGAGACGACACTTGAGAATCAGATCTTTTGTGGCTGCGGTGTTTTTCAACTTGACCATTACCACAAGCTGACCCTGCACTTATCGGCCTACATCATATTCATGAGAGTGACAAGACAAGGGATCAAAGACAAGACTCCATCTTCAAAGATGTGCATTGATGTGAAAGAGTTTACTGCTAACGTACTCAACATGCTCATTGGATACCTGGGTCATAACCTGAAGTTTGAGGAGTTTATACAGTGCCCTGAATACAATGGTGAAAGTGTCAACAGCCTTATCCCAGTGGCCCTCCTGAAAGAGAATGCAGAAGTACGATGTGACTTCCATGACAACATAATTGAGTCAAACAAGTTTTTGAAGTTTTGGTTTGATGGTGATGTGAGTATGTCTTCCTGTGGCAAATACCCACAATGCATTATCATCTAGGCACTCTAAACATCAATGAAATAAATTGGGTTCTGAATTAGTTTAGCTCAGACTGAGATGAGTAAGACACATGATAAAATACAACAAATATATTCTATTCAAGTGTTAAAGTTAAATATTTTGATTTTGTGTTCTGTATATACTGACATGAGTATGTGGTAGAGTGGCAAAGTATGCAAACATTTTTGTATATCTGAATTAGAGTTGATCAGACAATATGAATCTGATGATCATGGTGTTTTCTTGGGCCAAACACTTTACTTCGCTTTCCTTGTCACTATTACAGACACTTTTCTTGCTTTGTCGAAAAACATTACGTCATACATTTGTTATAGAGACATATACACTTTACAGACATAATTGACTCAAAAATGTTTTATCAAACAGCGTACTGTTCTTCCCTGGCAATAAAGCCAACCCACCTCACCAGGCAAAAAGACCACGTGACCTTCCCTGTCAATATAACCAAGTTACCTCCCCTGGTAATAAGGCCTTGGCTATTAGTTCAATTTTCTTGTATTGATTAAACATTGATATATATTCGATTCTCACAAACTGACAAACTGTTTTCATACCAAACAAGGAAGAAATAACAGGAAAGTTAGATAATATTAGGTACAGTATCTCATTCAGGGGAAACTTAAGTCATCAATTAGATACAAGCATCTTGCAGACATGTTTATGCTGTGAATTATCGCATTTAATTGCTACTGTTGTGTATATTGTTTTCCAGCTTCCATTATTTTAAAGTCTGTCCCTTTCCTCCAGGTGAAGAACACAGACGGTCAATTTAAAGATGATGTTGATACACCTATTACACAGGAACACATCAACCATGCCCGTTTGTGTAATGCATTGTTAACTGTTTGTGCCAATGCTCTGAGAGAAATCCTCCTCACCAAAGTCCCTATGCCTCAAAAAGATATATACCAGGCAATCCTGGCCAACAAAGCCAAGTTGAATAGACTGAAAAAAGAACAAGTTAAGTTGGTATTCCCAGATCCGCAGGGCCTTTCCACTGGAAAGGTAGAAGAATTTGACGTTTGCATATTATATTCAATCATAAGAAATGTCAGTTCAGTTCCTGCTCCATTAAGTGGATGGGGATTGATTGCCAATACTTAACTCAGATTTATCATGCTGTCTGTATTGATATATTTTGTCTCATGACTTTTAATGTTACAGCCTCTGATTGCCAATACTTAAATCAGATTTGTTATGCAGCCTGTATTGATATATTTTGTCTCATGACTTTTAATGTAGTTACAGCCTCTGATTGCCAATACTTAACTCAGATTTGTTATGCAGCCTGTATTGATATATTTTGTCTCATGACTTTTAATGTAGTTACAGCCTCTGATTGCCAATACTTAACTCAGATTTGTTATGCAGCCTGTATTGATATATTTTGTCTCATGACTTTTAATGTAGTTACAGCCTCTGATTGCCAATACTTAACTCAGATTTGTTATGCAGCCTGTATTGATATATTTTGTCTCATGACTTTTAATGTAGTTACAGCCTCTGATTGCCAATACTTAACTCAGATTTCTTATGCAGCCTGTATTGATATATTTTGTCTCATGACATTTAATGTAGTTACAGCCTCTGATTGCTTAAATCAGATTTCTTATGCAGCCTGTATTGATATATTTTGTCTCATGACTTTTAATGTAGTTACAGCCTCTGATTGCCAATACTTAACTCAGATTTGTTATGCAGCCTGTATTGATATATTTTGTCTCATGACTTATAATGTAGTTACAGCCTCTGATTGCCAATACTTAACTCAGATTTCTTATGCAGCCTGTATTGATATATTTTGTCTCATGACATTTAATGTAGTTACAGCCTCTGATTGCTTAAATCAGATTTGTTATGCAGCCTGTATTGATATATTTTGTCTAATGACTTTTGATGTAGTTACAGCCTCTGATTGCCAATACTTAACTCAGATTTGTTATGCAGCCTGCTGTATTGATATATTTTGTCTCATGACATTTAATGTAGTTACAGCCTCTGATTGCCAATACTTAACTCAGATTTGTTATGCAGCCTGCCGTACTGATATATTTTGTCTCATGACTTATAATGTAGTTACAGCCTCTGATTGCCAATACTTAACTCAGATTTGTTATGCAGCCTGTATTGATAGATTTTGTCTCATGACTTTTAATGTAGTTACAGCCTCTGATTGCCAATACTTAACTCAGATTTCTTATGCAGCCTGTATTGATATATTTTGTATCATGACTTTTAATGTAGTTACAGCCTCTGATTGCCAATACTTAACTAAGATTTGTCATGCAGCCTGTATTGATATATTTTGTCTCATGACTTTAAATGTAGTTACAGCCTCTGATTGCTAATACTTAACTCAGATTTCTGATGCAGCCTGTATTGATATATTTTGTCTCATGACTTTTAATGTAGTTACAGCCTCTGATTGCTTAAATCAGATTTGTTATGCATCCTGTATTGATATATTTTGTCTCATGACTTATAATGTAGTTACAGCCTCTGATTGCTTAAATCAGATTTCTTATGCAGCCTGTATTGATATATTTTGTCTCATGACTTATAATGTAGTTACAGCCTCTGATTGCCAATACTTAACTCAGATTTGTTATGCAGCCTGTATTGATATATTTTGTATCATGACTTTTAATGTAGTTACAGCCTCTGATTGCCAATACTTAACTCAGATTTGTTATGCAGCCTGTATTGATATATTTTGTCTCATGACATTTAATGTAGTTACAGCCTCTGATTGCTTAAATCAGATTTGTTATGCAGCCTGTATTGATATATTTTGTCTCATGACTTTTAATGTAGTTACAGCCTCTGACTGCCAATACTTAACTCAGATTTGTTATGCAGCCTGTATTGATATATTTTGTCTCATGACATTTAATGTAGTTACAGCCTCTGATTGCTTAAATCAGATTTGTCATGCAGTCTATATTGATGAGTTTTCAAATAAGATTTGTTTTCATGCTGATGACATTGAATGCAGTTATCACTCAGATAACAATCTTACTGACATTGAATGGAGTTATCACTCAGATAACAATCTTGCTGACATTGAATGGAGTTATCACTCCGATAACAATCTTGCTGACTTTGAATGGAGTTATCACTCAGATAACAATCTTGCTGACTTTGTTCTGTCCATTGCATCTTTATAATAGTTTGTTCAATTTCAGTCAAATTTAGCATGCGTCTTTATGTTGCTGAGGCTTTGGCTGAGTTTTGATTTCCAGTTTGTTTTGTCAAAGAATCATTGTGACTGCACATTTCATTACATTGTCATGGATTCTTGTCATATTTTCAGGTTTGGTATTTTTTTTTATTAGGAGGCAAAGTTAGTACATTCTGCTTATATGTTTAAAACTGGGGTACAGTGGCATGTAATGTACAGAAATGGGTTATAGTCCCTTGTAATGTACAGAAATGGGTTCTAGTCACTGGTAATGTACAGAAATGAGTAAAGTGGTTTGTAATATATATAAGTGGGATACAGTGGCTTGTAATGTACATAAATGTGTAAAGTGGTTTGTAATGTACAGAAATGGGTTATAGTCACTGGTAATGTACAGACATGAGTAAAGTGGTTTGTAATAAGAAGTGGGGTACAGTGGCTTGTAATGTACATAAATTTGTAAAGTGGTTTGTAATGTATATAAGAGTTGTATAGGGGCTTGTAATGTACAGAAATTTAGTAGAGTGACATATAATGTACATAAATGGGGTACAGTGGCTTGTAATGTACATAAATGTGTAAAGTGGTTTGTAATGTATATAAGAGTTGTAATGTACATAAATTTGGTAGAGTGACATACAATGTACATAAATGGGGTACAGTGGTTTGTAATGTAAAGACGTACAGAAATGGGTTATAGTCAGTTGTAATTTACAGAAATGGGTTATAGTCACTTGTAATGTACCGAATGAGTAAAGTGGTTTGTAATGTATAGAAGTGAGTTATAGTTACTTGTAATGTACAGAAATGAGTAAAGTGGTTTGTAATGTATATAAAAGTTATATAGGGGCTTGTAATGTACAGAAATTTGGTAGATTGACATATAATGTACATAAATGGGGTACAGTGGCTTGTATTGTAAAGAAGTTTGATACCGTGGTTTGTAATGTTAAGACATTGGGTACAAATAAGTCTGGTGAACAGTAGTGGGTATGTACCAGTCCTAAATGTATAATTCAAATCTATTTTGACCTTAGTCACAGACTCTTTGTATCAGGGTAGATTCTAGATGTAAATGTTATGAGGAAAATCACAGTATAAGAGGAATTTAGTGAAACTGGTTATTGATGTACTCAAATTTTAAATTTAAATGTTCAGTTTGTACGAGAGTATTATGGTCTGCATAGAATAGGTAGTTTAAATTTGCATAATGTTTATGAAGTGAGAAGGACTATCGTTACATTTTTAAGTGACATGTAGAAAGCAAATAATTAATTTTCATAGATATTATTAGCAGTGTTCACACACCAGTTTCTACATATGAATTGCATAATGGTGTACTTGAATGAGAACGCTGTATTACATTTAGCAGTATGTAAAAGCTTACAGCATTGTATAGTGTTGTACTTAAAATTGAATGTTGCACTGCATTTATCCACATGTTGTAGCTTGTAGCAGTGTATTAAGCATTAGTACCACTTGAAAGCCATTTTTATTCTTGTTTAATGATTATAATTGTCCAGAAATGCAAAATGACTGGAAATTAAAATTATAGCAATTTAAAGTGTGTTGTATAAAAGTACCTTATGATAACCTGATTAAAATTGTCATGATAATTACTTTATGATATACCTTATGGTAACCTGATTAAAATTGTCATGATAATTACTTTATGGTATACCTTATGGTAACCTGATTAAAATTGTCATGATAATTACTTTATGGTATACCTTATGGTAACCTGATTAAAATTGTCATAATAATTACTTTATGGTATACCTTATGGTAACCTGATTAAAATTGTCATGATAATTACTTTGTTCATTCATTTTTTATGAGTTGAATGCTTGTATTTTATGTTAACAAATATTTAACCAATTTTATCAGGGACAGACTGTCATGGAAGGCATTGAGGAAGGAAAAGAGTCCAAAGTATCTGAAAAAGAGTATGCTTCAATGAATAGAGTGCTCTCTACTTCCATTAAGAAAGGTATGTCTAAAAGATTTTGTTGAGGCAGAGATGTATCATATTCTCCTGTCTGTCTCTGTCTGTCTGTCAGGCATGCCATATTGTTAGCATATCTGCTCAGGACCTGTTGTATTTGATGGATTGCTGTGAAAGTTGGTAAATAGACTGGTAATCAACTAAAGATGTGCAGCCTGACAAATGAACTAGGTCCTGCAATTTCTTTTTGTGTTACTGCTTTAATACCATACATGAGTGTCACTAATTAGTTGACATCCAGAGAATTAGTCTACTGATGAGGGAATAATAAAAAGAGTTCAAAACAGAGATGCATCCATTGATTAGCATAATATCGATTGAATGGGTTGTTTATTATTATTATTATTCTTATTCTTATTCTTATTCTTATTATTATTATTAGCTGTATTATTATTCGACGCCGGCATCCGTCCGTTTTCGAGAGACGATGGTGTAGCTTCCGATTTGGGTGTCCTATCTGCACCTTCGCGAGTGGCTGAAGAGTCCGACCCTTGAGTGACCGTCTCTGTTGCACTTGCTGCAGGTGTATGCTGATGCTTGTTGATGATGTTTTTGGTTTGCCTTCCTCCTGGCTCTCTTTGCAGCGAGGTTTGTATTTCTCATCATCTCGGCTTTCTGAGTGCTTCTGACAGCAAGATGCCACGCGGAGCATTCGTCAGCACAGCTCTCTCAATTGTTTATGTTGATGTTGGCTGTCTTCATGTCCTTTTTGCAGACATCTTTGTAGCGCAGACGTGGCCTTCCAGTCGTTCGTGCACCTTCAACTAGCTCGCCATACAGCAGGTCCTTGGGTATGCGGCCTGGGTCCATTCTCCTAACATGGCCTAGCCAGCGAAGGCGCCTCTCGCTGAGAATGGAGAACATGCTGTTCATGCCGGTGCATTTCAGAACCTCTGTGTTGGGAACTTTGTCCTGCCACTGGATACGCAGAATGCGCCGCAAGCAGCTCAGGTGGAAGCTGTTGAGTTTCCTCTCGTGACTCGCGTAGGTGGTCCATGCCTCACTGCTGTAGAGGAGTGTGCTGAGCACGCATGCCTGGTAGACGCGCAGTTTGGTCTTCTCGGTGAGGTTGTGATTGTCCCAGACCCTCTGGTTCAGTCTCGCCATAACTGATGATGCCTTGGCAATCCGGCCATTTACATCGGTATCAACGGAGAGCGAGTTGGAGATGGTGGACCCAAGGTATGTGTAGTCCTCAACAACTTCCAGGCTGTACCCATCAATGGCGATGGTGGGAGAGGAGTCTATGTATTATTATTATTATTATTATTATTATTATTATTATTTGCATTTATTTATTTATTATTATTATTAATATATTATTAGTTGTGTTTTTATTAATTATTATTAATATTATTTTTAGTAGTAGTAGTTGTAGTAGTAGTAATAATTTCATAAACAGTCTCTGTTCTATAGTTGACAACTAAGACTTGATGTCCTTCCTGGTTTTCAGCTGGATGCAGTTTTTAATGAAAATGTTATGAATGTACCTACTCTTGCATAAGGCAATGTGAGCTTGTGGTACATGTCTACATCAGTTGTGCATCACTTGTTACATATCATTTGTCATCCAAGCATCAATAATTGGTTTGTACCATTCAGGATTCCAACTGCTCCGGCCGAGTCATACCAAAGACTTACAAAAATGGTACTTATAGCAGCCTAGCTTGATGCTTATCATTAACAGTTTACCGCTTCAGTGGCCTAGTGGTTAGAGCGTCCACCATAGAAGCAGGAGGTCATGGGTTCGATCCCCAGCTGAGTCATACCAAAGACTTACAAAAATGGTACTAACAGCTGCCTCGCTTGACTCACAGCACTAAGAGGGTAGTGTTAGGACTGGTCGGACTGGTGTCAGGATAATGTGACTAGGTGGGACATCATGCTACATGTATGTGGCATGCTGCCCCAGTGCTAGACATTACTATAAACGGCCTCATTGCAGACATCATAGCGATATGACTGACAAATTGTTTAAGATACGTTAAAAATCCTAAACAAACAAACAAACGATTCAGGATTCTATCTTTCGGATCCAGTTGCAATAAAAATGCAATTAAGGTTTTTATATTGTATTTAAATGGAATTACATTAATCTACATTAAACTATGAATTTCTTACACGTCTAATTAGTATTTTTGGTCCTGAAGCCATAGTAGATTGAGTGCAGTCCATCATGCATCTTGATTTACAGTACATTCCTGTGTTAATTGTTGGTCATGTGCTGTCCATAATACATCTGGTTTTAATTTATGGTATTGTGTCCTTAGTTGGTCATGGTTCTGTGCCCATAGTACGTTGTGTGCTGTCCTTCACGCATATAAGACTGGTGGCTTTGTAGATCATCAAATGTCCCAGGTCTAAAATAGATTCAAGTTGTAATGTAAAAAAATATATTCAGATCTTACTGGATCATGTGGAAAATGGCTTAGCTATAGGTTGTGAGTGGTTAAAAGGGGTTGTTGGTTATGTTTTGCTCAGTATGCATGACATACAGCCATTCTTTCGAATGCTTTTATCAAATGCCACATCCAATTATATAACTGATTGATTAATAGCAAGCAAAGGTAATATTCTATTACTGATTGATTAATAGCAAGCAAAGGTAATATTCTATTACTGATTGATTAATAGCAAGCAAAGGTAATATTCTATTACTGATTGATTAATAGCAAGCAAAGGTAATATTCTATTACTGATTGGTTAATAGCAAGCAAAGGTAATATTCTATTACTGATTGATTAATAGCAAGCAAAGGTAATATTATTTACAACAGACAGGTTTATTAATTATAAATAAGCATACCTCTATCTGTCATCAAGACTCTGTGTCCCTGAGAGTTTACAAATATTGTGCATGACGAGTTATTCACCATGTCACCAAGTTTGAGAGATAGTGACCTATATTGTGATTTTACAATATTTCATAATCCTGCTTAATGAAATGGTCAGCTGTTAATTATTTTGTATGTGTAGTGAGTGATATCAGGCCCACTTGGGGCTGTTGTTTTTATGCAATTTGCATTGCAATCACATTTTTCTATTCATGTTCAGCCTTGTGTAGTTTACCTACCACTACATTAGGTTTAGTCATTCTTTACAATCACAGGTTTGCAATTTTATTAATGTCCAGACTTGTGTAGTTTACCTACCACTCCATTAGGTTTAGTCATTCTTTACAATCACAGGTTTGCAATTTTATTAATGTTCAGACTTGTGTAGTTTACCTACCACTACATTAAGTTTAGTCATTCTTTACAATCACAGGTTTGCAATTTTATTAATGTTCAGACTTGTGTAGTTTACCTACCACTACATTAAGTTTAGTAATTCTTTACAATCGCAGGTTTGCAATTTTATTAATGTTCAGACTTGTGTAGTTTACCTGCCACTCCATTAGGTTTAGTCATTCTTTACAATCACAGGTTTGCAATTATATTAATGTTCAGACTTGTGTAGTTTACCTACCACTACATTAGGTTTAGTCATTCTTTACAATCACAGGTTTGCAATTTTATTAATGTTAAGACTTGTGTAGTTTACCTACCACTACATTAAGTTTAGTAATTCTTTACAATCGCAGGTTTGCAATTTTATTAATGTTCAGACTTGTGTAGTTTACCTACCACTCCATTAGGTTTAGTAATTCTTTACAATCACAGGTTTGCAATTTTATTAATGTCCAGACTTGTGTAGTTTACCTACCACTCCATTAGGTTTAGTCATTCTTTACAATCACAGGTTTGCAATTTTATTAATGTTCAGACTTGTGTAGTTTACCTACCACTACATTAAGTTTAGTCATTCTTTACAATCGCAGGTTTGCAATTTTATTAATGTTCAGACTTGTGTAGTTTACCTACCACTACATTAAGTTTAGTCATTCTTTACAATCACAGGTTTGCAATTTTATTAATGTTCAGACTTGTGTAGTTTACCTACCACTACATTAAGTTTAGTCATTCTTTACAATCGCAGGTTTGCAATTTTATTAATGTTCAGACTTGTGTAGTTTACCTGCCACTCCATTAGGTTTAGTCATTCTTTACAATCACAGGTTTTGCAATTTTATTAATGTTCAGACTTGTGTAGTTTACCTACCACTCCATTAGGTTTAGTAATTCTTTACAATCACAGGTTTGCAATTTTATTAATGTCCAGACTTGTGTAGTTTACCTACCACTCCATTAGGTTTAGTCATTCTTTACAATCACAGGTTTGCAATTTTATTAATGTTCAGACTTGTGTAGTTTACCTACCACTACATTAAGTTTAGTCATTCTTTACAATCACAGGTTTGCAATTTTATTAATGTTCAGACTTGTGTAGTTTACCTACCATTACATTAAGTTTAGTAATTCTTTACAATCACAGGTTTGCAATTTTATTAATGTCCAGACTTGTGTAGTTTACCTACCACTCCATTAGGTTTAGTAATTCTTTACAATCGCAGGTTTGCAATTTCATTAATGTCCAGACTTGTGTAGTTTACCTACCACTCCATTAGGTTTAGTAATTCTTTACAATCACAGGTTTGCAATTTTATTAATGTTCAGCCTTGTGTAGTTTACCTACCACTACATTAAGTTTAGTCATTCTTTACAATCACAGGTTTGCAATTTTATTAATGTCCAGACTTGTGTAGTTTACCTACCACTACATCAAGTTTAGTCATTCTTTACAATCACAGGTTTTGCAATTTTATTAATGTTCAGCCTTGTGTAGTTTACCTACCACTCCATTAGGTTTAGTCATTCTTTACAATCACAGGTTTGCAATTTTATTAATGTCCAGACTTGTGTAGTTTACCTACCACTACATTAAGTTTAGCAATTCTTTACAATCACAGGTTTTGCAATTTTATTAATGATATTACATGTGTCGCTCATTCATTTGTATAAAGTGGTTACTTGATCAGTTGACCATATTGCTGCTTTTATTTGAAAGTTAATTGGCTTTTAATTCAATACAGGTTTAGTGCTTTTATTAAAAAGTTAATTGGCATTTCAATCAATGCAGGTTTTGTGCTTTTATTTGAAAGTTAATTGGCTTTACATTCAATACAGAAATAGTGCTTGTATTTGAAAGTTTATTGGCTTTTCATTTAATACAGGTTTAGTGCTTGTATTTTAAAGTTAATTGGCTTTTCATTCAATACAGGTTTAGTTCTTCATTGTGTGAGATACTGTGGTCATTGGTTACATTGAAAAATACAGCAAGTTCAAGACTTAATTATTGTACTAGAAAGCAAAAGCACTACATGATGAAAGTCAAATAATTGTATTTGCTACAAATATTTCATTATGGCGATTAGAAAGTATCAACTCATTGCATGGGGGACCTAAAGGATCATAATGTTGGACTTTAAAATGACATTAGCATTCACCATCGGTCACAGAAAATATAGCTGGAACTTGCAGTTTAAGTCAACATCGCTTTATAATTGCATGGGTCCTAGATTATGTGTATGCCTATTATGTGTTCTTCAGGCTGTTTTATTTTGTATTGTAACATTTGAGCTGCTTCAGACAAACCGTATGTGAAGGAAAAAGGAATTATAAGGTTGTCCTTGGGATGGATCCCTGACCCATGGCTTCATATGTGTGGGGGCTATCAAAAAAAGAAAGTTGTCTTGTATGACTGTGTGTGTGTGTGTGTGTGTGTGTGTGTGTTTTCTTTGTCTTGGCTATCATCTTTTCCAATTTTAAGCAAGTTTAGGGGATTCAAAACTTTATACAGAAGACAAGATATATATATAGAAAAAAGTAAGGTACTCCGTGGTATGACTTGGTAGTGATAGATAGATAGATAGATAGATAGATAGATAGATAGATAGATAGATAGATAGATAGATAGATATAGTGTATGTGTGTGTGGACCATGGTTGGTCTGTGTAGAAATTCAAGTTAGATATATATCTAGTATGTGGACCATGGGTGGTCAGTGTCTATATATGTATATCTATATTTTATGTTGACCATGGTCAGCCAGTGTGTAGAAAATCAAGTTAGAGATATATCTAGTATGTGGACCATGGGTGGTCAGTTTGTATATATGTATATCTATATGTTATGTTGACCATGGTCAGTCAGTGTGTAGAAAATCACATTGGATATATATATATATATATATATATATATATATATATATATATATATATATATATATATAGTAAGTGGACCATGATAATTCTGTGTCTAAATAATCATGATAGAGATTTATGTTGACAACCAAAATTTATCAATAGATGACAATTTTGTTTGGCAAATTCTTGGATAAACTACAGTCTGATAAAAGTGATGAATGTTAGAAAGTATATCAGGTTATTGGAGCTGGGGAAAGGAGTGATGTATATACAAGTTATTTTTAATTTGAAAATGGTGTTAAGAGTGATTCCACTCACTATCCATGCTGGATAGACACAACTATATACCATGCCATTCACCCACTGTGTAGTATTTAAACATTAAATATAGGATAGATATAACTATATACCTTGCCATTCACCCACTGTTTAGTAGTATTTAAACATTAAATATAGGATAGACATAACAATATACCTTGCCATTCACCCACTGTTTAGTAGTATTTAAACATTAAATATAGGATAGACATAACAATATACCTTGCCATTCACCCACTGTTTAGTAGTATTTAAACATTAAATATAGGATAGACATAACGATATACCTTGCCATTCACCCACTGTTTAGTAGTATTTAAACATTAAATATAGGATAGACATAACAATATACCTTGCCATTAACCCACTGTTTAGTAGTATTTAAACATTAAATATAGGATAGACATAACGATATACCATGCCATTCACCCACTGTTTAGTAGTATTTAAACATTAAATATAGGATAGACATAACAATATACCTTGCCATTCACCCACTGTTTAGTAGTATTTAAACATTAAATATAGGAATGGAATAATAACAAGTCCAATCAAAATACAATGTAATGGTAGAGAACAATTTTCATTTCTTTCCTTAAGCAATTTAGCCCTGCAGCATCTTGTGCTTCATAACAATATAGCCTTTGAATAATGGTTGCTATAAACATAATAAACAAGTCTCTAAAAATTACATTAAGAAATAAATATATTTATTTCATAAAGATGTCTGAATAAGCAAACCATGGTGTTACTGTACATAAACTCCTAATACATTTAATAATAAATCTGACACAGTGATTAGTAAACTACCAATTCAAGAAAGTGAAACTTATAGCGGAGCTGATTTAAATAATAAATTCTTATTTTGGAGTGGAAGATTCCAAAATAAATATGTGAGTTGTGCAAACTTGTATATAACAACCATGAAGAACATTTTCCAAGCTTTTTCCAGCAGTCTAAGATTGCTTTGTACATGTCCCTTCAGACATGAAGCTATGAAAGGGTTTCTCAGTACAGAACTATTCATATTCTGGTAAGGAACATAATAAGCTAACAAAACAACAGATAAACACTTAAACAGCTAAAAGTGACATATTTTAAAGAGTTTGATTTTAGTAGGGCTAAAAGATTATAGCATGAATACAGAGAGATATGCATTGAAGTGTTGGATAAATTTGAACTATAGCCATTTCCTGCCCCCTTTATTTTGTTCTTTTTTACCACCCCATACTTTAATTCTTCTGGCATCTCTGCATCAGTCTTGTAGTTTTGGTAAATAGGCCTATGTCACAGAGATGAACATCAGCAATGTTTGACTCATCAGATTTAACAACTTGGATTATATCATTAAAATGGCCACACCCAATATAATCAAAACTTGTAAATAGTCTTATGTTATGAATATATATATCACCAATGTAATTAAATTTGGTAAAGAAGTCTACATCATGAAGATATCTATCACCAATGTAATTAAATTTGTAAATAGGCTTATAGTATGAAGCCATATATCACCAATGTAATTAAATTTGGTAAAGAAGTCTACATCATGAAGATATCTATCACCAATGTAATTAAATTTGGTAAATGTAAATAAGTCTATATTATGAAGATATATATCACCAATGTAATTAAATTTGGTAAATAAGTCTATATCATGAAGATATCTATCACCAATGTAATTAAATTTGTAAATAGGCTTATATTATAAAGATATATATCACCAATGTAATTAAATTTGGTAAATAAGTCTATATTATGAAGATATATATCACCAATGTAATTAAATTTGGTAAATAAGCTTATATCATGAAGATATATATCACCAATGTAATTAAATGTGGTAAATAAGTCTATATCATGAAGAAATATATCACCAATGTAATTAAATTTGGTAAATTAGTTTATATCATGGAGAAATATATCACCAATGTAATTAAATTTGGTAAATAAGTCTATATCATGAAGATAAATATCACCAATGTAATTAAATTTGGTTAATAAATCTAAATCATGAAGATATATATCACCAATGTAATTAAATTTGGTAAAAAAGCTTATATCATGGAGGTGTTAGATCATTTTTATGAGCAAATCTGCATATTTATCATAATCCTACATCTAAATGGGTGATTACAGTATGTGTGTATTTATATTATAATCCTACATCAACATAGGTGATTTACCCTGTGCATATTTGTTATTATCCAGTATCTAAAAGGATGATACAATCCTGTGCTTATTTTTATTATTATCCGGCATCTAAATGGATGAACAAACCCTATGCATATTTATATGATAATCCTGCATCAAAATGGGTGATCAAACCCTGTATATACTTTTATAATAATCCAGCATCTAATTTATTGAGCTTCAACCACTAATAATATGTTTCTGCAGCTGAGTGACTGAAAATGTTAGTTTTCATTAGAAACTCTATTTTTCATCCAGTTATAGGATCATAGTCATGGAGGAGAATGTTTATGAGCTTTAGTGATTTCATTAGGATGATGTTTATGAGCTTTAGTGATTTTATTAGGATGAAGTTTGTCAATTGTTTGTTTTTAAACCTATTTGCACCAGTATTATATTTAGATAATACAATACTAAATATCCTAGATAAGTGATACATGATATACTTCGGCCTCTTGTCTGCATAAAATGACATAATTTTAAGCCTATCACAGTAACACATACACACGCAAGCATGCACAGATACATAGATATAGATATTTCATAGATATTTCTTTTATCATGTGATAAATTGGAAATTGGATTTGGTATTTATATCTCTATTTTGGTACTAAAATGTTTTCATACCTGAAGAACAATTTAAATATAGTTATAAGAATCATTGTTTTTTCTATTTCAGCACCTGTAGTTCTTGATCAAGACCTAGCAGGACAGTCTACACAAGCCCAAACAGATGTGTCCACTCCATCCCCAACAGCTGAAATAATGCAAATATCTGCATCTGGGTCCACATTATCCACAACTGTTGGTCTCATTCAAGCCCCAACAACCAATGCCACATCTTCCCTAACATCTATAACAACTGGCGTGATGCAAACAACAACATCCAGTTTCATAAATTCTACAACAGCTGCCATGCAAGCACCAACATCTGTTCATACAAAAAAAAATGTTTTGTTAACCACAACATCTGCTACCACACCATCCACTACAACTGGCTCCACACCATGTCCAACTCATTTCACACGAGCCTCAGCTTCTGGTTCCACAGCAGCTAATATCATACAGACCCCAACATCAGGATCCACAGCAGCTAATGTCATACAGACCCCAACATCAGGATCCACAGCAGCTAATGTCATACAGACCCCAACATCAGTATCCACAGCAGCTAATGTCATACAGACCCCAACATCAGGATGCACAGCTGCATATAATGCCATACAGACCCAAACATCAGGATCCACAACAGCTCATATCTTGCAATCCACAGCATCTGCTTCAAAGCCATCAACAACTGCTGGTCTCACATCAGTCATGTCATCCTGTTACACTGCAGGTGGCCTGCAATTGCAAGCATCCAGTTCCATACAATCCACAACTGCTGATGTCACGCAAGCCCCATCAGTTGATGATACTGACAGGTTTATGCACATTGCATGTCTGTTGGTAAATGTTGGATCCAGGGTCCTTAGACGTCTCCTGTGTTATCATACGGTCACACTAACCTGTACTCTGGACCAGTATCTTGCCAAAGAAAGAATAGATATTGACAATCTAAGAAAGAGGAAAATTCTAAATAAATCTCAAATGGACATCTTGTTCCCACCAGGTGGAAGTACCAAGCTGGGTGATTACGATATAACACTTTTATCTGCCTTATTTACTAACATTGTAAGTACTATAAGTCAGCAGCAACTGAACATGATACAGTTTTTGAGAGACAAAAGAAACGAAATATTTGCTCATGCAAGATCAGTCACGGTCAATTTAAATGATTACCAGACATTTTGGAACGATATATGCAGAGTACTTGAGGCTCTAAGTAAGCAGTGTGGTGATCCAGACTTTGAGAATGAAATATCAAGGGAGATTCAAGCGATCCAGGTTTCAACAGTTCAAGGTACATCTTTACTTGATACACTACAAACACACCACAGAAGGGTGGAAACTCTTGAAAGGCTTGTACAGGATTTGATTTCAGGTCGTGCTCCTGAATCAAATAAAAAATCTGATGACAGTGACTCATAAACATCATCATTCAGTATCAAGACAAAATCAAACTTTGTCATGGAAACAGGAGATAGTGTACAAATGTGATTCCATGGAAATAAACTACATCTTTTTGACATTCTTATAGTAAACCTGTCCATCACATTCATATTTGAGGATTTCGTCAAATCTGATTTCTGATATTGTTACAAGTTGTAAATAATGCTAACAAGTTATCCTACAGTGTAGCTATGCTGCCTTAAGTTTTAATTGTGACCCCGGGATCTTGAGTCCAGATATGTCATGAGTATGACATGAGACTTAATTGTCAACCCTTTGATTCAAGTTAAATGACATCATGATTATAGCATCAGGCCTAAGTGTCAACCCCATGGATCATGACCTGTGATATTATTATAACATTGGGCCTCATTGTCAGCCCTTGGATCATGCACTGAAAGATATGATGATTGTTTCACATAATTGTCAGCCCTTGGATCATGCATTGAAAGATGTGATGATTGCTTCACATAATTGTCTGCCCTTGGATCATCCATCCATTGAGATGGGATATGAATCAGTCAGTATTGAAGCACTGTGGATATTGACATTGAGATGGGATATGAATCGGTCAGTATTGAAGCACTGTTGATATTGACTTTGAGATGGGACATGAATCGGTCAATATTGAAGCACTCTGGATATTGACATTGAGATGGGATATGAATCGGTCAGTATTGAAGAACTGTTGATATTGACATTGAGATGGGACATGAATCGGTCAGTATTGAAGCACTGTGGATATTGACATTGAGATGGGATATGAATCGGTCAGTATTGAAGCACTGTGGATATTGACATTGAGATGGGATATGAATCGGTCAGTATTGAAGCACTGTGGATATTGACATTGAGATGGGATATGAATCGGTCAGTATTGAAGCACTGTTGATATTGACATTGAGATGGGATATGAATCGGTCAGTATTGAAGCACTGTGGATACTGACATTGAGATGGGATATGAATCGATCAGTATTGAAGCACTGTGGATATTGACATTGAGATGGGATATGAATCGATCAGTATTGAAGCACTGTGGATATTGACATTGAGATGGGATATGAATCAGTCAGTATTGAAGCACTGTTAGTGTTGACATTGAGATGGGATATGCTGTACATTCATCTAATTGTACACAAATCTTCATTAATATGACTTTATTATTAAAATTCAAGAGCTACCCACACTGTTTAGTTGGGTAAATGTGCAAAACCTGATTGCAGACCTTGTTATTAGTTGTAAATATTGTTTAAAAAAAGACTTGTATAGTCAACATTTAATTTAGCACCTTTAATGGCAGCATTGTTACAAACAATAAGTTGTCATAACATTTCATAATTATGACTTTTAATATTATGTTCAGTTCCAGGATCCATAATTCATATGTCATGAGTTTGACTTTAAACATAATATTAAGTGCTGTAATCCAGAATTCATATAATGTCATGAGTTTGACTTTAAACATAATATTAAGTGCTGGAATCCAGAATTCATATAATGTCATGCGTTTGACTTTAATTTTCAGCCCTGAGATCCAGAAATCATACGTGTAATGATTATGACTTTAAACGTAATATTCAGCCGCGGGATCCAGAATTCATACATGTCATGTGTTTGACTTTTAATATTCAGCCAAGGGATCCAGAATTCATACATGTCATGATTTTGCCTTCCGACTTTTGTGATGAATATGACTGTAGACATTAATTATCACCCCATGAATTCATTCTTAATTTGCAGCCGATGAATAATGAAATATTTCACAATCAGAACTTAGAATTTAATTGTCAGCCACTCAGTCATGAGAAGATCGAGAGGATCTTGATTTTAGATATAGTATGAATATGCCTTCAGACATCATTGTCTGCCCTTGTATACGGATTTCAGAGGTCATTATTATGTATTCATATTTTTAAATTATAAAAATGTAATACAGTAGAATAAATATGGAGTTATGGCCCTTGATCCTGTAATATAGATGCTTTTAATATGGAACATCCATGCTTTCATACTATCTATGAGATATAAATGAATTCACCAGTGAATCTTCATCTCAGAAAGAGTTTGGAGACATTTGATTTGATGATCATCATAGTTTTATGTTTCTAATTGCAAAGACAATACGTTTGTTTACATTCAAAGTGTTCACATATGGTCAGTTATTGTGATGATATGTTATTTAGCATTCAATATGTTCATTGAGGTTTTGTTACCTCTTTAATATTTTTTTCATGTGTCATTTCACTTTGCCGGAATTTAAAAGCAAGGAATTTTATTACATTCGACAATCATTTTAAAAACAGATAATCTCTTGTTAAAATCAACAATCACAAAATGGTTGACTGCACTTAAACCTACAGTATATCAAATCACATAAACTTACCAATTGTATTACTCCATTCATTGCTAATTCAAAAATAATGTATTCGGGTTTCAAACGCTGTCATTTATAGATTTCATCTGATCATAAAATACTACAATGATATGAATGGACTGCCATGATTGCTCATGTGAGATTCAGAGAGAACCGGTTTTCATCTTTTGTTAAATTCAGCAACTATATATAATGACATTTATATTATATTATGACATTTATATAATTGTTACTTGATGAGTAACATCTGGTATTGAGCATTGATAAAGGTTATAATGTTATCGTCAACATTAACTCTTTTGCTACTAAAATCATTGTTTGTGGAACTTCCCATAATCCATATTGTAAGTTTGCAATAAGGCATGTAATGTTTACTATACAAGTGTCTGGTAAAGTTTTAAAAGGGATGCCATGCACCTTGGATTGATATTTTGAGCTGCAAGAGTGTTGGTTTATGGATGGTTCAAAGCTATATTCAACACAGAAAAAACTTTCTTATCAGTTAGGAAGCTGACCAGATCATTAGGCCAAATGAGTCAGAATGTCAGTTCAGGAATGGCTCAAAAGTTTATACAATGCAGGACAACACTTTTTATCAACTTTTCACTGACCAAACCGTAGTGAACAAATTAGATTGGTGCATATCACTGCATCTGTTTGTTATACCTTAACAAATGCATTTTTCCTTTCTAGAGGCCATTTTTCGGATCCAGTTTTGATCATGCTTGAAATATAAACCTGTATAAACTAGGTCTTGGATGATTTTAAAACCAACCAAAACATCCACTTATATTATTAAAGGTTACCTTGCATCTGAATGGCTACACTTATTACTATGTAGTAGGACATAATTTCTTGTTAAATGTTGATTCCACATTAAATAATTTCATAAATGAATGACTTTTGGGTATAATGTTGAGATGATCTTGCATCTCATTAGTTGAGTTTGTTACTTCTCTTTTCGACATGATTTTGTAAATCTGATTTGGATCCAGACTTAAAATTTAGGCTTCTATCGGCATCTTGTGTAATGAGCAAGATCTAGGCATATTAATGTTATGACCATGAGTACGATTGGCTTGCATTTTTACCAATTAAGAATACATAAATTTATATAATCACAATTTAAGACAAATTTGATAATGATCAAGTTCTATGCATATTAATGAGGTGATCTTGCGTCTAGGTTAAATGAACATGATGTCGAATTTTGGAGTTGATTTTCGTATGGTTAAGTTGTTGGTAAAATGAACGTAATGTCCAATTTGGGAGTTGGTTTTCATTGGGTTATGTTGTTTTATAGGTAAAATGAAAATGATGTCGAATTTGGGAGTTGATTTTTATTGGGTTATGTTGTTTTATAGGTAAAATTAACATAATGTCTAATTTGGGAGTTGGGTATCATTGGGTTATGTTGTTTTATAGGTAAAATGAAACTGATGTCGAATTTGGGAGTTGATTTTTATTGGGTTATGTTGTTTTATAGATAAAATTAACATTATGTCTAATTTGGGAGTTGGTTTTCATTGGGTTATGTTCTTTTATAGGTACAATTAACATAATGTCTAATTTGGAAGTTGGTTTTCATTGGGTTATGTCATAGGTAAAATGAACATTATGTCTTATTTGGAAGTTTGTTTGAATAGTGTTATATTATGCTATATAAATAAAGTCAAAATGATGTATTTTTTCTGAATTAGTTTTCATTGGTTATATTCTGTTCCAACAAAACTACACATGACTGCTTAGTGAGGTGTTCAGATTTTAAGATATTAAGTCCAGTGGTTGTCTCAGCCCAATCAGTACAATCAGCTGACTGTTTCTCTCCAGGTCATTTCTCCATCAAACACATAACCCAACTACATTAACATGGAGGAGTTACTTCTGCTACCATGAGAATTCAGCCTTCAATGTGCTTGAAAAGGCGTCACTCCGTGTGAGGACCAAGGGAAGTAACTTGTACATATTACCTCCCATAACACGACTTGGTGGCACTCCATATACTGAAATCATCGTTTTAACTTTCACTGCAAACTGCCAACAGGCCTCAGAGCCACTGTGGATTCTATTTGTTTATATTAGCCATCAAACAGCCATTTTCTGCGGTACAATACATCTGACAATCATACTACATAATGTATACATTTCTAGATGCTTTGGTGACATTTCATAGATGTTGCCATTTAATTTATTGGTCAGCAACTGAGGTGTGTCCTTGGGCAAGGCACCATACTCCAATTACCTTGGTAGAAAATAAGTTTTGTTGTCATGCAATAATGTACAGAACCAACAAATTTTCCTGATATTAAAAATAAGTTTTGTTTACAAATATCTTTTCAATATTATCCATATATATTTTCATTGTGTCATTCATTGTCAATTCTATTAATAGTTACGAATTAATAATGAATTTTTAATATTATCCATATATATTTGTGTAACGGAGTGCTCGGTATCAAAGCGCTATTGGTACAATATTGCACAAGCCGCTGGTCAGAGGTATTGCGCAACTCGTAAAGCAACACTCGAAACCGCCTCCCCCTAATACTCGTTATCTAAAGGATGACCTCAACGGTGTAATTTGTAACTGGCCCTTTGGTTGAACGTGGGATTCCACAACTCTGACTTCTAACTTCTTTTTCCTTCTTTGAATCTATATCTTCTCTCTATTCCTCTCTCTCCAAACAAACTATTTTCCTTTGAAAAGAAAACGGTAAAACGCCCTAAGTATCTCGTTAGGTTTTGAGAGTTGAGATTGTCTGTCCGTCTTTCTGATTCGAACAATCAGATCTTACTATCAGTGTTAACTTTTATACGGCTAACAAATACTACACAAGTCTTCAGATCAATACAGTTATACCGCTAATTATCGACATCAGAATTTGGGGAAGTCACATATCTTACCGTAAATCATTACGTAAAGTGAGGCAATATATCATAGCCCACAATTAATATTTACTAATAAGATAATTTCAAATTAATGTAACACTTTCCACTCATAAATGTACACAGCAGGTTTTCTACACCACCCATTAACCTACCTAAGTATATAAGGTGAAAAATGCTAATTCAGAATTAAAAATGCTTTACTAAATCACTGTAAAAACCCAACTATCCATACAAAAATCAACACGTCATGCATCTGTGACAATCGTAACATCCTATAAATTACATTATGATAAATGTGAACGATTCCTACAAAAATCAACAGATCATGCATCTGTAACGAAGAAAACATCAGACAAATTACATCATGATAAATGTGAATTTGAGTTAAATACCTTGTGTTTTTGGCGTCTTACAATCGTTCCACATTCAATTTACTGGAACCACAATTTTTTACGGACGTCTTTCTTGCAAAGAACGACCGGAGTCCTGGTAAATACTTCTACCTTCGGTGGGTAAATACTTCTACCTTCGGTTCTCTCTTGCAGAGAATTTCCAGACTGCTAAAATTCATGTGGTTCGGAGTATATATTCCCTTCAATATTAGGGATCGACCCACCCCCTAATTCCACATTTGACCAATCGGAATAAATGCTATCCCTACAGACATTTGGAAAACTGTTTAGAAATGTGTCAAAATGCCACCTGGTGTTTAAATAACACTCCTGCCATTCTCTCAAATCAGCTTTGACAGCTCTACGTGTGAATGTCACCTTTTCTGTAGCCTGTCATACAGCTAGGTCGTTTTTACTATAAACATTCTAATGATGGTGACCGAGTTTAGAAAAACATTCCGTGCAAACTCTCCCACAAGATAACAGTTAATTGTCGGCTAGACTAAGAATTAATTAATGGATTTCACTGACGACAAATTTGGCACTTGACAATTTTAATTACTATTTAATTCAGTTCTTGTTAATTCCATTAGTAATGGGTTTTCATTTTTATTAAAAAGAATAATAGCGAATTGTGCATTCTGTTCTGATTTTCTAAAAGGCATCATTTTGCATTGAATTTATGTTTTTAAATAGCCTTTGACAACATGGTTATTAAATGTTTTAATAACAATAATAATGTTTCATAAATTCTGCCTTACCTGCACTAAATGCTCATAATCCATAAACAGTAAGGTCTGTTATTAATGCACAAATGTATGGTTCATGGTTCTTCTAAAACATCTTAAGTACAAAGAGAAAGTTACTTTATCCATGTCTAGTAATTGAGTAAGGTCTGTTCTTAATTCACAGATGTTTGGTTCATGGTTCTTCAAATCATCTTAAGTACAAAGAGAAAGGTACTCTATCCCGATCTAGTAATTGAGTAAGGCCATCCCAGTATTGTCCTTATATAACTCTGATAAATATCTACGACATATCCCTCTGTGCTTATTTCAATCGCAGACGATAGCGTTGGCTCATGAACTGTTATAGCGATTTTTGATTCTTTTCCAGTAATTGATTTTATTCTGAGCGCTAATTCAGCATTGATTTGTTCAATTTGGTATGACCCTGTTGGTATTGAAACAACGTTCCAGTCTGGAGTTCCATCGGGTTTATTCTTACTCGCAAACACCAAAGAATTATTCGGTTGTTGACCACCAAATGATTTTGATCTGATATTAGGCCAACTGTGATACACTCGTAGTTTTGCCAGCGCTATCTCCTTCACCGGAATCGCAGAAGGGAAATTCACACTGAATTCAGGATTCGTTGATGTTACTGATATCATGCTGGTTTTCACCGGGGTTGTGTTTTCCGCTATTCGTTCAAGTAATTCCTGCGGTGTTGTCATTGTTATTATACTGTTGTAGTCACTCTAATTTTGACATCGCAGAATCATAAATACTGACCATCGCTGAGAATTCACTATCTGAAATAATTGTATCATCGAGCGACGACGATATCATCGAGGATAATTGCGAGTATGCGGTTGATACAACATAAAATTGAATTATGTAGTTTTGTAGTTTACGCTGGCTGCATGATGATAATTTTTTAGTGATTGCATTTGCAACCCCAGCAATTGTTGTCACCGTGGATATACAAACTGGAACAGCAATCGGAGCTATTATTGTCACTGAAGACAGTATAATACCAGCTCCGGCCATTACACCAGACACTGAGTACACTGTAACGTCAATGACTGTAATTCTCCTGCGATATTTTTTTTTATTTTCATTGCATACTCCGCAGCGAGTGTTTTGAGTTTCATTGAAAATTCTTTGACTGTATCATAGCGATATTGCGATGATGAAATCGTTGATGTCATCGTTATTGGAAATGTCGTCGTTGAAATGCTAGCATTGAAACTCAAAGAGTTTCCGCCAGAATTAATCTTCTACCGGTATATTTGTTATAAATTCTATCACATATGTTATTGGCGCTCTAACTTTAACAACTTGAATAGACGATAACACAAAAATAGTCCAAGTGGAATTTTCATTAATTCGCTGTGTTATTGTATTTACAGCGGTTTGATCTTCACCTATGCCACCAAAAACATCTACAATATTATAATTATCCCCGCCAAATGTAGTTAAAGTAAATCGATAGTTACCTTTTACAGTTGGAGTAAAATCTATTCGATTATTAGTGTCTTTGATCCAATCGAGAGTTCCGTACCGAACCACATACACGACATTACGGATATTTTCTGCGAAGTGTGGAAATTTTACCTTATCGAGTCGTTCGACTATTTTAGGCGTCGATTGTTGTTTTACTATCTTCGACAGATTTTTTAATTTCAGCGATTTCATTAAGTTTTTTTTATTATTTCCGAATATGTAGTTGACACTTTTTCGGATGTTGTTGTAAAAAATTTATCATTGAGGTCATTGATGACCTTTTGATCATCAATAAACGAATTAATTTCAGCGAGAGACGGCGTAATTACAATCGGGGATCCAAAGAACTTATTAATGACATTTTTGCGAAATTGGTTATAATTTTTCACATGATCGTCAAATTCCTTATCGTAGTTGGCAAGTGTATTTGTGATCGTAGATATAAGTATGCCGGGTTTGAGTTTACCCTGATCCGAAAATAACGCAACGGTGTTCTCGATTGCGTCTCGTTGTTTAACCAAAATATCATCAAGAGAAACATTACTAGTTTTCAATTTACCCTGACGATCTTGAAATACGATTATTTCCCCGGGGTCAACGCTTGCTAAATTCAACGTCTCAGCGATTTCATCTTCAATTATTTTTTTTACATCTTGTGTTTCCGTGGTGGGTTTTTCTAACGCTGATAGAGGTCGTCCCCAAATATCAATCATTATTGTTAGCGCAACTTGTGTTTTCAATTTATGTATTTTCTAAAAACCTCCCACTGGTATATTCGATTACAACCACATGTGGTGATTTCCACGGAAATCCAAAGGATTTTAATGATATCTCCGCGAGGACATTTAATACTTCACGGCCGCATATTGGTGGATCATTTAATTTTTGTGTTGGTAGCGTGGAATAAAAAATTGGAATTGAGCGATTTGATATATACCGCATAAACTCTTTTGGTGGGGCTAACCCATATGAATCAAAATAAACAATCCCACGTGGATCAATCGCGTATACAACCCAGTGAGTTCCCTCACCGTTGGAGTTATCAAGATTGATGATACCGGTTTCAACGTTATTTGGTTTTCTCGGTAATTGATCTCTCATAAAAAACCCTCTGAAGTTTTTTATCGCTAGTTTTTTAACAGCATCAATTAAATCAAAATTGGACATGGGGATAATTGGGTTTTCAACTAATAAACCGTTCGTGGTATTCTCAGACCTGATCCGTGAACGGATCTCCCGCTGTACCATGAATACGGGGTTCCTGGTAGTCTTAGACCCTTTCCCTTTTTTATATCCCTGTCCAGTTGCCTTCTTTAGTGCCATTCCTGCTGCAGTACCAACGGCTCCTAACGCCGCAGCTTTAGCCTCCGCTGGGGCAGCCGCTGCAATCAATGCTGGTATTGCAGCTAACAATGGAAATATACCACCTGATTTTATCATGTTGGCGACTGCAGCCTTCGAAAATACAATTTGAACTCCTCGCTTATTCTTTAGCGCATCATTGAAATGTTTTATTTGACGACCCGTTAATGATATTTTATGTGTACCGCTGGACATCTGTGCTGGTTTCAGCGTTATTGTGGTTCCACATTCTTGAGCTGATTTGATTTTAATTTCTTGACTTGACCATCAGTCAGCTTGACACTAACAACACTATATGGCATTTTATTGTAAAACACATTTATGCTTTCAATTGATCTATTTGTGAAAATCGTTTACGATTTCAACAAGGATTTTTCAAACAAAGATATTCCACTGGTGCATCAACGATTCTCATTCGTCCGCCAGCCCCTTCAAGTAGCATTGATTTATCACTGAGAATGACAGCAGCCGCTCTATAATCAACACCACCAGGAGCTATACGAGCCCTAAAATCTATGTCAACGACGGATTGCCTCGTTAAATCAAGATGCTCCAGCGAAAAGTAATAAATCGGATATAGGTTTTTAAAATCAAGTTGCGATATTTGTAAACCAGTATCAACATTTTGATCACGGCCCATAAATGACAGCATCCGATGATACACGCGTGCTATATGGTTGTTTTCGTAATTAAGCTGTATATCCTCAGATGGTTCTTGTTGTCCGTTTATTCTCAGTGAAACCTCCTTGACTCCTAACCGATCAAATATCATATGACTGCGTTCTTGGGAACGTAATCGATTCCGATTCTGCAGCGCTATAAATATATGACGTGGAGCTGAAACGCCTTGTTTTGATGCCAGGTGTCATGTAAATGTATCAGCAACATTATCTTCTTTGGCATCAGTTGTTGTTGTTAGCCAACTTATTAATGATTTGCCACCTGTGTCCATAAATGAAAGTAGCCGCTTTTCCGTGGTCATTGATGGGGTCATTACTGGCATCCACAATACTATTTTACTCAAAACAACTTTACCATCAGCGGCACCAGTACGCCAAATTGCATCATTGTCATTGCCTTTTCGCACTAACGCGATTGTGTGTTTGGCTCCATAAATGACTTTTCTGACATTTCTGCAGAATCCAAATATGTGATGGAGTGGAATCGCACAAGCAAAATATCGTTGCTGTCCTTGCAATGCTCCTTTTCGTGTTGCAAATCCTAAATTGAAATTACCATTAACGCCTCCGAGAATATCAAACGCAGCTCCAGGTCTAGCTCGACGTTCTGGATTAGCTGCTTCTTGTTGATCGGCTTCTGCATTATCTCTTGCTGTTAACACTTTAATGTTTTGAAGGTGGTCAGCGTTATCAGAGGTATCCTTTGCAAACATCATAGTTGGACCAGCCGACCTTGTATACTCATCAGAATATCTTGCTAGCCCGATTATTGTTGTTGCAACATCAACTTCACGGTCTATTGATTCAATTTCTTTTCCATCAATGAGATATCTTGCACTTTCAAATAACGCCATTATGCCATTATTAACAAAACCAACTCGGACATTTGCTTTATCTGCATATGGGGTATCAGCTGCAACATTTGTTACGAGTTTTCCCTCGATTTCAATAAATGCTTCACATGGCAAAAAGTATTTACTGGTATCTTGAACTGGAAGTTCAATTCGCGATCGTAGGTCGGGTTGTATTGCATGATAGGAATAGTATTGATAATTGCGGACAGAATGATCTTTGCGCACTGGGGCATCTAAATCAAACGCCGGATCAGCTGTTTTTTTGAACATTATTAGTATAAAACACTAGTGTTTTCAATTGTGAAATTCTTTGTAATCATCATCGTCGTTGAAAATTTTTCGAATTTCTTTTTAGTTTCAAACCACTTCCTGTTATCGCGTTCATGATAGCGCTAATTTGTACATCAAGTGATGGAGGCACCGGTGTAGCCACTAATGATGCTAATTTTTCTTCCACTGCGCTATTTATTGCTTTGCTGACACGTGCAGGCATCATTGTTGTAGATGGCAGTACAACTGGTTGCTTTTTTCGTCGTCGCACCAATGATGTTATTTTATCCTTTGCTGCAGAAAATGCCTTTCCAGCAAGATATCCAACAGCACTAATACCCTTATCACGAATAACATCAATTGCTTTCATTCCTAATTGTTTAACCAACGGCATCACCTTTGGGGCCATTCTTGTAAATAACCCTGCAATGGTATCACCGAAACCATCTCCGTAGTACGCGCTATAAACAGGCAATCGTGTGTTTACCACATAGACGCTGGTTGGTTTGTTATGGTTGTAGTGTATGATCATCTTATTGTAAAAACACTAGTGTTTTCTAATTACTAGTAATTCAAGTGATATTTATCTACGGATTTTCATTGCTAGCATTTTCCAATCCAAAGAATTTTCGACTTAGTCGCTGTAATAATCAGTATGATTTTCCGCTAACTCGTTAATGAAATCTCGCTATGTTTTGATATACATGATATCGCCTTGAAATAATCGCCTGCAGATATCAGCTGCTTCATTAATTATTTCTGGAGAGTTATTTCCAGCTCGTTTTCCTCCGATGAGAACTTCTAATCGTGATATATCATTGAGAACATTACCAGGACAACTAACCAAGCCACTGGAATCTCTGGAAATTGCTGGCAATTTCTGGGAAAATCTTTGATTTGAATCTCTTCGAGATTCCGATTTAGAAAATCCCTTCCCGCTACTATAACCAGTTGCTGCATCCATTTTTTCTAAATCCGTTTCTTGTAAATAACTATCATCATCATCATCTCGATTCGAAAGTTGTTGTTGAGGTTCTTCTTGTTTTGTTTGACTTCGTGTTTGGCGTTTTCTTTCTTGTTGTATATAATAATCAAAATTTCTCTTGAATTCTCTATATTTCATCATCCTTCTATCTATACTCCCGGTATTTATTTCATACAACATATCAGCCCATTCATTATGTGACAATGTATGATCTTTATAATTGTCCGTGAAAAACTTATCTTGTTAATTATAGCTGTTAGCAGCAAATTCACTTAAATTGCCCTTCTTCTCATTGAAAATTCGTTGTTTAGCCTTATTGGTAAACATATCCGCTAATTGTTTTGATTTAGGTGGTCTACTAACTGGTGGTTGTTGTTCTGAAGCGGTTATTATTATATCCTGAGGAAGTGATTGTAAGGATTTTTTTGTTTGTTTAGTTCTTTTTGCTATTTTTTTCTAACACAGGGAGAAAAGTCTCTTCTTGTTTTTTTCCCTTGTTCAGAGATTGTTGACACTATCTGTTTCGTTGTTGTAGTTATTGGTTTAAACAACTCTTCAGATCCCGCAGCAAAGTCAGTCTGAAGACTCTGTCGTTCTTGCAGTTTATTCCTGACAGAGTCGCAAATTGGTATAAATCTCTTAATTGCATCTAGTCGCTCACTAGCCAATCTAGTTGTTAAAGCTTCGTTGACCATTATTTGAAGTTGCAAACAATTTTTCAATTTGAATTTCCGAAGAGATGTCATAACACGACCTAACAAACAAAAACATTTTTCAGTTACTTTGAAATAAATTGAAATTATAAATTGCAAATTGTTTTTGGTGGTTTTTGACATCTCAGTCTTTTCCAACTGCAAAATATTAAACTAGTATAGAATGATACATTTCCAGGTGCATCTACCAAAATATTTGTAAACAAGTAAATATACATAAAATTTAATAAAAATGTAGTAATACTTACATAGATGCTATATCTGATTCTGAGACAGCTTATATCAGAGACAGCAGGAATTCGTATCCTATGAATTGTTGGCCCAGGTGTAGAAGTTGTGGCGATGTCTTCTTTGACAATCCTCTGTTTCTGATGTTTTCCTTGCACTGGCATTAAATTCATAACTAATATAGCAAGGGAAAATAAATATTTCCTTACACACAAAAATTATATATATTTTACAAATAATAGTGAATGTATGAATGTTAAATTAAAGTGAACCGGCCCCGGTCGGTCATTATTCACTGTTTTATCTTTCAAAAGAAAGTTATTTAATTTTTCCCGTGGGGTAAGGAATGATGCCACATCCCAAAGAGCGTTTATGCTTACATAGTGTGCTACTTAATTTGGTCATGCATAAAATATACTTAACTATATTGCATTACTTTTATTTACAGCCATCACTATTTACATTATAAATAATTTGTATTTAAAAAAAAAAAATACAGTAGTGACTGCTTGCCTCTAAATAGTCTTATGGTTGCGAGCGAAAATGAAGATGATCATTAATACCCCTTTGGTAGCCTCAAAAAACAGCTGCTGTATGTCATGTACATGCGGATTTCAGCGATATTGTTGCAGGGCTGTGGCATTTTATTTCAAGTTAAATGGAATAATGCCAGTTTATATAAAATATCTTATTTTAAGAGTTTTGATAAAGAGTTAACAATACAGAAATAAAACAGCGGTATAAAAACTTGACTGTTCATTGCAAAATTGAAACTCACCAGTATCCAGCAAGAATTTGGCGACCTCTGGATTCTTTTCCAGGCTCAAAGTGGACTTCCTTTTATTCCATCGTTCATGCTGGTCACCAATACATATGCGTGTGCTGACATAATTTGCCAAAACAGCTTTTTTTCCCTCCTCCTTTCAGAATCTAAGTGTTGGTTTCGATCTAGCTGCGGACAAGCCATCATTTTTGTAAACACGTGTTTGCGCATGGCTAAAATTCTTAATCTTCGGGAGAGGTCAACACAGAGGTTACATGAATATAGGCGTGGCAAATAGCGAATTTTTGTCTGCAGACAATAATTGAAAAATCGCGTATTTTATCACAAAATTACCGATACTAGCCTGATTTCGGCCTCAGTAACAGCCTGAATCGTAATTTTTCAACTAAATAAGTAATCACGAACTGAAAAAAGAACAAAATAATTTCATTCGTTTTTACTTAGGCTGTATGCTTTTAATTACGATGAATGCATAATACATTATCATTCACCATTGTAAAGTATAACATGCTAATTAATTAAAATTATATAATAACATAGCATTAGAAACATAATATTGTTCTTCTCATTACATTGCAGCAATTGCAGTTGATTGCTACAGTCGTACTCTTACTGATGGAAACTGCATCGATATATTTAGTACAGCTGGAGTCTCCACGAGTACGTGTTTGGGGTCTTGTTTTAAGCGGAAGATCAAAGACTCAAATTCAAATGCGTTAGGTTTGTCAATATTTCATTAATATAATATATATGAGTCCCTAATTGAAAGTCGATTGTAACGATGCTAACATAAAACAGACTAACGTAAATAAGAACAAAGAAACAATACAATACAATATTGTAAAATAATATGTACAATGTTAGCAGTGAATAATGGAATTATCCCATTGATATGCAAACATTCTATACGATAAAAAAACGCATTCCTATAAAAGGATTCTACAAAGAATTCAGGTGTATACGAAAAACGTCGTTAAATAAAATACCTTAAACCACGGTAGTGTTTCCTACTTTAGATCTAAATGATCTAAAGTAGGAGACACACTATCGTGGTTTAAGGTATTTTATTAAATGCCGCACATTATGAAATATGATCATTCTAAACATTGATTAGTCCCAGCACAATCATATTCAATTGATAAGAGCATTATGTTGAATAGATGAGGAAATACAATGCCAATGCTTAACTTTTATCTTACAGCTGTTGAGAGTGGATGCTTTCCAACAACTGCTGACAAAGATAAGTGTACTTCAATCATAGCTGACTGGAGAGTTGATACATTTTGTTTGTGTAGTGGAAACCTATGCAATCACGAATGTCCGGCGGGTAGCTCAATTTTCGTAATTGCGATTTCGATACTTTTCTATAATGCGATTCATTAATGAGAGAAACAACTGTAATTATGACGTTGGTGTGATCAGTACGCCGTTTTCGGTTTTCACTCAGGAAATAACAGAACAGGAATCGCGTAACAATCCTTTCCCTGACAGGTGTGTAATTTGATAGGTGTCCTTTCATTCATTTTCTCGTAGTCAGCAATAGTAGTTCTGATTTATTTTCTGAAAACTCTAATAGTAATATCTTAAAACTGTAAATACGTTAATCATTAGAATGACAAACAAACCGCAAAAACATCTACTGACTAGAGTTGGACAAAATAATGTCAGCATTTAAATATAAGGTGTTTCGCAGCATTTCCTTGAGAAAAACAGGGAGAGTCACTGTACTGTAACGAAACACAGGGCCTCGCAAATAGAGTCCAAATGATAATTTCTCGGTATGATATTCGATGCAGGATATCAACAGAGTAAATAATATGTCCACTATGGTAAATTGATTGACGTTTATGAAATGCATCATTGAAGAAATTGAATTCGTTTACTATGGTAAATTGATTGACGTTTATGAAATGTATCATTGAAGAAATTGAATTCGTTTACTATGCTTCATGCACGTCTCAAAAATAGTTAGAACTCTTTTGTACATTTTTGATTGAATAAATTCAGTTAGTATACTAGTTTGCGTATGTAATAAATTTCCTGTGTCTGCAATACTCATGATCGCGCATACGACATAGACGTATGAGCCTTATTAACTTTGAGGTATATTATTACAAAACATCCGTGATACAAATTGTCCGTGTTGAACAATATCTAGCCACCATATGTTGATAACGTCTATAATATTCCTTAATTGAACGTATGGTTTTGTCGTGACTTACATCCCTTTTCACAAGAGAAAATCATGACTGCCGGTGTCTGCATGTAAAGGCTAAAGGTAAACGTCACTAACAAATAACATAAACAATCGAGACTATATAGATACAAAACAGATAAAGCGGTCACGGATTGAAACTCAATTTGCAAATATACGGTCATTTTACAGAGTACACAATTAAAACGAAATGTTCTTTTAATCTGAGATACTTTTATCTATAAACCGATCATATTTCTCACAACAACTGAGAAAAATGTAGAGAAGGATGTCATAAGAGCACAATTTAAAAGACATTTTATAGGAAATCGTCTTATAGTACAAGTTGCTAAGGCTGACTAACAAAGATTTGTGGCATTATCACATTACAGGCATGCTGTGATATATATATATATATATATATATATATATATATATATATATATATATATACATATATATATATATATATATATATATATATATATACATATATATATATATATATACATATATATATATATATATATATATATATATATATATATATATATATATATATATATATATATATTCAAGTGCAGACAATGATGTTGCATAAACAAGTCTCAACATGTGGTTTATAATGATTGAGTAACCGATTTAGGTAATATCTATGCACAGTGAGTCGTAAATTAGATAGTAAATAAGCCGTTTTGAATTCACTTTTCAACATTAAACTTGATACACTGAAGATTCTCTTTGATTTTAAGGTAATATATCGACTCACTTCGAATCAAATTCAGTGAGACAACCCAAAACATACAATATCACAAATGTACAGGAGAAAAAATGATATGCCAGGAGATAGATCAACTTCAAACTTTTTTGAAATTCAGTTTAATGATACATACAATTATTTATTGAACTTAAAAGCTGGAAGAAGATCAATGTAACTAAAGAGAATAAGGCGATTAATCTGATGACCCACGAGGGCATACGTAGAAAAGGCTAATCCTCCAATCCTTGTTATGCATGTCACATTGGGGTACGCGACAACATAATGTTGTATATTCTTCATGGTGGTAGGTGGCGACGATGGCAAATGGATCAAAGGAAAGGTCATGTCAGACATTAAAATATAGACATATAATGTTACTATCGTTCATAAAATAAATGAACGACGAAAATGCACATGCGCAGTATTCCATGATATCAATGAGAAAAAAAAAATACTAGAACGAAATAAGTTGCACATTAGAATCACAGGATCAACTATTATATTCTTCATGTGTTAGGTTTATTGATACGTGTCGGTCACTGCTTACTTCACTGGTACAATTGTATTTATAATCACAGAGACATAAGAAGTCGTGTTGTGATAGGACTTTCTGTTTATCAGGAGATTTTCATGCTAGCTGCTATCTGGTTATAGTATACGTTTGAAAAGACTATATCGATTTGATGAAGCATTGTTGAGGAGCAGTGATCACAAGATCTTTATGATGGCTAAAATTGTTGTCATATTGGAGATCAGACCAACACAGATTTAATTAAACATCAATGGATATTACAAGTCTTCTGGTAAATCTCCAAGAGGAGTAGTAACAAGATTTTCAAGATGGCTTCTGGGGAGGCCATACTAAATGCCAGATCAGTAAATATTTCCCTAAGTGAAAACCCATGCTCATGACCAAATATTCAGGAGTAGTAGCCATTCTGGATGGCAGAGCAGCAAGTTTTCATTTAGGAAAATAACTTTGGATAAATGTGTGTTATCTTTTATGGCAATCCTTCATGAAGTATAGAATAAGAATCTTTAACTTTTGTTAACGAATGTGGGAATAGAAGATGCCAGTCAACAGTCCATTCCATACACTCTTCTGGTCTATGACCAAAAAACCATGAAAGCCCGTATGTAAAGAACATGTCAAATGTGTTCTCCGTAGACTAGTGTCCTTTACATAAAGGGCCAGTATATTTTATGCGATTTACAGTTTGTTCAGTGATGACTGTACTGGACAAGGTGCCAAAAAAGCAAATATAACATCCAACAAAAATTAAATTCAAGCACTGAAAAGTCAGACTCCAGTAGGAATATTTTAATGCAGCAAACTAGGCATTTCATCAATTAATAATTTGCACAATTAGACTACAAAACTATTCATTTCATCACAGTTAGATTCACCCTTCTAAAAGTCAAGGTTAATACAACCCAAGTGTTGGTTCCACCACTTTACACCATTGTCAAAATTGATTGTGGTAAACATCTTGCATGGGTTTAAGTTTTTTCAGGACTAAGTTTACATTATTCACTTGTAGCAAACTAATTTTCATTTTAATTTTGCCTAATTGGATTGGCTAGCAACATATACTAAATGACTGAAGTAGCAGATTTCTTACTGGATTTAGCATTGTCTTAGAGGTTTACTATTTATGTTTGCTGAGTTTTGTGATTATTCGCACAGAAAATATAAGCAGTTACTTTATTATCCTTCTCAATTAAAGTAAAATAGCATATTAAGAAAAAAGGTCCATTTGTGCCCTGTTGGTTTTAATTTTAATGGGAGGCACCAAAAGCAACATTAGTGTCTTAGAACAAAATTGACTTTTATGGTTATAATGTTATCCAGGTCTATTAATGGACAGTGAAAAAGTTTTTCTCACACCAATGAAATATATGATTATCTCACTCAGAAAATCAATTTACATCCTAGTCTAAAAAATGATATCTTTTATCTAGTCTTCTTGTAACATATAATCTTCCTTTACAAAGCAATGACTATACAAACAATAACAACATGGGGATTGTAATTCTTATTCACCTCAATCTGAAATGAAACTACCAACCTTTAAATAAATTCCTTCACTAAAGTTATGTCATACCTTGAGATGCAAGGATTTTAGCTGAGAACATGATTAACTATGTACTAAAATCTGAGCCAGATCTAGTCACCCATAAACTGTTTAATTGATATGACATTCAAAGCTGCCACTTTACTATTAGGATACCCATCATTGTATCTACTCTTTTTGACCTAACTGAATTTAGGTCATTTTAGTTATGATATCAATGTTGGTTGAACTTTATGTAAAGTGACCAAGTTTAAAACATTTCTCATAGTTAACTGTCAAACAATCTGGTTTTGAAATCTGTTCATCTTTTATAAGATGGGCAAATATGGACATTCAAGGGCATATCTGGCATATGCAACACGGCTAGGCATATATCAGCTATATTACAAGACAGTTATAGAAGGATTTTCACCAGGGAATGCCAAAAATGTCCATTTTTAACACGTGTCTGCTATATTAAAGTTTTTGCTATGACAGACTGCACTGTGAATGATGCATCACTTTTTACATGAAAACAAGTTCCTATTTGATCACTTCTAATTTGTAATGAACTTTGTTATCTTGTCTATTCTTATTTTGTTTGAGCATTCATTTATTGTTTAATTCCCTAAATTGTCCCTTTTCTTGAACTTGTTTTGTTTTGCTCATTCATTTATTTGTTCATACATTTACTCTCACACTTCTCCTATGTGCATCTGTTTGTATTCCTTTTCAAACTGTTAATGAGTGTAGACCAGCAAAATTGCCAATCGGACACTATGAATAATGCAAAAAAGTCAATTGTTCATAAAACTGGAACTATAGTGATAATATTCATGTTATTCTACAGTAATACCTTAACAAAATTCTAGTTGATATTTCATTAGCAGAAATGATTTACTGGAATAATATACCCAGGTAAAATCACTTGCATCAACATCACTTCCTGCTATTTCCATAACAATGTTTATCCTGACCACCTAGGTCTTATTTGTCTCAGTTAAAAAAAAACAGATGTTTGTCTAAATAATGTTCTCTTTCAATAGATAAGAATCACTTTTCACAACCAAAACTTAATCTCTCAAAGCATACATTTTAAGCAAGTAGAAAAATTAACAAGTAAAGAATGTCATGGATTAATACAAAATTCAGTGTACTTTGTTAAGATTTATTGTTATGGTTCAGTTCAAATTCACTTTACTGTTTTTGCCCAATTTCAAAATTTCCTGGGAGCTGTGATAGCACAGGTGCTATACCATATAAATCTGAAATCCTTAAATATACTGGTTTGCCAACAGTCCTGACATGTCAAAACGGCATTAAATTACTCGCAATAGTTCTAGAATATATTTAGTCCAATGAGCACTTTTTATTTCCACTGAATAATCCAAACAATTGTTTCCTCTTAAACAATATCTACATACAACATTACAAATACCGACATTAAAGTCTGCAGGCCTGATGTTACAAGAAGAAAATCTGATTATAAAATGTTTTACCAAGATTAAAATGACTATTAGCTTGAACACTTCCAATGCTGGTGATGATTTTTTTTGTGGAGCTATTATCATATGGAAGATCATAATGCGAATTCAAGACCAATCACTTCTCCAGAGGGAATTACCATGTACTGGCTTGTGACCTAACTTGATCCAAACTGGTAAATGTAAAAGTACTATGATTCATTGCTTGACCTCAACCATTAATTACACAAAGCAGAAACAAAAGAGACCTTCAAATATTGACATGTGACCTTGATATTAAAAATAAGCCAAACATGCAATACACTTTTGCGGTCACAAGAGCATATCATAAAAATGATTTCTCTACCTTAAGTGGTCCCATATCATATCAACACTAACTGTTCAGTCAATGCAAACAAAGTTTTTACTTCCCGAGGAAGGAAATTGTTTAAAATGAATATCACGGCAATCGAAGTGCTAACAATTCTCATCTTGCTTCTATTCATAGCTGCAGTCATGTTCACTTGTAAAAATGTGCCAAGATGTTCAATTTGAAATTGGGTCAGCTTTAATCATTAGGGAAACGGTTGAAGCAATTAATTTGCTGGAGGGCAGGAAAAGTAGTTGTGTTATCATTGCAGAAATGGAAGTAACCTTCTGTGCCAGTGGGATCGGTTTAATTAGATATCTTCCTTAATCTGCTTGTTATTTAAAGCTATCTCTTACAAAAAATTACATCTGTGAGAAAGACACGAGTTATATCTCTTTTCACTAAAGGTAGGTTAAGTTTTGGTTGATGGGTAGCAATGAATGTATGCATTAAGGCAGGTGAAGTTTTGGTTCATGGGTAGCAATGAATGTATGCAAGTTTCTTATTTTCGGTTCTTCAAAGGCCTCTCACATAAAACAACTGTCTTATGATCATGGTGAGTTGAGCAACTGACTAATCCATTTTTTTTAAATGTGGGAAGAAACTGAAATGGTGTATATAATTTGTATTAAAGGATGGATAAATGAAGCAGGATATAGTAATCTTGTGTGGAACAAAACTTTGGCAGAGAACATTCCCATAATTATGACTTTGTTCTACAGTACACAGAAACAATCATTAATAATAATAATAATTATAAGAAGAAGAAGAATAAGAATATACCTTGCATTGCATGCGTTAATATATATATATATATATATATATATATATATATATATATATATATATATATATATATATATATATATATATATATATATATATATATATATATATATATATATATATATATAACTTCCAGATGTACGATGTGAATATGGCTTTGTGTCTAACTGAAAATGATGCACACGAACGTTTTAAATTTTATTCAGACTATCACTTATTGAATTTAAATCTTTGTATTTCACAAAACAGCTACGTAGACAATACTTTATTTGGTTCGGTATTTTAATGCACAGTAGTACAACTACCTTGTAAGAATAAAAACTGCAGATAATTTAGTTTGATTTGTAAGATCTTAAGCACAAATATTCTTTATTGTGGATAAGCCATTGTCATGTTGGTGCATATTTGCAACCCAATAAGCATACTATTGTATTTATATTTGGTTTTTATATCTTGATTCTTGCTTATCCAGTCTTGAGTATAACAATTCAGGCCTTGATACGTACTACACTATTGTGCTATCAGAACGCGAGCAAACCGACCGATGCAAGCACAGTCCCTCTATGGGTATAATGGAGACACTGTTGTTTCAAATAATGTTACTGACTTGTAATCGTTAACATATTTTGCATATATAAACAAGTTATAAAATATAAACAAGTAATAATGAGCATTCTTGAGAATAGGTTTTAGGTCACAATTGTTTTGTACTTATATAAATATATTAGGGTGGTAGGTAAAGATTGTACATAATGTTGACGCAATCTGAATGAATAAAATCAATACTTCATAGGAGGTGAATGAGAATGATTAGCATACGTCATTGATTTTTACAGCAAACTACACAATGTGCATAAAATATCAAAATCATCTTTTTGTTTTTGTATTAAGGACAGAAAAGCAGACCCTATCACTATGACACTATATACTTGATTTCGGGCACATGCAGACGACACCATGGATGATATGTACCTCAATCTCACCTCTAATTTCAAAATATTCATGGGCAGAGCGTACTGGCTTGTTTCAAATCGGAACTTATACTGGCTTTCAATGAGGCTCATCCCGTGCAAAGTTTTGCCCTTGTCTTAGACCTAACAAAAACTGCTATCATATAATTATAGATTCCTGATATTAAAAACTTCCACATTTAGGATAAAACAGCTCCTGGAGATGTCCGCGGGAATCTGAGCAATATCTAAATTACTTGCCCTTAAGTTTAGATTGCTCTGTCATAGTATAGACGCAATCTGATTACATCTCTAAGAACACATTACCGTGAAAAGGCGATTCGAACTAACAATTCTCCATCAAATGTCAATCAGCTATTCGTGCGAAGCAAGGCAGAAAAGCAATGAAAACGCTTTCAGATCCCATATGATGCACTTGGAGCAGATAAAGGTTATAATCACAGGCTCCACATACCAACCATTGTAGTAAGCACGGGCTCCACCTACCAGCCAATGTAATAATCACAGGCTCCACGTACTAGCCAATGTAATAATCACAGGCTCCACGTACCAGCCAAGGTAGAAACTACAGGCCACGTACCAGCCAAGGTAGTAATCACAGGCTCCAAGTACCAGTCAATGTAGTAATTACAGGCTCCACGTACCAGCCAAAGTAGTAATTACAGGTTCCATGTACCAGCAAAGGTAGTAATCACAGGCTCCACGTACCAGTCAAGGTAGTAATTACAGGCTCCACGTATCAGCCAAAGTAGAAATTACAGGCTTCAAGTACCAGCCAAGGTAGTAATTACAGGCTCCATATCAACCAAGGCAGCAATCACAAGCTCCACGTACCAGCCAAGGTAGTACTTTCAGGCTCCATGTACCAACCAAGATAGTAATCATAGTCTCCATGTACCAGCAAATATAGTAATGCAAGACGTAAGTGCACAAGTTTTGATAACTTTCTTAGTTTGAATATTAGTTAGGCGTGCCTTGATGTCTCCCATGATAAAATCACATATCACAATGATGTCTGCAGTGTGACAGTCTGTAAAGATGTCTAGCACTGGGGCATCATACCACATACAAGTAGCCTGGTGTCCCACCCAGTCACATTATTCTAACACCAGGCCAACAAATTCTAACAATAACCTGTTAATGCGGTGCGCCAAGCGAGGCAGCGGCTAGTATCATTTTATTTTAATTTTTATAAGCCTTGGTATGTCTCGGTCGGGGAATGAACTCACGACCTCCCGCATCAGAGGCGGATGCTCAAACTAATATTCCACCATAGAGTTCCTAACATAAGATTTAAAATACATGGCTTATTGATACATTTTTACTATCTTGCATTGCCTGCGTAGTTTCAAAAACACACACGAACACACACACGCACACACACGCACGCACACATAAATCTGGATTGTTTAAGTTATTTTATTACCTAGTCTTAGTTGTAGAGAAATCTAGCACACGGTTATAAGTACAATAAAATATATGGGAATATAGGTTTCAGAAGAGAAAACATTTAGATTACAAAGATGCATATTGAGCATGCTGTAGAGTAATTCAGATCGTATTAAATTTGCAAGAGGTAATTCATATCCATAGCTAAAACAATATATCGGAGGAACATAAATCGGAGATTGATGCAATGCGGACTGTATGAAGACTGAATACCGAAAACGCATCATTGCACAATGATGTGATATTGGGTGATTTACGGTTGGTACCTGGCAACGATTACTAGTTAGGGTGAATTTAACACTCATTACACTGGCAACGATTACTAGTTAGGGTGAATTTAACACTCATTACACTGGCAACGATTACTAGTTAGGGTGAATTTAACACTCATTACACTGGCAACGATTACTAGTTAGGGTGAATTTAACACTCATTACACTGGAGAAATAAAACTAATAATACATAGTGCAACTTATTAGTTTTATTCATAATGACAACAAGAACAGGGTCTTTTTATGGGACCAAACTGCAGGAATCACACATTATTCAAACATCGCAAAAACTTATACACCAGTTACGTAACAATTGTGAATAATTTTCCCAGACATTTCCTTTATTAATTCCTTAACTAATGTCTTAAATCAAATAGGTAATTATATTAGCTGAGAACAACTAATCTCTATATTGATGTAATTTACTACATACAAACTTTCAAAAAGGTATCAGTGCAAAGATAAAATTATGTTTTTCCCTATTGTTAATTGATATTTGTGCAAGTAAATACTTTTATGTAGACATTACTAAATATCTTTATGAATAAAAAAACTAATCAAAACAAAATACAAAACTATGTTGTAATCTTTGAAGAGATTTACGTATCTTTCTCTAAAGTTAATATTTAAGCAGATTTTAAAACAAGCAATGCATAAGCTTGCTACGCGACATGTCATAAAGAACATCTTCATAGAACTTTATGATTATTCTCAGTATCATCTTACAATTTGTAATTCTTTGAGAAATGTTCAATATTGTGATCCGATTCTCAAGACATAGTATATCAGAGGGAAACGAACTTTATTAAAATTATTATTAAAACTTTAAAACCGATACCTTATAAAATAAATACTGCATAATCAACCGACTGTAGAGTGTGACTGCAGTTCTAGGCCTGTAACATCATTTACTTGTTACACAGTGCCAGAACAGATCTAAGAGCGTTGGATAATACCTGTTTGAAGTAACATCCGGAATGCTTAATTAAGCTAGTGTATGATGCATGCTTCAATAAATCAAGACGCTTATATTTGCCGAGCTTTCAAAAGTAATAAGTTCTTCAGAGCAAAGCTTGATGTATAATATATTAGAATAAACATTATTTGAGACATTTTAAGCCGGACAAAAACTTATTTAATGTTACTTGCAATTAAGACGGAAACTGATAAAGTTTGCGTTCACTAAACGTAGAGATTGTTTGCTAACTGAGAGCTACCTATTGATAAATGATACATACATGTTAAAGAAGAGGAAATGTAATTACGTAGATAAATAATTCACGGATTAAGTCCACAAACTACTAAGTTACATAGCAATTACATTTTTCATCATTGCAATTTTTTGTCTTATCGTCCAGCATTTGTGGCAAATCATGTTCCTTCATTTCGATAATCTTCCTGTATTCTTCTGCATCTTCCTTATACCCTTTTCTCCTACAATAATCCATAGCGAATCTGCTCCTTGTTGCGACAACCATGTCCCCGAACATCTTTCGCGCAGGTGTATCCAGTGAACCCAGGAAAGCAGTGCTCTTGTGGTCTCGATTTGAATTTAGCATGACCATTTCTAACACTTTGTATGGGTTTCCACATATTTTGCCTTCCTCATAAAGATCCAATACCTGGAAGAAAGGACCTCTGAGAAGAATTTCACTTTCTCCAGGAAAGCATGATAGATTTTGTATATCAACGGCACAGATTGTACTTACCACGACAGAAGGGAAAGTTTTTCGGTATAGTTTTAAGTAAGATGGATTCAGTTCTATCACGTGGATTTTCATGAGTAACGGTATTTTGTCCCCTTTATCAGTTAAGATCTTCATCTGATGTGTAATAAAACTGAATGCTACCTTTCGGTCGGAGCTTGTTGACCACAGGGCTAGAGGTATCGATATATATCGATTTGGGATTGGCTGCCTCTGCAGTGCTTCAAATGCTTCGAACACATCCCTGGGAATTCCCATACCACGATAAACAATTCCCCGGAAATTCTGTTTAGAAGGCTCCTTTAAACAATAGTTAAAGAGGTCAATATTAATCAGCTCCACGAGGAATACAGTGCATCGAATTTTTTCGTCAGATAGGACAGCGTCGTCTGTGCGAAATATGTCGTTAATAACTTTAAAAATTTGTTTATATCCCTCTTCTGAGGTGTACAATTCTAACACATCGAAGTTATCATTGTCGGCCACATTTACTTCATCTTTCCAGTCTCTTTTCGTCTTGAATATTCTTTCTACTTTGTCTGCCAATTCTCGATCAACAAATTGCATATCATTTCCTGTCATCAATGTCTTTAAAGATGATAGAAATGATTCATATTGATCCCAACTTTGTCTGATAAGTACAATAGAATTTCGAATTGCATCCATCCGTTGGTCAACTAGAGATCCCCCATAAAAGGGCCTCAAATCATTCACGTTTTTGCTCCGAAAAATATCTAGCTCGTCTGATGCATCGATAAAACGACAATATCTGTTGTTCTTTGTTCCTTGTTCATCCGAAGCCATAGTACTGTTTCAAATTCCTTTGAGGTAGTATTTCTTGCAATGGAGCTTTTTCTCTTTCAGTTACGACCCTTCTATGCACATGTGTCCATAACAGTTTCTTCTACGAATATTCAATACACATACAGTGGTTATTCAACAGGGATTAGTGAACTACGTTTAGGCTTGTTTAAAGTTACTTTTCAAGACTGAAATGTACATAACGGTATTATTATCTCTGAAAAATCAATAATCAAACCTACCGTGACACTACTGTGGTAGATTGTTACTATTACTTCCATTACTCCATTATAGCTAAAAACGCGATGCGTCTCGGGTATATAAATATAATATGTATATTCTGCAAACGGGCTTGAGTCATTCAATAAACGAAATAGGATAGACCTTAAATAATAATAAACCAAACGGTTTATACACTCGTATACAGCAGGTAACGGAACACTGGTCTTCTTCTATTGGTGTGCTAAATCAGGTGCATGTATAGTAAGTAAAGGTAAGTAATGTCTAATCTTATGTCGGATAATTGAGGAAGATTAATATTTATAAACTAACAGTCAATTAACAGCAAGTTCGGCTCCAATAAAAATTGGAGAAAATAAGAGATTAAACTTTACGTTGTTCATAGACAATAGCTTTAGACAGAAACGAACCAAAAACATATGTACAGTAATATTGTCCAAGTTGAGGATGACTTTACGAATAATATATTTTGATACAGTAAGCAGCACATAATTTATAAGAGTCGCCCAGAACGTAAATTAACTTTATTCTTAATAAACTAAATTCAATTTATTTTTCAAATAATTACCGAAGTAACAAGAAGGGCGCATGACAAAATCTTTATCAGACCAATAACTATAGACAGCAACGTCATCCACCCCTGGAAAAGGATTTTCCCTTGATTATTATCAGTATCAGCTAAGATACCCTTTCCTTCTTTACAGGCATGGCTTTCTCTACCATATGTTCCGTAATTCCTGGATGGCCCTCTACTTTGTCCAGCATTATGGTGCTAGGGTCAATAACATAAACATTTCTTGTCTGGTGGAAACTTATATGTTGCCTTTACGAAGAGCAATCAGCCTAAAGGGTGTGTCCCTGTTTTCATGAAACTTTGTTGAGAAAAGTATTCGTTGTCTGGCTGTAACATTACAATTATTACTAGTAAAACTAGTATTCGTTGTCTGGGTGTAACATTACAATTATTACTAGTAAAACTAGTATTCGTTGTCTGGCTGTAACATTACAATTATTACTAGTAAAACTAGTATTCGTTGTCTGGCTGTAACATTACAATTATTACAATTATTACAATTATTACTAGTAAAACTACTACAAATGCTGCTACTAATAATGCTGCTGCTACAACAAATACAACTATATTAATGATACAATAATAATGGAACAAATGAGCACAACATTCATAAATACATACATACATACATGCACACACAAACGTACGTACTTAAGTTCATACATATATACATACCTACATACCTACCTACATACATATGTACGTACGTACGTACGTGCACACACATACATACATACATACATACATACATACATACATACATACATACATACATACATACATACATACATACATACATACATACATACATACATACATATATGCATGCATATATCCATACATACATTATACACACACATACCTACCTACCTACCTACCTGCCTGCCTGCCTACGTACATACATACATACATACATACATACACACACACACACACACACACACATATTTACATACATACATACATAAATACATACATACATACATACATACATACATACATACATACATACATACATACATACATACATACATACATACATACATACATACACATATGTACGTACATACATACATATATACACACAAATGTACGTACATACATACATACATATATGCATACATACATACATGCATGCATGCATGCATGCGTACGTACGTACGTACTTACGTACGTACAAACATACATACATACATACATACATACATACATACATACATACATACATACATACATACATACATACATACATACATCATACACACTCATACATACATTTATAGATAGATACATACACACATGCATACATACAAATATACATTCATATATACATTATGTGTCAATTTTTTAAAATATTATTACATTTTCGAATGAATATTGCTCGGAGAAATAAACCGAAGGGGCGGAGTAAGGATAAGCAAACATTACGATAACGTATGTTAAAAGTTCTAGCATATACTTGTTTCGATTTGAATTATAAAATGTCGATTGATTTAAAACCTCTTATGCATTTGAAGATGAATGTTAGCTATAAATAAAATTGGAAAGAGTATGCTCTTACTTTAAAATTTATGAGTGCCTCATTTCGCAGGAAAAGTAAAGATTTACTGCTATCCAAGTGGAACATATTCAAATAATTTGAACCTCTCCCTGAATGACTTATAGCTTCTCACTTGATTTAAAGTTTATTTCATTATCTTTGTCTATAGTTTGCAATACATACATCTTTACATTAGGTTTGTTCAAATGATGAAATAAAAATATCGGACAAAGTAATCATAGACCGTAGAAGTCGTATAGTCTTACTATGCCGGAGAAACATGGAGATAAAGTTATAAATATGTAAAAGTACCTTCGCTTCCTTTTGGATAATGAAACATCAAATCTGACTATTTTGCTAAATCTGGAGGAACCATATGAGACGAGGCATTTTCTCAATCTACAGATATTTTAAAATTCATACAAAGTATCCGGTGCCGTGTTTAGTAATGGATTTTTCAAACTAAAATCTGTAAAATGACTAAAACTCCATGAATCGTCCTCATTGTCATCAGTTGCGACTTGGAGTAATGAAATGTACAAACTGTTTTTAGATATTTAGCTAATGTGACATCATAGATGACGTTGAGCATGCTATGATAACGTTGTATTGCTTAATAGAACCAAAAGCATGTATATGAATGAAAAGATTAGGAGAACTTAATTAATTATTTGTAAAAGTATATAACATTTCAGAACGTTTTCTTAAATACAAAAATGTTTTCAGAACTCAGCAATTCAATAACAAAGAAATGTAAGATTGTAGCTGCTTTCTTACTTCAAATAAATGACTGCATTAAGGGAGATAAATTCGTTAGAACGTGTATAGGCAAGTATTTCAATTGTCTTTTTCCTTAGCCCGCTTCGGGAAAAGATTGTTATGACTGTACCTGTTTTCATCCAGGTCTACACCAGAGGTACAGTCCGGTCAGTCTCGCTAGAGACCCTAAATGTATCCATTACAATATACAAAAAATATTGTTTTAATCTTCTACAACGCTTATAACAAAACAGAGGATGTTCTATTTCAGCTTAATATTAAATACATTACAAATGGAGGGACAAAAGTTCATAAATAGGATGATCATATCTACGCGCATAAGTCCAGTCAATGGAAGATGTTCGCAATATTGTGTATTTTGTCAGGCATATTGATAATGGCAATTAAAGAAATTTAACGAAGATGAATCCGATAACATTTGGCGATGAAATTGTGCTGTCACATGACAAGATTCACTCTGAAATTTACAGTCCGATACCAGCCTTCTTTGCAGGAAAAGAAAGGAATCTCCCTTAACACCTAACTCCAGCTAACAGTTTTCAAATCCAAACGAGGATGACAAATCTTAAAACAAGCCTTGATAAATCACTAGCCAAACTGGAGCGTCGGCAAGAATGATATTTCATTTATATTGTTTCTATTTATTTTTTCATATTTGTAGCCTCCTATAAGAAGTACGCGTAGATTCGTGTATGGCCTTTTCCCAATAACTAGGGACCCATTAATAATTCAGATGAAGATATTTGTTTCTTGCCTAATCGCAAGATCAAAAAAGTTTCCAAAACCGATGCCGAGTTAACACGCTTGACAAGTCAAGATTCTTTTCTCAATCTATTTTTTTTTCAGGATATTTAATTCCAATTAATTTATTTGGTTAATCCAGTAGAGGCTTCAAGTTTAGCATTTATTTTAGTCTGTATTATACAGTTTTTCAATAAGAGATTAATGTGATGCAGCAGCTAAAGGCGAATCGTTTGTTCACTGCGCTAAAGTTTTGTTTTCGTATGAGGGAAGGTAAAGATTTATCAGTTCGTTACAGTATCAATCGTCAATATACAACCATAGATAGATAGATAGATAGATAGATAGATAGATAGATAGATAGATAGATAGATAGATGTATAAGCATAGAATTAAAAAATTTGAGTGTCGACACTGAAAATCTTGAGCGGAATGGTTAACATTTGCAGACTTTGTCGGATGATTTTAATGAGTAAACAATGTTGGTTACTGACCTTGCGCAGCGTTAAGACTAACGGCATGAAAATTCATGACCGATATGTCTTGCTTGTCACAACCGAGTCAAGGAAGACAAGTTGTGCGATCTCATCGACGGTGGACGCTCATGTGGCTCCGGAGTCCAAATTTCGATGCACACAGGCGCTTGCTGGTGGGGCATGGGACTCTAGATGATGGGAGTGGCTGGGACACATCTCTGTTCGAGCTGATGGGGTTGAAGGTCTGTCCATTTGATGTGAGTTCTGATATTGTCTTTGTACCTCTTGCGAAGGCTGCCTTGGTTTTGATTGCCTTGGTCTAGCTCGCCCAAGAACATCTGCTTTGGGATTATGTTTTGATCCATGCGGATGACTTGGCTCGTCCAAAGAAGCCGGGCCTGGATTAGTTTGGATTCGATGCTTGTTGTGTGGGCTCTACCAATGACTTTCTGGCTGGTGATTCAGTCCTGCCACTTGATTCGCATAATGGACTTCAGGGATCGCTGGTGGAATTATTCCTACTGACTGGTATGCCTTCGGTAGACAGTCTACGTTTCACAGCCTCACAAGAGAGTCGTGGGGACAACTACATTGTACACATTCATTTTTGTTGATAATCGTATGTCCTTGTGCTACAAGAACTTGGTACTGAGTCGTCCAAGTGCTTGACTCGAGTTTTGGATCCACGCAGTGGTCTCTTTGTCCAGGTAGCCATCACTGGATATTGTACTACCACGGTATTTGAAACTGTTTAGATTCTTCATCTGCGTGTCGCCAGTGGTGATGCATGGTTGTGAAGGGACAGAGTTTGGGACGGGATGGAAGTGGACTTCTGTCTTTCCATGGCTAATTGTGGGTCCAATGTGTTCGTGTTGGGTGCATCAGAGAACCTGTCCATTATTGCCTAGGCGAGTCTCTTTATGGGCCATGAGTGCTGTCATCTGCAACGAGTGCTGCTGTGATGAGTCTTTCTAGCCGATATAATCCGACTTAAACAGATTTGTAAACATTCGTGGCACATAAGACATGTCCATGAAGTTTTCTTTTTTCCATATGGTACACTTGCACGGCTTCGAACTGTCCCATATTACTTTCAACAGAAACCCGATTACCTCTGGCCTTGGCACTGACTAGATTAACGTATGTGATGATAACGTTATACCACCTAATTCGGCCACTGTCAGGTTGATCGTTGGGACGCAGAACGTTGAGACATAGGCAATACCCATCTGAGAATAGGAAGCTTAACATTAAAGAACGATATAGCTAACGTGTTTAAACGTGAATCATGCAGCTTAGATCGAATTGGATTTAACATTAAACGATAAATAATAGTCAAATATTTCACTACACATTTATTTGTCACATACATATTCATGACAGTATTTATCTGTACAAGGTATTTATCCATTGAAAAAATATGTGTTTCAACATACATAATGTTTCTTTAATGAGCATAAACTTGCTGACTTAATCTTTCCGTTATGTAATTGAGTACTTGTCTTTCCGGTATTAATTGAGTACTTGTCTTTTTACAACTCGCTTCATTTGCAGAATCAATTTTTATATTGACACAATTGTTCTGCCATAAAGGAAGATGTAATTGTTTTCTAAATGTATATAAAGGTCAGTAGTTCGAATAAAATTAGAATTCTGTTTCCCCCTCTCCCCAACAACAATACACATACGCTTACTTATTAATACTGCTAGCTGCTGATAGCACTATGATTACCTTTAATATTTCTTCCTTTACCACTGCTTCTGCTACTACAACTAAGAATGTTGTTACTACCAGAAGCACCACCAGCATTACTAGTAATACGACTACTTCTTCTTCTTCTTCTTCTTCTTCTTCTTCTTCTTCTTCTTCTACTACTACTACTACTGTTACTACTTCGTGTACTCAAAAATTGCGTTAAGCCCTACAACAACAACAGCAACTACTACTACTACTACTACTACTACTACTAATAATAATAATATTAATAATAATGAAAAGGAAGAAAAATAATAATAAGAAGAAGAACAATAATTACTAGATGTTTATTTAAAAAACTATTACACTTGAGATGCATATTTTGTCACGGGTTTGGCGGATTTATAAAGACATACAATCTGTTGTAAAAAAGAAAATATAAACTAGAAGAAACAATTCTTCAAAGTTGCAATCGTAAGTAAATACAAGCACAACGGATATTCTAGTCACATGTATCATGAACTCAGAGTGGAAAGAGCGTGTTAGATTTGTAAATAGTGCATGGTACTTTTCAGTAATTTATCAGTCAACTTTCAATATTTTCAAATTGAAGAAATATTATAAAATAAAAATACCATTCGGTGCGTCATTTGAGAAGAAGTGATACATTTCTCAATGTGATTATGTTAGGTTGGACAACAAACATCTTTCAAGGAGATTATATTGTATGTATCCACAGCTGTGGTAACTAATCCGTATAATACAAAAGCATTCATAAATCATCAGTTTAATAATATTGGAATATGCATTTAGTACAAAGAGACTTCAATAAATGAGTCGTACGTGGTCTGTGATAACAAATCTGGGTGAGAAACTTTAACAATTATCCTCTCACCTTTTTTGAAATAGGCAATGTCGCCAATGAAACTACTACGATCTGTAAATCCTGACCGGAGCTTGCAGAGAGAGCGTATTTCCGGCTTCCGCCAGTTTCCAGTCATCTCGTAACGGATATTCTGCTGACCGCCGGAAGATAGTATGGAAAAACGCCAAACGGTTTTGAGCAAAGGTAGTGTTTGTGTCACGGAATGTAACGCGACTGTTGAACCAGTAATGCCCAGGCGTGTTGATTTCAAGTTGTCCATCGGTGATCGTTACTGCTGGATTTTGATAAGAAAGAGCCATATTCCCTGTTTAGCCATCGAAGAACATGCCTCTCCTCGTTATCAATGTCTGTAATGCGAATAAAAATCTAAAAAAACTATTTACTGGAGAAGATATAGATCATCGACTCGCCCTTGAATTGCATGTGAAAATACATTTAAAAATGTGGTTTATCATAGATCTCCTATAATAAGTTATGTGGAATAGCTGTCGATATGTAAGTAGGTTCTTTGACTTTAATGGCTATTAATGTTTATTAGAAAAATCGTTAACACTTACTGATATGAAGCGCGAAAATGGATTTTATGAGCTTATGTAAGGTACTTATTCAAGTTATTTGTTTCATTAAAATCAAGATATATTTTACGAACATTATTTGTTTATTATTGATGTGCAAACATATTCACGGGTTTAATGCAAGTATAGTGTATCACTGAGTCCATCAAATGCAAGTGAAAAAAATTAACCAAAAATTTAACAATATGTGAAGACGTTTGTTTGGTTGTGGCTTCGTTTTGGCCCTACAAGAACAACTTAGGACAATGTACAAATTATTAAGATGCCCGTGTACAGCGCTCAGATGGATTAAACCACATTAGAGTGCACGAAAATCAAATAGGGTAGCTTTCAAACAAATTTAAGTCATGTTAGCATAGATATTGTGCAATATTGATATCACCAGTATACCTGTCTGGTTTGGTTCTACGCCTACAACCTTACTGCAGGTTTCTTTTTTTTTTCATACTCTGGACATTCCTGAAGTGTCACATGTTCTGTAATGGTAAGCAAATGTTCAGAAACAACACTTGAATGAAGGATAAAGGACGATAACGAAGAAGAAGAAAAAGAAAAGAGGATGAAAATGATGACCATCTTTGGCAATATATATAATCAGCAACACAGCAAAAAAGACCATAATCTAGGATGATGGATATTATTGTCCACCATTAGAACAGACAAACGCGCAATTCTTGAAACATAACAGATGTTTAATTATTTCGTTTGGTATGAATAGAGTGAATCTTACTAGTGGCCCAAGACATTCTGCGATTCCTCTCCAGGAACTGAAAGAAAGAGAGAAGGAAAATATACAAAATGATCACATTAACAATAGCGACAATCTATTAGTCAAGACTGTAACAGAGAGAGAGAGAGAGAGAGAGAGAGAGAGAGAGAGAGAGAGAGAGAGTGCTTTTGATGAACTGAAAAATGAAATATATTACATTCACTAATATAACAGAATTTATATAGTCCGACAATCAAATATGGCTCCCTATAACACCATCTAGGCGCAAACTATGTATTATATTATGCAAGTCAATCAGGAGGCACAAGCAGAATTGATTAATCCTATTGTTCAGTAAATGAAATATTTCATGCAGCCATGCTTTTGTTATCAAGAGTTGTTCCATATTCGTTTCTAATTGAATATTAACCTCATAAATGCACATGTTTCGTCTTTACTTTCTGTTATCTACATGTCTGTTTAAATATATTTCGATGCATTCTTTTTGTATATGTTCAAGTAAATCTACCATTGCACATCAGTCACTCCAAACATGCAAACAATTTGCTTGCTAGCCGTCGTAAGAATCCATATTATAATTCACTGTGTGGATATATTATGGTAGACTAGCACATTTGTTTATGTAATTATAGATTTTGCCATTGTTAAATTGACTGGTTGCAGTGTGTAAAATTAGTATATGAATATTTGGGCAGGCTTGTGGAAAAAAATATACAGTCAGACATCTAATCGTAGTAATATTATAATACGGTGATATTTGATATATTTTATGTGTTTGTATATATATATATATATATATATATATATATATATATATATATATATATATATATATATATATATATATATATATATATATATATATATTTATATATATATATACATCTGCGTGTATGTACTGATATGACGCAGTATATGGATGTACCGGTATGTGGAATTATTTTCTGATACCGTGTTATTGCGCCATTGTGTAAATTGCGAGAAGCGTGTGTGGTGATTTCGATGTGTGCGCATGCGTGACCAAAACCGTTACCGCCATAGCTGATGGTTGATTATTGATTTAGTGTGAGGTAAGATGTTATGCCCCTATGTTAACGCCTTGTGGTTTTTCGCAGGAAGCTTTGAGTGACAGACTAAGAGAAGTTTGGTCATAGTCGGATAGAGAGACGGAAGGAAGGAGAAGTAGAAGTAGCTACGATGAGAGAAGGAAATTATAAGTTGGAGGAGATAGAAAGGAACGTGGAACGGAAGTGGAGAAGACATGAGGGACAAAAAGTCAAAGGAGGAAAGGAGGAAGACGGAAGGAAGAGTGCAACAGAAAAACAAATTAGATGAGTAGATCACAAGGACAGGGGAACAATTATACTCACACTGACAAAGGAATCACGTGATGAACTAGGCCGTCACTTGGTCAAGGGAGAGATGAGTCATTGTTAATTATCGTATAAAGTTCACATTTTATTTAATTGCTATTAATTGAATTTTATCTTCGTGTTTATTTATAATTTAACCGTTGGCATTGCTGACTGGGGGCTCACAGCTATAAATATATTATCAATAATTTAACATTTTTAATTACGAGTCAGGGGAACTTCCTCATAATTCATTTTAATATTTTGGAAGAACCCCACCCCTAGCACACGGGCCAACAATATATATATATATATATATATATATATATATATATATATATATATATATATATATATATATATATATATATATATATATATATATATGAATTTTTGACCACTATTAGAAGAAAACAGAAATTATCTTTATTTATGTTCTTTACATAAGTAACAGCATATTTTAAATACGTTGTCAGCAGCTCATTTATTGGTATGTTTATTTTATTTTGTGTGGAAAGAACTGATTTATAAAGCCATTGGTGATATGAAAATCAACAGTGTCTATAGTAATGCATGGAAGGTACTTAATTTGCAGTAAAAATTTAAACTGATGTTTGTTTGGTTCCTATGTTTAATGCAAAAGGTATACAGGAATAACAAAGACATGCTGAATAATGGTTTAGCCTGTATCGCACGCTTGATTGATACAATTAAAGTTTTATCGATTATGCATTATAAAAGCATACAGTTTACCATAGTTACCGTGTTTCTTATCAACACGGCCCTACTCTTCGAATTCATTCTTAATATGAATAGGTTGAAGAGAAAGTAACTATGCCTTTCTTGAATTTTTGGTTGAATAACTAGGTACGAACCATATATTATATATGTACTATATGATAGTTTTTGTCAGTTGCAGAAAACGTGAACACTTTATAGAATATTTAAGGCAATTCCCTGCCACAAAATCAATATTTGGACAGGTTAATGATTTTATATATATGTTATTCACTGTGTTTATGTCCACACACTTCTTATTGATATATGTGCGAACTGGCAATCCAATATCCATTTCATCATTTTGGCTCTGTTTTTACTAAGACACATTTTTGAAATAAAACATATTTATATATTCCTCAATAAGTATTGGTTTACTGAGTAAATTTTTGTGTTATAAAGGATTATGTCTGTTTTACATAAAATTAGCCAGGATACCGTGACGATCGATTAGTTCAATTCTTCATTTGTTCGATACCAAAACGATTTTAATGATAAAATCAGGTTGGGCATGATGTTGCCAAGTGACTGAGATAAATGATGGGCGCGTTTGAGACAAATCCAGTCTTTAAAATGTTTTAATTGTTATTAATTTCATCTGCAATTAATGGTTTTGTTTCATTGATTGTGGATATTACTAACTTATATTGTAACAACTATTCTTCCAGAAGATGTGTGTTTAGCACCATACCTTGTTTGCTACATATATGATAATGATCACTTGAAGATAACAACTTTGTCTAAAATTTAATGACATATGAACGCAAAGAGAAAGTATAGAGAATTTTAAAAAATGCTTATACCTTTGAAAGAGATTGGGGTGAATTTATGATGTTCATAACGTCATCTCGGGGATCGGGAGTGTATACCGAAATTATCAAAATGTAGGTGGACAACGCAGTAATCATGCTTTAAGGCGAGCCTTTACAAATCCCTGAATGAGACACGTATATTATCACAGAGGGCAGATGTCGATATAGTTTAGCTGCTGAATTAGCGTCATATTTAGTCTGAGAAATAGGACGCGTGTAATCGTAACTAACATAGTAATATTCTTAATACCAGCTTGTTACTATTTTTCCTGATTGTCTACCTTTATTTCTTTTTTTTTTTTTTGGAGGGGTCGTTTTCCCGCTGATCTTTACAGACCATTTTAAGGGAAGGCCCTCCTGTTTTTTTTTAAGGTGTTTGCTATATGCTTCGGTTCTTATAATGTGTTTTTTAATTATATTTAGGTATTAGCCCCATCTCAAACAAATACCCAATATATATATATATATATATATATATATATATATATATATATATATATATATATATATATATATATATATATATATATATATATAATAACTTTTTTATATATTTTTTTTTATTTTTATTTTTTTTTTATATTTTTTTTAAGGATTCTTAAATCAAACATTCGTCATATTTCAGATCATTTTGTCGTCTAAGCCTTTCTTCCCTTTCTCTCCTCTTTTCTTTCCTTCTTTCTTTCCTTCCTTTTTTGAGGATTTCTTCAGCTGTTAATTCTTCCACTATTGTTTCGTCGTTGTAAATTTCTTCTTCCAATTGATCTCTGTTGTCTTCATCACTCTCATTTGGTACCTTTCTTTCCTGTTTTAGTAGAATATTTCTTTCTTCATTACTATTTCTTCTGTTATTCAATTTCCGTTTCTTTTTGGGTGGTTCTCTTTCTCTTTGTATTTTGTTTGTTGTAGTTAAGGCTTGGTGATTTTGTTGTTCTGGACTTTTGGTATTAGTCTTACTTTTTTCTCCTGTTGTTTTTTTGTTGTTCTGTTGTATTTTGAGTCATAGCCTTTTGTTTTTCTGGACTGTTGTTTTTTGTTGTTATGTTGTTTTTTTAGTCACGACCTTTTGGTATTAGTCTTACTTCTTTCTCTTGGTGACTGCCATTTTTTTCTCCCTTTTGTTTTTCTGGACTTATGGTAGTCATCTTACCTTTTTCTCCTGTTGTTTTTTGTTGTTCTGTTGTTTTCTGAGTCATGACTTTGTAACTGTCAGTTTTTTCTCCCTTTTGTTTTTCTGGGCTTTTGGTATTAGTCTTACTTTTTTCTCCTGTTGTTTTTTTTGTTGTTCTGTTGTTTTTTGAGTCATGACTTCTGATTCTTGCCGATTTGCACTAGACTCTATGTTCTGTATTTCCAGTTCTTTTCTTCGTCTAGCTTTTCTCTCTCTGTTTTTTAAACTTGTTTTCCCTTGTTTTGTCATTTCTTGTTTTCCTTGAGGATTTGTACTATTTCCTTGCATTTGTTTTACTTCTTTTATTTCGCTTTCTTTTTCTTGTTCCGCTAATATTGGTACGTGATTTTGTTCTTCTCTCGTTCCTTGTAGTGTACATTTCCTTGGTGTGCGCCCTCCATTTCCACATTTGTTACATTTCCTATGATGGACGCAGCCCTTATACCACGTAGTTATTAGGAAGCCACGCAGGTAGCATGCTCTTTTAATAGTTTGGAGTTTTGATCTTTCTATTTCAAGGATTCTGCTTTCATTGTAGATGTTAAATCCAGGGACTGTTCCTAACCTCGAGTTCTCTACCTTGATGTCGAATTTCTCTTCTACCCATTTGACTACAATTTCAAGTGGTATTTCCATGGGTATACCCTCAATATGGAGCTCCCCCGTTTGTTTTTTGATTTTTCTCATGATTGGTATTGGTTCTCTCACTATAGCTCTGTGTCCGGTTATTGTTGTTTCTCCGTATGGTATGGCCGGTGTATTTCCTCTATATCTAATATTATATCCCCCGTTTGCGTAATTGATTGAATATAATTTGGATAGTAAGTCCTTGTCCAACATTTGTAAACATACCAATACAGATGTTGTACCTGGTATCCCTATTCCATTTGAGTCTGGAAAGATTACTTGTTGGGTTCCTTCTCTATACTTGCATTCAATGTAATCACCATCTTCTAATTGTACTCTCCTGGTTTTAAAATACTTCTGTAGATTTGTCATTGTTCTTTTTGCTGACGCCATTTTCTCTCGTGCTGTTCGTGCTTAAACACAACTCACTTTGAATACTTGTTTGTTTGGTAATTTCCTTCTTTCTTTAGTTAGTTTTTCCTTTTCTTTTTCTTCTTAATTTCTTCTTAATTTTTGTGTCATGTGTTTAGAGGTCTGCTCTAATGTCCACTGTGTATGTTACTTGCATTTTTAACGTAGCTTTAACAACTTTTCAGTCATATCGCTACGATGTCTACCTTTCATTCTTGTTCCAAAAATAGTTTTCCAAGAAGTACTACGTGAGCAGAGTGTATGAATACTAATGCGAGGAAAAAGGACTGCGTCGGCATATTGAGCCCACGGTCAAATCATTGTTGTAAACCTTGTGATCGTAACAAAATGAGAATAAAAATGTATAACATAATGTCTAATTTACCGGGAAAGATTTATATATATATATATATATATATATATATATATATATATATATATATATATATATATATATTGTTACACGCACAGGGGTATTCACTTGACCGAGCGGTGTCAAAACCCTGGCGCGAGTCACGCTGGAAGTCATAAGTTTTCCCCAAATTTCCAAAGACTTCCATACAATTTGAGTTGTAAAATGGAAAGAAAGACGTGTCTGCTATAACTAATAATCTTTGCTCTAATCAATTGGCGACCCAGAGGAGACAACTTGCCCAAACGTCCATTAACTGCACCTTTGCATGGTTTTTATTCATTATCATCTGAATTCCGTACCGCAAGCCCGTCATGCCATAGAAATTCCACTAGTATTCCCTTACTAACTGGGAAATATTTAACTGCGCGACCCTAGGCCAGTCAATCCACAGAATTTCCGGCGTATCACTCTCATATACATACGCCCATTTTCCACTATGGCCACATAAACGGTACCTACCAAGTTCCAACTTATTGATTCCATTATATTCCCCCCATAAATACTGCCATTTCATTCACATCACTTTTATACACCGCGGAATTTTAATATGGACTATGTTACAAAAAGGGACAGTCAATTGGCTTGTACCCAAATTCACTACTAACGACCCAAGCATGGTTCAAATTCACTAACACTTACTCCAAATTTATTACAATATATATATATATATATATATATATATATATATATATATATATATATATATATATATATATATATATATATGTGTGTGTGTGTGTGTGTGTGTGTGTGTGTGTGTGTGTGTGTGTGTGTGATTTAGATTTTTAACGTAGCTTTCACAATTGTCTAGTCATATCGCTACGTGGTCTGCATTGTGACAGTTTAAGGTGATGTCTATCACTGAGGAATCATGCTGCAGACATGTAGCATGATGTCCCACCCAGCCACATTATCCTGACACCAGGCCGACCAGTCCCAACCCTAACCTCTTAATGCTAATAAGCACCAAGTTAGGGCTATTATAATTATTTTTAGAAGTCTTTGGTATGACTTGGCCGGTGATCGAACCCACGACCTCACGCAAACCTAGTGCGGACGCTCTAACCATTGAGATCGATTTGGAGTAGAAACACAATTCATTAGCTGGCCAACGAAACACATGGAAATAATGTTGACACCGTCGGCTTCAAATAGAGCGATTCTAATGTGTCTACCGCTCCAGTGGCCTAGTGGTTAGAGCGTCCGCCTCGGGTGCGGGAGGTCGTGGCTTCGATCCCGGGCCGAGTCATACTAAAGGCTGACAAAAAAATGGTACCAACAGCTGCCTCGCTTGGCGTTCAGCATTAATAGGTTAGTGTTAGGACTGGTCCGCCTGGTGTTAGGATAATGTGCCTTGGTGGGACATCATGCTACATGTCTGCGGCATGATGCCCCAGTGCTAGACGTCACTATAAACTGCCACACTGCAGACATCGTAGCGAAATGACTGAAAAATTGTTAAAGCTACGTTAATAATCCAAAAAACACAAACACATCTAATGTGTCTCACGTTTTAACATAGTGGGCTTGATGGTTATGGCAAATTGATATAAGGCAGGAGAGAATGGATATTTAATACACTGTTTTGAGACAAAAAGATGCATGCTGAGTGCCACCATTTGACACTTTTTAACTTAAGTTATATACTGTTTTATAAATCAATAATTATATTGAACCTATGTTAATATAACCCTTTTAGTAGTTTATTACCTTGATGCGTAACATAAGCGTACAAATTAACTTTATATCATATTTTACCGATTTAAACGGATTCTTTGACGAATGTTAACTATATTACAAGAAAACACATTTCATTTTATCAAATGAAATAAGTTGACAATTTGGTCTTGTATGATATGTTACTTTATTCTTTTTGTATGAGTGAAAACGGAATGTCAACGACGGTGCATACATTAGCTGCTTAATTTTATGTATTTTAGTACATAAGCACATGAAAAAAGTGTGTTACTGAAAAGAAATAAAACATTTTCAATAGTTGGTCCATTCTTATTACTACCTCTTTTCCACCTGAAAATCGTGACTAAAAGTGTTAGTAGAGACTGACATTTTACAAATGTCGTTGATCCATTATTCACGTTTCAACATGCATATAAATTTGTTTTATTGTGTTCATAAATCTACTCACTTAGCTGTTTGAATTAGTATGCATGGTAAGATTTGATCTTATCCCGTTTCCACGTAGAATATCCCATATTCTTAGAAGAAACTACGAAATATGAGTTGTGATGTGTAATCGTACAACATAACATTATATAATTGTCATATCCGCAGAGAACTTTCTCCAATCAAAACAAATGCACTCATCAAATGGACAAGCTATTCCAATACAAATTAAAATGAGTATTAGTGTACTGATGTAATTAAACCTGGATATTGTATGAAAGTAAATTGACTGTTGAATCCTCGTTTCTACAAGTAATTATAGTCATCGAAACTGTTGTGATCGCTCTAAGTTTACTACTACTTTGGTGGTTTATAGTAACCACCGGCCACTAAGGGTCATATGGGCTACTTTTATATCCAGCATATAGCTGGACATTTATTTTCCCGAGGGGAGGGGTCGTTACTTTCCCCCCTTGGGCGTTTATGTGCATACTGGTGCACTTATTGATATTAGGCGTTATACCGAATTACCAATAAGTAACTATCGGTATAGTTGAAAGCCCTGGGGCAGGTAGGTAAGTGCCCACCCACACCTCCCCCTAATAACTTTTGAATTGAGCATGTGCAGGAAGAGGAAAAGGTGGAAATGGTCCCGGCAAGGCTCCGACAGACATCCAAGGAGCAGCAGAGAGGGTGAACAGACCACGTTTTCAAGCAAAAATAATGCTTCCTACGAAACCTTATTTTAACCAAAAAAAATAAGTCTCCATTTAGCAAACGGAGACTTTACGATTTTTTAATCAATTTTGGTCGCAACGATGTGGTCATCCACCCTCTCTGCTGCTGGAAATTTCAGTTCTGGTTAATAATTCTTTTACGAGTTCAACCAAATATTTGATCGAGTCTTTATGATGGAAGTCTTTAGGACGAAAATCATTTATGATTTCACAAACAAACTAATCGCTAACACCTCCTCTTGTAGATCAATTAAATTATTTGACTGGTCGGTGAGTCTAAAATTAATTCTCGTTAGCGAATTATTATGGCATCGCATGTAGACAGGATTAATTGGATTTTCAATAATTAGGAATCCTGGAGGAGCTGTTGGTGCAAACGAATAAAGAACATATCCCTGCTGAGCTTGATTTGATTGCTCTAGATTAATTTGATAGCTTCCTTCAATTGCATCACATACTAAATTGAGAGCAATCACCGTTGAAATATTCACGTTGAAAGGAGCGATATGCCTACCACCGCCATCTGGATCATTATTATACTTGAGGATAGTTGAATCTGCTTTTTGTAGCGCCTTGATATCGGTTTTAACAATTCTTGCTAGTTCATCAGCGTTGTATTTGGGAAACTTGAAATTACGCAGATTGTCTTCTGTGATATTGTAATCGGTTAGGAATCGTTGTTTATTGTCGCTGTTGTCATTAATTATTGTTTGAATAATTAGTTCATAGATATATTTCATGTCAGATATAAGTTGATTTATTATTTCAACGTGTTTTTGCGATTTTGTTTGCTGTAGTTGTTCTAGTTGTGTTTCATATAATTGTTTAATCTCATTAAAATAACCACGGACGTCAGTTAGCGTAAATGAAATAGTAACAGATGAGTCGGCTGTTCTTTTAATGATAAAATCCCATTGCAATGTGTCTTTGTTGGTAAATATAAATCTATCGGCGATTTTTCCTTTTCTTATATCAGATAAATTATCTCGATAACTGGGATTGATTTCATGATATGATTGTACGTCTGTGGTTAAGTCGGCGGTGGATTTTTCCGGTGGTTTTTCAGGCCATCCTAACACTGTTCTTAACGAGCTGTTATAGATATCTACAATGTATCCCTCTGTGCTTATTTCGATCGACGACGAGAGCGTCGGTTGATGAAGATTAATAGCTATTTTTGGTTCTTTTCCAGTGATTGATTTTATTCTACGCTGAATTTCAGCATTGATTTGCTTAATTTGGTACGACCCAGTTGGTAACGAAACAGTTTCCCACTCTGGAGTACCGTCGTCTTTATTCTTATTTGCAAATACCAGTGAATTATTCGGTTGTTGACCACCAAATGATTTTGATCTGATATTAGGCCAACTGTGATACACCCGTAGTTTTGCTAGCGCTATCTCCTTCACGGGGATTGGGCTAGGGAAATTCACACTAAACTCGGGTTTCGTTGATGTTATTGATATCATGCTTGTTTGTACTGGGTTCGTGTTCTCCACTATTTGTTGAAGTAATTCCATCGGTGTTGTCATCGTTGCTATACTCATGTTGTCGCTCTAATTTTGACATCGCGGAAATGTAAATACTGACCGTCACTGAGAACTCACAATCTGGTATGGTTGAGGTTATTGAGATCATTTTGGTTTTCGGGTTCGTGTTTTCCAATTCCATCGGTGTTGTCATTGTTATTATATTCATGTTGTCGCTCTAATTTCGATATCGCGGAATCAAAAATACTGACCATCGCTGAAAATTCACTATCTGATATAATCGTATTATCGAGTGACGATGATATCATCAATGATAATTGCGAGTATGCGGTTGATACAATATGATATTGAATTAAGTAATCCTGCAGTTTACTCTGGCTGCATGATGATATCTTTTTTGCTATCCCGGTTGATATACCCGCGATTGTAGCCACCGCAGAAATGCAAATTGGAACTACAACCGGAGCAATCATTATAACCGATGCAAGTATTATTCCGGCGCCAGTGAGAACGCTTGACACCGAGTACACAATAACATCAATTGCGGTGATTCTTCGTCGGTATTTTTTCATTTTTATTTGATACTCCTCAGTGAGGGTTTTGAGTCTAGTCTGAAATTCTCTGACCTGATAATAGCAACATTGCGTTGATGAAATCATTTTTATTTTAAAAACGCTAGCGTTTTCAATTGTGAAATCCGAAGGATTTTCCTTTCAATTATCCTACCAACGAAGTGGTTTTAGGATCTGATGAGGGGATACCGTATAAAAATTATATTATCCAAGGTAGCGACTCCCTAATCACGGATTCGTTTGAATTGCTTATAGTAATCGTAAGCGGGATTGGTATATAGGGTGGAGGTTTTGGTATTTTCTCTAGCATATATGTCAGCGTGTTAACACCTCTGATACCTGTGTTGCTGAATTCCAAATCAAAATTTTTGGGATGTATTATTGTAAGTCGGTAGCAACCTGGTGCACCAGTATGTCTGTTGCCAACCCTAAGATGAATTTTTTCTCCTCGGATCCAATCAAAGGTCCCACTATCAACTGTGTATACGATGTTATTAACGGCGCTTACACTATGTGGAATTTTTATCTTATTGATAGCCGCGATAATCTCCGCGAGAGTCATGACTGCCACAAGTGGGGTTCCAAAAAACTTATTGACGACGTCGCTGGCGGGTTTTTGTATCCTTTCAAAGTCTGCTTTTAGTTTAAGAATATCATTATACATTTCGAGGTAATTTGTCTTGATTTCGTTAGCATTTATCGTCCTCAACGTCTCATTGTTTAAAAAGAACGAAATCAGAAGGTATTTAAATTCATTGAGAGTTTTTAGGTGAAGAATATCATTATAAATTTCGAGATAGTTTACATGGACTTCGGTAGGAACCATCATCCTCCCATCCCTCTTGCTAAAAAAGAATGAAATCAGAAGGCTTGTGAGTCCAAGCTGTGCTTGGTTTTCAATATACCGGTTGATGTTAGAAAAATTTCTCGTGATATCTTGGAGGCTACTGCCCTCAAAGAACTTATTAACAATTTCGCTGGTGAGCTTTTGTTCGTCAATAGCGCTTTTAATTTCCGCGAGAGTCATGCCTGTCAACGATGTGGTTTCAGAAACAGGTGTTCTCCCTAAAAATTTATCAACGATGGTATTAAGTGTTGTTTGTCTCACCATAAACATATTAATATCTTTGAGAGTCATTGTAGATGTAGCTGGGACACCAAAGAAACTATTAGCGATGTAGGCATTGTGAGTATGCTTGCCGATAAACTCGCTAATTTCAGCGAGAGTCATGCCTGCTACAAGCGGGTTTCCAAAAAACTTAACAACAACGTCGTTAGTGAGTTTTTGTACCTTTTCAAGATTTTCTATTAGTTTAGAAATATCGTTGTAAATATCGAGATAATTTGCCTTGATTTCATTTTCATTCATCATCCTTCCCGCGTCCTTGTTAGCAAAGAATAGCGATAGATAGTTTTTAATTTCAGCGAGAGTCATGCCAACCACAAGCGGGGTTCCAAAGAATTTATGTACGACATTTTTGCGAAAACTATTATAACCTCGTATAAGATCATTCAGCTCACGTTCGTTGGTAGCAATCGCGTCGGTGATCGTAGACACAAGTGCGCCTGGTTTAAGTTGTCCATCGTTGGAATACAGTGCAATAGAGTTTTCAGCGGCAGCGCGATGCCGTATCAAAATATCATTCACGGATATATTACTGCTTTTCAATTTACCCTGGCTATTTTGAAATACAACTATTTCGTTCGGGTCAACACTTGTTAAATTTAACGTCTCAGCGATTTCATCTTCTATTATTTTTTTTACTTCTTCGATAGAACCCGCAGATGTTTCCGCGGTGGGTTCCGACATTGACAGAGATTGTCCCCAAATATCGATCATTATTATAAAGACTCTAGTATTTTCAATTTATTGATTCTCTAAAATTACCTTGTAATTTCCCACTCGTGTATTCGTTTGCAACAATATGAGGTGGTTTCCACGGAGATCCAAAGGATTTTAATGAAATCTCCGCGAGGACATTTAATACTTCACGGCCGCATATCGGTGGATCATTTAATTGTTGTGTTGGCAGCGTGGAATAAAAAATCGGAAACCCTTTGAGTTTCATCGAGGAATTTATATACCGCATAAACTCGCTTGGCGGAGCTAACCCATATGAATCGAAATAGACAATCCCACGCGGATCGATCGCGTATGCAACCCAGTGAGTTCCCGATCCGCTGCTGTTATCAAGATTGATGATTCCGGTTTCAACGTGTTTAGGTTTTCTCGGTAATTGATCTCTCATAAAAACCCCTCTGAAGTTTTTTATCGCTATTTTTTTAGCAGCATCAATTAAATCAAAATTGGACATGGGAACCATAGGTTCCTCAACAATTGGGCTTTCAACTAATAAACCGTTCCTGGTATTCTTCTTAGACCATTTCCGCTGTACCATGAATACGGGGTTCCTGGTAGGTACAATCCCTTTCCCTTTTTTTTATCTCCTTTCCCAGTTGCCTTTTTCAACGCCATCCCTGCCGCGGTCCCAACGGCTCCCAACGCTGCCGCTTTCGCCACCGCTGGGGCAGCCGCTGCAATCAATGCTGGTATTGCAGCTAACAATGGAAATATACCACCTGATTTTATCATGTTGGCGACTGCGGCTTTTGAAAATTCTATTTGAACTCCTCTCTTTTTTTTCATTGCATCATTGAAATGTTTTATTTGACGATCCGTTAATGATATTTTATGTGTACCGCCGGACATCTGAGCTGGTTTTAACGTTATTGTGGTTCCACATTCTTTAGCGGATTTTGATCGCAATTTCTTGACCTGACCATCAGTCAGCTTGACACTAACAACACTATATGTCATTTTATTGTAAAACGTATTTATGCTTTCAATTGATCTAATTGGAAACTCTTCAAGTTTCATTTACAGATTTTCCACTGGTGCATCAACGATTCTCATTCGTCCGCCAGCCCCTTCTAACAACATTGATTTGTCGCTGAGAATAACAGCAACCGCTCTATAATCAACACCACCAGGATCTATACGAGCCCTAAAATGTATGTCAACAACGGATTGCCTTGTTAAATCAAGATGTTCCAGTGAAAAGTAATAAATTGGATACAAGTTCTTAAAATCGAGTTGCGATATTTGCAAACCAGTATCAACATTTTGATCACGACCCATATATGACAGCATCCGATGATACACACGTGCTATCTGGTTGTTTCCGTAATTAAGCTGTATATCCTCAGATGGTTCTTGTTGTCCGTTTATTCTCAGTGAAACCTCACTTACCCCTAACCGATCAAATATCATATGACTGCGTTCTTGGGAACCTAATCGATTCCGATTCTGCAGCGCTATAAATATATGACGTGGAGCTGAAACGCCTTGTTTTGATGCCAGGTGCCATGTAAATGTGCCATTAACATTATCCTCTTTAGCATCAGTCGTTGTTGTTAGCCAACTTAGCAATGATTTACCACCTGTTTCCATAAATGAAAGTAGCCGCTCTTCCGTGGTAATTGATGGAGTCATTACTGGCATCCATAATACTATTTTACTCAAAACAACTTTACCTTCATCGGCACCAGTACGCCAAATTGCATCATTGTCATTGCCTTTTCGCACTAACGCGATTGTGTGTTTGGCTCCATAGATAACTTTTCTTACATTTCTGCAGAATCCAAATATATGATGGAGTGGAATCGCACATGAAAAATATCGCTGCTGTCCTTGCAACGTTGCTACTCGTGTTGCAAATCCTAAATTGAAATTACCATTAACGCCTCCGAGAATATCAAACGCAGCTCCGGGTCTAGCTCGACGTTCTGGATTAGTTGCTTCTCGTTGATTATCAACTGAAGTGTCTTGCGGTGTTAACACTTTAATGTATTGAAGGTGGTCAGCGTTATCTGTAGTATCCTTTGCAAACATCATAGATGGACCAGCCGATCTTGTATAATCATCGGAGTATCTTGCTAGCCCGATTATTGTTGTTGCAACATCAACTTCACGGTCTATTGATTCAATTTCTTTTCCATCAATGAGATATCTTGCACTTTTAAATAACGCCATTATACCATTGTTGACGAAACCAACTCGGATATTTGAATCATTTGCATATGGGGTATCAGCTGCAACATTTGTTACAAGTTTTCCCTCAATTTCAATAAATGCTTCACACGGCAAAAAGTATTTACTGGTATCTTGAACTTGAAGTTCAATTCGCGATCGTAGGTCGGGTTGTATTGCATGATAGGAATAATATTGATAATCGCGGACGGAATCGTCTTTGCGCACTGGGGCTTCCATATCTAACGCGGGATCAGCTGTTCGTTTAAACATTTATAACATTACTAGCGTTTTCAATTGTGAAACTCAAAGAGTTTAACGCTAGCGTTTTAACTCTTTGTAATCATCGTCGTTGAAAATTCTTCGAATTTCTTTTTTGTTTCAAACCACTTCCTGCTATCGCGTTCATGATAGCGCTATCTGTTACCGGTGAAGCTGTCAATTGTGACGAAGTCAATTGCGTTAGTTTTTCATCTACTGCGTTATTTATAATTTTACAAACACTTGCAGGCATTTCCGCTGTAGACGGTAACGGTTTCTTTGAAAATCCTTTGGATTTTCCGCGTCTCACTAATGATGCTATTTTATCTTTCGCGGCAGAAAACGCTTTTACGGCGAGATCTCCGATTTTGCCAATACCCTTATCACGAATTACATCAATGGCTTTCATTGATAATTGTTTAGCTAACGGCGCCACCTTGGGAGCCATTCTTGTAAATAACCCCGCAATGGTATTGCCGAAACCATCTCCGTAATATGCTCTATAAACAGGCAATCGTGAGTTCACCACGTAGACGCTTACTGGTTTATCATGGTTGTAGTGTATAATCATCTTGTTATAAAACTAGTAGTTTTTCAATTAATGATCAATCGCTTACATCCATTGGATTTTTATCATAACGTAGGGCGTCTCTGTGATTTTCAACTAATTCAGCAATAAGTTCTCGATATACATCAATGTCCATGATACCGCCGGCAAATAATCGTCTACAGATATCAGCGGCCTCGTTAATTATCTCGACGGAGTTATTTCCGGCTCGTTTCCCTCCGATGAGAACCTCTAACCGTGATATATCACTAAGGATGTTACCAGGACATGTCACGGTAGAGTCAAAGACTCCAGCGTTGAAATCCTTTGGATTTTTAAACGAATATCCTTTTCCGCTTGTTTTCTTAGAACCGGCTTCTGCTTTTATGTCTATTTGTTCCGGGATTGGATCCTCCGTATAACGTGGTGGTTGTAGACCGCCTTTAACCACAGCTAGAAAGTTATTATAACCAGGGTGCTGCAACGCTGAGATTTTATCCCCGCCGTGTTTCGCTAAATATATTTTTGATGCCCAAGTGTCTTTGCTTTTTATAAAACTTTTAAACTCGTCCTTTAAAAAATTCTCTCTCTTACCCTTTGGAAAATTTTCTCTAGCAAAATCAGCTAATTCGTAATCCGTTCGGATTCCTTCAATTTCATTTAATGCTGCGACTGTAAATATATTCTCAGGTGAATAGTCTCTTCCTGCAGCTGCACCTTCGCGTTCTTCTTCAATTTCGCGCTGAGTTTTTATATCACTGGATAGCTGTTGTATTCCTGCGCGTGTTTGTCCGGTCTCTGCTGCTATCTTTTCAAGCACACCAAGAACAGGCACTTCTCGTCGCTTGCCTTCCTTAGGAATATCTCCGTATATTGCTCGTTCAGTTGCTGTTTTCACATCTTTGGTCGCACTTGTTATCGGAGTAAACAGTTGTTCACTTGACACAGAAAAGTCAGTCTGCGCTTGTTGTCGTTGTTGAAGTTTCTCGCGAAGTCTGTCTCGAACCGGTATAAACTTTTTAATTGCTGCTAGCCGCTCTCGGGCTAATCTAGTTGTAAGCGATTCACCTACCATATATTGTTTATGAACTAATTTTTCAAATGTAAAACCCTTTGGGTTTCCATCACAATTAAATAACTTAGTTATTAAATAATGTACCATCAAGCTAACGTATCCATCTTCAACAGGGTTAAACTGTACGACGCTATCCGTGAATGTTTCAGAAATAACATCGCTGGGGGTTTCAGAATTGTAATATCTGAGAACGGTGATGAACGATTTGTGTTAACGACGCGGCAACAAGAACAACTACGTAAAAATGGAGGCGTCGCGGTGATTACTTGCTACTTCGACCAGATCATCCATTATGCACATAACTGCATGGGCAGGTCCAAACTGCTGAGTATTCTTTCAGGAGAAAATCCAATGTAGTTACAAAAAACGCTAAAAAAAATTTATTTTTAATAAAAATTACTGAAAGCCTATCACTCATGTGGTTAAGATACGGGTTTTTCCTCGTTTAACATTTTTCTAAGATCACGAACCTTAGAACTAATTTCAGCTCGTTTTTGATACTCTTGGCCGAGCTTTTAACGTATTGCTTCAACGGTGTTAAATAGTGTTATAAATAAATTAATGTCGTTACCGTACAAACAAGCATTAATGGACTTTTGAATTCCCTTCACGAGTCTGTACATCTTGGGTAAAACATAACGACCCTTACTAGACTGATACTCAATTTCTTCATATTCCGAGGCAATCTTGTCAGCGTCGAGATCTTCAGATAATACTACCCCGTTATTTTTTAACTTTGAGATTTCGGCAATTATAGCATTTACATCTTTGATATCCATTATTTATAGTTTTATATAAATATAGTATACTGTATCTCTAATTATTAAAAAAAACAAAAAACACTCATTTGGCAATCTCGCTGGCGCCCTATGACGTCAGAGAGACCCAGAGGTTACATATACGACAACACATCTTTGGAACTCCTTGGTTGCCTTCGCATCCAAGTAAGCCCAAGGGGACCCGAAACATACATCTCCGGCGGGAGGCCTAAGGTGGCAAACGCCATCTTAGACCGCCCAGAAGATATGCTTGGGGTGACGTCACAACATGTACTTAATTAAGGATGGATATATTCAATGAAACGATGATGGAATTTGTGATGTAATGATGTGGGCGTGGTAAACCAAACCAACATGGCAACCCATGAAATCGAATTCATGGTTGCATGAGTTAGAAAAAACACCAACCCACGCTACCGAGAATGCGATAGCATGGGTTGCCATGTTGGTTTGGCTGAGGGGGACCGCCCTCTTCCCCAATTAATAGAAAAAACATCTTCCGTTTCGCCATCAAATAATGTATCTGCTATGGGGACCGAACACGTAGTTGATAGATCTATGTTTACAAGACAAACACGATACCATTACACCACGGAATAGTCATACAGAATAGAGATTTTTTAATATATATATCTTCTGATATACTTAACAATAAGAGATTTTTAAAATAGACAATTTTATGCTGCAACAATGAGAAATATTTTAAACAAAATAATACAGTTGTTAAATAAAACAGCGTTTTTACTCTGTTATAATTCTCTAGATAAAATACATTATCGATTAGATCACAAAGAGCTGTATACAAGGAATTTTAACCACGCCCACCTACTTCAATGAATAGAAAACACTCGCGTTCCGGCTGAGCGAACATAGGTAATGCGTTAGATTATAAAGAATTTTTGTACTGAAAGAACGAGTTAGCTGTCTGCTTTACTGCTAGTCCACCCACCCCCACACATGAGATATGTAGATAAAAAAAATACAACTATTTAAATAATGCAGTTTTAGCCCACAAGCGACAATAAAAAGTTTTATTCTCTATCGAAACTCATGTATTATATCTCCATTACAGTCACGTGGGCGCGCCTAGTCAAGTTATACAGGTAATATAGCAGGCGACAAATTCCTTTGACGTCATAATACAAGGGAACTTAGTAGGTAGAGTGTAAATGCGGCGGATTTATCCATAAAGGATTTATCTCCCTTAAATAGTTTCAGTGTATACGAATTTTATTTTATGACCATTTTTTTTAGACCGAGATGTTTTAATTAAATTTTCAGCAACAAATCGTATTGAAGTACTACAAATATCGAAATATTTTCCAGAGGCATTTATCGACTGAAAGCTTCTCTCTTCATTATTTTCTAAATCAAACGATTTCACACCCTTGGGATGTTTTGCGTGCCTACCAGCGTTGCTTTTTAAAAGGTTATCGCGCTGCGAGACGGCTTGAAGATTCCCAAGACAATTATCAGTCTTCACGCCATTTATGTGATCAATCACAAGGCCGTCTTCGATTAATCCGTAAAATGCTTCATAGATGGCTCTGTGACAGAGATACTTCTTCCTCCCAGCTGAAAACATCAAATATCCCATATTATTCAGATATCCAACCGGTTCTTTTAGTCTGCGGTGCCTGACAACACCATCACTAGAGGCTTCGTAATTAGCAAGCACTGGGTGAGGTCTGAAATCTTGGCTCATTTGTATAATAATACTACTTGTCTAATTTATTATCTGCTTTAATTATAAATCTCTGGATATAATCTTGAGGGGTTTTGATGACTTTGTCATTGAACGAGTCATTGATTCGTTTGTCATAATAGCGTTTTAGTTCCCTGTATCGTTTACCCCCACAAGCAAGGCATAATTGCGATTTTCCTCTAACACCCACCCCACATTGGAGGCATGGGAGAGGGCCTTTTGAACCGTTTCTCACGCTTTGCATATGATACCCACAGAATTCACTTCTGCATGATTTGTTACACGGGGTTGTAGATCCAATCATTAGCCACTTGCAGTGATTCATTATACTATATTTTTCTATTTAAATACTTGTTTTAATTATAACATGGAGGAGTTCAAGAGATTATCGAAAATTAAGCCCTGGAAAAATACTAAATTCAATCTTGATAGGGAGTTCCAAAGATTATCAAAAATTAAGCCCTGGAAAAATACTAAATTCAATCTTGATAGGGAGTTCCAAAGATTATCGAAAATCAAACCTTGGAGAAATACTAAATTCAATCTTGATAGAGTCTCTGATACACCAAAACGTCTAATCGGTGATAGAACTATACTGGGTAAAATCAGGGAGTGTTTTAATGAATTCTACCGAGACGGTGCAGCATACTGTTGGTCGACGTTTCGAATTATTGATGAAGATGTCAATGTACCCATCATCGATGCTACTATGAACGATGAAAGAGCAGCTGAGATAATTTCACACCTTGGCGTAAAATCCAAAGGTGGAAATCCAAAGGATTTCAAGCAAAGCAATTCCCAACAAAGCAATTCCCAACAGAAGTATTTTTTCAGAATAAAATTCATTATCGAAGTCGAAGGCAAATGGATTATTAGGGATAAATTCGAACCAATCCTCAAGAATAAAAAAGCTGTCATTGTAAGTAGAGATTCCAAACCAGGAATTCTAACTGGAATTGACAAACCATACTACGAGAGATCTTATCCCGTAACAGCAATTGTTTATGGGATATATCCGTTAAATGATAAACCCGATATTGCAAAACTAGCTCCTATGAAATATTCACCGTTGACTTCGTCAAGGCTCAATTGTGTAGCAACACGGGTAATGGAACACTTCACAAATGCATCCCGAGGAAATAAACTAACTGATCTGCGACGTAGGAAAATAACCGAATGGGAACTGACAGTGAAACAGCACGGTGCAAAGATTTCTGATATAGCTAAATTAGAAGCATCATTAAAATTCCCAATATCAGTAACAACAATAACCGGAGAAGTATTATACGAACCGAAATATCAATCGCGAGGGGCTCCAATACAAATTATTGATCATAACGAACACGCGTGGACACCTGCAGTAACAATATTTCCACGAGATAGAACCGTGAGATATATCCCCCCGGAATTCGTCGGGGATGTTTTCTATGAAGAGAAATTATTTGATACTATTCATGCGTTGTGTAAAGATGATCCTGTGTCAGTGTGGTTACTTAGTAGTGCTGGTTCCGAATTGGGATTTGATCAATTTGTAAGACCAAATGGTGAATTATATCGCGTTGAAGAATTAGATAACAGAATGAGAAAAATCGCTAATGATTTTTCACCGGAGAGTTCCCATGAAAAACTATTGACGGATAGTTTTACTATTCCATCAGTGGTAGCTCACTTCGCAAGAGAAAAAAACTCATGGCGTCCAACACGAAGTGATTTTCTCGAGGACGTTAAATTGAGTTGCGTCGAATTTGGTCATGGAGGACTGTGGAATACAAAATACCATCGTGACGGTATGATTTCAATTGATATATCCGCGTGTTATCCTGGAAGTTTTCTCGGGTATGGAGAATGTAGTAACTATTTTAAACGATTTGGACACCCCACGCATGAAATGACTCGTGTTGCGATTAATGGGCCATTACCTGATTTTGATTTAACTGGATTCGCTCGTGTGATATCATTTGAACTTGCTACAGGGTTACATCCGTGTAGTTATGTTTGGCTTGGTAGACATATATCTGAAAAGGCCTGGATGCCAATAGTGTTACTACGATATATGATTGATTGTGGCATGCTGATATCGTTGATTGTTTCCGAAGCTATTATATGCTATCGAGCTCAGAAAGAAGTTTGGCTACCACAACCCGATCTAGATCGTATAATTAGCGAACTGCGAAAACAGTTTTCAGATGGAAATTCGAAGAATTTCAATGAAGAACAAATCATGAATTGGTCTAAGAAGTTATTTGAAATTAAAAAAGAACAAGCAAAGGATTTTGGACGAAGAATAATCGGTAAATTTACCCAGGGTGGAAGATACGACAATGCAAAATTTTCCTCGCGGTTGATCATAGACGTCGCTGAATACGATTTTCTTGTAACGGATTTAACGAAACAGGGAAAACTTGTATCCCGTAAGGATGCTTTTCTATCCAATGGTGAGAAATTGGGTACGGTTGTTACCTACTGTGATGGATATAATTCCCAGTACACACATTTGAGAAGTTCTATGCTAGCTTATGCTTCTATCAATTTATTTTCGATGATAAATAGATTTCCTAATACCGCGGTTAGAGTAGCTACTGATTCGATGTATATACACAATAAATACAAATCAGATGTAGCTAAATTCACATCCCAGGAGGAAGCGTGGGGATGTTGGAGATTTAAAAAGGAGACGCTACATGAGTATTGTGAATCGGCAGATGTTACCATGGATGAAAAGTACTTAAAATGTGATGAGATTCAATCAGAATTTTCTAATGCACCACCGGTATCTGATCCAATATGTAGATACAAGACAGTTTATTTAAACGGTTGTGGTGGGTCAGGAAAGACAAATCATAATTTGGGATGAAATATGCACGGTATCGTTGAGAGTATTACAAACATTTCTCGAATGGTTGTTAAACACAAACACAAAAGTCGTCATGTGCGGTGATCACGGCCAACCACCACCATTTGTCGGTGGATCTCCACATGAATGGCTAAAGGGTTCTGTAGACTATTATGAAGAAATTAATACCGACCATAGATCCCTTGATGAACAATTACGCGAGTTCAAAGCACTGATTAGATTACAACCGGATAAAATCCAATGCGAAATAGCGCGTGAAATAATTTTAGAAACTCCCATGAATGATTTCTGGGAAACGTGGAGACCAACCGATTTGATAATTGCAAGTAGAAAAATAGTCAGAGACACACTTCAGATGAAGTTATTTGAAACGCATAAAGAAAAATTTGCAACACTTCCAGTACCGTTGTGTTACAGGCCTTCGGATACACGAAAGCAGAATATAGAAGTTGATATTCCAGGAAAGAGTGAAAAGCAGATTCTCGTGTTAAATGATATTGTGCTGGTTGATATCAGCGTCGTTGAAGATGCATTGCGTGCTAATAAATCCCCATGGACGCTAGGATACGCAGCGACGATACATTCTTCACAGGGATTAACTATATCGGATACAATTGTTTGGATGGTAGATAATCGCATCGAATGGTCGAATTTAGTCTATATCGCAGTATCCAGAGTACGAAGAATAAATCAGCTTCGAAGAATTGTCGTCATGACAGAGTCAGGTGGCGATGATGACACTACAATGGATGATGCAAGCATCGTTGATGTTAGCATCATTAATAAAAAACTCTCCGGTTACAAACAACAAGACAAAAAAAAAACAACGAGAATTTGACATTGATGCTAAATTAATAATTACGCTGAAACAACAACAGAATAATCACTGCGCGAGTTGCAATTGTATAATGCGTTGGCAGTATTCGGATAAAGATCCTCGCCAATTTACCGTAGACAGAAAAAATAACAGTCTCGGTCATGTCAGAAACAATGTGATGTTGACTTGTCTTGAGTGCAACAGACGCAACGGCGCTAATTAAGACCCCGCGGTGGTAATTGAGTATCCTCGGGTATTACCTGTAGTTGTTGTCGAGTAAATCCTCGCTGAGGAGCAGTTGAATCCAGTTTATAGATTGGAGGTCTACCCGTAGATCGTGTTATAGTAGATATCTTGTGTGCAGTAACACTCCAAATAGGATCGGTAGCCCTTTTTCTGCCACCTTCAAGCTCTCCTGGTTCGTATAAATACCTAACAGTGACATTACTACCAAGAATTGGTTCTTTGAAATCTTTTTGTGAAATTCCTTGGATTTCCATTTTTGGTATAGACGCTTTCTTAATCGCGTTGACAGGTTTCATGTTAATTGTTCGAGTAATCTCGTTATTGAGCGCGGTAATCACAGCTGGTAATCTCTTAACCCATTCACGGGATCTTTTATCCTGAATAAACTCCTTCGCGTATTGATATCCAAATAACCGTTCAGCAAGAGTCCGATTAAATCGTTCAACAATTGCCTGATCGCGATGTAGTGCAGTATGCCCTAGTCTGATGGTGACATTGTGATGTTTCATTGTAGATGCAACCACACCCTGAAATTCCTTGCCAGGATCAACTTGTAACAGATTTGGCCAGCGTAGAGGGCCTCGTCGATAAATCCTTTCAAATGCAGAAGCAACTTCAGGTGATGATTTTGTTTTTAGCGGTTCTGCTTGTTTGTATCGACTCGCAACGTCAACTACGGTTAGCGCGTATTTGTAACCGTTGTCGTGTGGTAAAAACAATAAATCAGCCTGATGAACTTCATTAGGGACAGTCACATCAAAATGCGAGAAATTTATTTGTTTAGGACGCGGTAGATAAATTTGCCATATAGCCTGTTTGGATAACCAATTAGCCGCAGTGGCCTTTTTCACTTTTGCGGCGTTGGCGAGTTTATTGATTGCAGCGTTACCCCTCCAGTATCCTTTTGGAGAATAATAAATAGATTCCATATTATTAATTACCAGCACCCATCATCAATTTGCCTTTCATAGCTGATTTTACCAACCACGAAGCCAACTTTTCTTTAAAAGATTTATCAGGAATAGCATTTAACGCATGAATTAATTTCACATCCGCGAGATGCCTGTTTTGCAGATTGCTGCTTTTATATGCAACATCATGAGCATGACACGCCTTATCAATAGCGTTTATCGGATACTCGCCGGATCGAGGTTGATTTTGATCATCAAGTCTGATATCTAATCGTGTTCCGGGACCACAGTAGCTATATCCTGGAAGGTGCTTTTCTCCGGGGTACTTTGCCCATGGGGTTCCAGGGAGCTTTGCCAATTTGGCTGCGATATCACCTCCTCGTTTTTTTTTAAAACATCTCCGAATTGTAAAATCTTTGATTTTGTAGAAACAAATCTGAACTTTTTAATACCACATGTTGCACATCTACCAGTTAGTGCTGATCTGTTATTTTTAGTTGTAACCGTCGTCACATCATTTGTGCTAGTACGCGTTTTACACTTCACACAATATAGATCCATAATTTATGTATAGAGATATGAATATAATTGATTTTTCAGCGACTAAAATAAGAGAACCAGTTAAGCATCATGCAGCGCTACCAAACTCTATCCGTGCAATTATAATCGGGCCATCTGGATCCGGCAAGACACAATTGTTGCTCAATTTAATAATGAGATGGATGAAGTGGGATAAGTTGTATTTAATTGCCCCTAGCGTAGATGATCAGCGTTGTTATGAAGTGTTAAAGGATTTTAACGAGAATGCATCAGAAATTAAAGGTGAGAATGCCATTGATTTTATAACTGATATTGACGAGGCGCCATCCGTGGATGACCTTGATGGGAGCATTAACAATTTAGTCGTATATGACGATGTGATGTTAGACAATCAAAAAAACCCAGCTAGAATATTTTCCCGGGGGCGTCACAAAAACACTGATGTGATATATGTCACTCAACGCTACACTCAGATTCCAAAAGTGATCAGAGATAACTGTAATATTCTTGCTGTATTCAACGGAGTTGATACTCATACGCTACGAAATATTTGGCAGACATGGTGTTCCGATATGGATTTCAATCAATTTAAAAATTTCTTTAGTCATGCTCAGTCAACCCCGCATGGATTTGTAACAATAAATTTACATGATCCTCGGACACGATATCGTATCGGACTCGATCAAATATTTGGTTGAACTCGTAAAAGAATTATTAACCAGAACTGAAATTTCCAGCAGCAGAGAGGGTGGATGACCACATCGTTGCGACCAAAATTGATTAAAAAATCGTAAAGTCTCCGTTTGCTAAATGGAGACTTATTTTTTTTGGTTAAAATAAGGTTTCGTAGGAAGCATTATTTTTGCTTGAAAACGTGGTCTGTTCACCCTCTCTGCTGCTCAAGGCAACACCAAACCCGCAACCCGCCGCCCCGCGCGCAGAGGCAGGGCGAAACGCACCCCCGGGCCCATCCACGGAGAAGCACGAGGCGCCCCCAAGGCACTCCCGGAGCACACAATCAGCGACGCAGCAACACACGCCGTACACACAGATCGAAAAGCAGCACCAGTCATGGATGTAGCCCACACCTTAACTGCAAGGTCTCCCTGTATTTTACGTCAAATTCAGTCCAGTTATACTAGTGGACGCCTTAATCCAATAGTGTGTGAGCCACCTGTGTAATTGTATCGAAATTTTTTAGTCGCTTAACTTCCTAGCTCCTATCACTATGCCCTAGTTTTGTACAGAGTGTACGGTGTATTCCCTATCCGGCCGGCCGGGGATAAACCCTTCTTTCGAGAGCAAATCCCCCTAGAAAAAACAAAAAACCTATGTTATGTCAGTGTGACTTTTAGTTTGGTCGGATTAGGTTATTGTAAGTTTTGAGTTTTGTGGGTGTGGATCGAATGGTTCATATTTGTTTTGGCAGTTAATCAAATTGGATTCTCACGCCAGTTGTCATGGTGAGAATTTAATGTCTAAGAACATGTAACATAAAATATAGACAGGACAGTACAGACGAACAGACAGAGATTTAGAATGGGGTGGTAGGGGTCGGTCGGCTTCCCTGTAGGAGTGAGTGGGTTAGGCACAGAGCTGTACTGGGCTGTACACCTGTGCGTACCCCGATCCAAGCGATTCCTAGGAAAGAGCCTGTTTCCTTGCAGTTTCACCAACTTTCCCCCATTCCCGGAGAAATAAATAAATAATAAATAAAATAATAATTTAAGAGGGATAGGTGTAAAAAATGGGGATAGGTTTCAGTCGGCTTCCCTGCAGGACTGACTGGGTTAGGCACAGAGCTGTACTGGGCTGTACACCTGTGCGTGCCCCGATCCAAGCGATTCATAGGAAAGAGCCTGTTTCCTTGCAGTTTCGCCAACTTTCCCCCAGTCCCCGAGAATAAATAAATATAGTAGTATAAGTAGGAAAAGAGGGGAAGTGTAGGATGGCGTTATTTTAGGCTTGAGTAACTGGGTTGGTACAGAGCTGTACTAGGCTGTACACTTGTGCGTTCCCCAGTTCAGGCGGTTCTCAGGGAGGGAGAAGAGTGGGGTGGGTGTGTTGTTTTGTATTTATTACAACACACATATAGGCATTTTGAAAGTTGTTGGTAGCCCTAATAAGGGCTGTTGTTTGCGGATTAGGTCCGCTTCACTCTTCTCCTCTTGTTGGTGTATCTTCCCTTGTGAGCCAGTTCATATTAGTCTCTGATGTTGTTATTTTCCGGCCTGCAGCTTGGTTATCTGGTGACTTTCGTGCTCTACTTGGGTTGATTACAAAAGTCTGATAGTCTTGGACTTTGACTACCTTATATATTCTGTAATTTGAGGGCCTACTAGTTATTGTACTGTTGTTTGGACGCAGCTTTGTTCTACGGGCCCTGGTAGTCTGGATTTTGATTACCTTATAGTCTCTATTTGAGGCCGTACTGGGTGAACTTATTTTATTTACGTTGTTTATTTAATACCCGTTTCGTGACTGGTTTATTTGTCTGGGTCTATCTGGTGTTAGTTATTTGTATGTCATGGAGCTGCTGTTGATGCTTGTGTTGTTGTGAAAGGGTGTACAGGTTGGTGAGTAGATTCTTACCCTTTTGTATTGTGACCGTAACAGTCATGCATAGTGTTGCCTATAATTCCTCTTGGTTCTACTTTATTATTAAAGTTAATTTATTACTATGCTATTTGTTGTTATTTTGCCTAAAATTTTGACAAGCGGTATCCATTTATCTTGCACTTCGGGGTTTTGAGTTAGGGTGACTGAAAATTCGCTTTGGCGTAAGGTCAGTTTAATGACCCCTTATTTTCACACACACACACACCCTTCTCCGTTCCCGGGGTGCTCTAGTGTAGGGCCGCTTGATTTTACGTATTTAATATATTTGGTGGCGCTATCGGGTGTAGAGTACAGGTTTTTGTAGATTTGCATTTGCAGAAGGTCTGTTATAGACCTCTTATCGACACTTCTCCTTTCTCTTTTCCCTGGTAGCGCTCTATATATTGATTAATCTACTTTCGTTATTGCTATGGTTAAGTCACTGACTTTTGGGTATTTGAGTACTTTTCCCCCTTGTTAAATTTTATCACACTTGTAAACTAATAGGTAATGATTGGACCCCAGGTCTAAGCGTCACACTTTTAACTAATAGGTAATGATTGGATCCCAGGTTTCCGCCTACAATTTTGTGTATATATATTTGCAACAAGTACCGAAAATATATTGCATAAAAAGCACATCAACGTACTTGCTAAGAAATAAAATAGCTCCAATGAAACACATAAAAATACGGGTAAAGTGTTATAAATCATGGCACTGAATCAATTGTCACAAACGTTTAATTCCTGTCACATACATGCATTCTACATGCTGCCTCTCCCCGTGAATAGAGACATTCGCTATTGGAATGGGCTATTTACAATAGAATCAAAGTATCTGTCTATTTACTGAATAGAGGCATTCACTATTGGAATGGGCTATTTACAATAGAATCAAAGTATCTGTATATTTACTGAATAGAGGCATTCGCTATTGGAATGGGCTATTTACAATAGAATCAAAGTATCTGTCTATTTACTGAATAGAGGCATTCGCTATTGGAATGGGCTATTTACAATAGAATCAAAGTATCTGTATATTTACTGAATAGAGGCATTCGCTATTGGAATGGGCTATTTACAATAGAATCAAAGTATCTGTATATTTACTGAATAGAGGCATTCGCTATTGGAATGGGCTATTTACAATAGAATCAAAGTATCTGTATATTTACTGAATAGAGGCATTCGCTATTGGAATGGGCTATTTACAATAGAATCAAAGTATCTGTATATTTACTGAATAGAGGCATTCGCTATTGGAATGGGCTATTTACAATAGAATCAAAGTATCTGTATATTTACTGAATAGAGGCATTCGCTATTGGAATGGGCTATTTACAATAGAATCAAAGTATCTGTATATTTACTGAATAGAGGCATTCCTATTGGAATGGGTTATTTACAATAGAATCAAAGTATCTGTATATTTACTGAATAGAGGCATTCGCTATTGGAATGGGCTATTTACAATAGAATCAAAGTATCTGTATATTTACTGAATAGAGGCATTCGCTATTGGAATGGGCTATTTACAATAGAATCAAAGTATCTGTATATTTACTGAATAGAGGCATTCGCTGTTGGAATGGGCTATTTACAATAGAATCAAAGTATCTGTATATTTACTGAATAGAGGCATTCCTATTGGAATGGGTTATTTACAATAGAATCAAAGTATCTGTATATTTACTGAATAGAGGCATTCGCTATTGGAATGGGTTATTTACAATAGAATCAAAGTATCTGTATATTTACTGAATAGAGGCATTCGCTATTGGAATGGGCTATTTACAATAGAATCAAAGTATCTGTATATTTACTGAATAGGACAATTGATGCAATTCACTTTGGGGACATGCGGTGGCTTTTCATATCTTATTTATGGTGCATAATAAGGTTGTGTTGATATAACACCTATTTGGAGTATCAGCGAAGATTCATTGTTATAGAAACTATTCTTAAAACCTATTTCAGAGGATTTGTGATGTCATGCTAATTATTTTTCGACCACAGACCAAAACGTTTCTCATAACAAATTGACAATCAAACTATTATAATAAAGCAAATATATCGTCAATATGACACTGTACTTTCTGCCAATAACAAATCATTTGATATTAAACTTGTAAATTCCATCACGCTTCTGAATGCTCATAGGCATCTTCAGCAAACACAAAACTAACATACTTTACTGAGTGATACCGTTGACAGCTATGTGCCAAATACTTTTGTATCAGTATAAATGATGAATCAAAATAAATGCGTGTGTGTGTTCTTCTATTTCAATTTTCAGCTAAACATTGCATTCTCATTGTAAATGTATGCTTGATTACGTAATTGAATTTCACTCTTTAACGCCCAAACGACTGGTTCAAATATGATAATAAATAGATGTGAAGCCGTCGACTTTGAATTTATTTAATGATCAATCAATACATTATAAGTTTATGTTCATAAATGTTTATTACCTAAGTATAACTATCTTTGGTTGTATGATTTATGTACAGATTTAAAAACAAATTGTTCATGGTAATCAGGATGCGTAGCAGTAAAGACTAAGCTATTTGCATGGAAATTCGCTACTAATATGTATATGAGAGAGCAATTGATATATAAACTAAAAGAGAGCAATAGATATATAAACTAAAAGAGAGCAATTGATATATAAACTAAAAGAGAGCAATTAATATATAAACTAAAAGAAAGCAATATACATGTATAAACTAAAATAGAGCAATATATACATGTATAAACTAAAAGAGAGCAATAGACATGTATAAACTAAAAGAGAGCAATATACATGTATAAACTAAAAGAGAGCAATATACATGTATAAACTAAAAGAGAGCAATATACATGTATAAACTAAAAGAGAGGAATATACATGTATAAACTAAAAGAGAGCAATATACATGTATAAACTAAAAGAGAGCAATATACATGTATAAACTAAAAGAGAGCAATATACATGTATAAACTAAAAGAGAGGAATATACACGTATAAACTAAAAGAGAGGAATATACATGTATAAACTAAAAGAGAGCAATATACATGTATAAACTAAAAGAGAGGAATATACATGTATAAACTAAAAGAGAGGAATATACATGTATAAACTAAAAGAGAGCAATATACATGTATAAACTAAAAGAGAGCAATATACATGTATAAACTAAAAGAGAGCAATATACATGTATAAACTAAAAGAGAGCAATATACATGTATAAACTAAAAGAGAGCAATATACATGTATAAACTAAAAGAGAGCAATATACATGTATAAACTAAAAGAGAGCAATATACATGTCTAAACTAAAAGAGAGCAATATACATGTATAAACTAAAAGAGAGCAATATGCATGTATAAACTAAAAGAGAGCAATATACATGTATAAACTAAAAGAGAGCAATATACATGTATAAACTAAAAGCGAAATTAAGATGATACATCTTAGTAATCAGCTTGTTGTTAACTATTGGCTTTGAAAACGTTTCCCATTTTAACCTTTATCGTAATAGTCTTCTACGGAAACAAGGTTAATACATTATTCTGCTAAATTTCCACAAATACATGCATAATGTAGATAAAATGGAAAAAAAAATAAGTAGACGTACTTGTGTGACCCTGTATGTGTTGACGCATGTCTCTTTGTGTTTCATTATCTAAATCTAATCGACTCATTCAAGGGCAAGTACATAACATGATATAATGGGTTTTGACGTGCAACCGTGGGATTATAACCGTGTAAATACAAAGTAAATGTGTTAGCATACATTTGCGAAAACTAAATTGCCAGTGATTCACTATTTGCAAAGGTGACCATTATATTTTATTAATTTGCTTGAATGATTAATTATAAATAAATATATTAAATGTTGGTCTCTACAAGAGATTTTAAAGAAAATAAAAATGAACTTAATTAGAGTCAGAATGATTCCATACAAGAAAACGTGAAAAACAGAATAAAATGAATGACATATATTGTGCTACAGATATGACACGTTGAATCCCATCGAACTGTATATTTGTACCAAAAACAGCATATATTGTATACTACATTAAAAATAATAATAACCATTAAATATCAAATTCGGAAACATAAAGTCAATTTAGCTTCAAACTATTTTGTAAAGGTTGCCGAAAATTTGTTTTGTAAATTTGTTGCTGTGCGAATTCTAACATTTTCAGGAATGGTAACCACTTTCTGTTTGATATGTTTTTAAACAAATGGATACATGTCTAGCAATAAAATGACCAAACGTTTCAAAAGGTGCTTATAACTTTCTTAACGTTCCAAAATTTAGACAATTTAGACTTGTACATTTTAACAGTTTGCATTAGATCGACATGCAAATAATATCAATGACAGAAAATATTAATATATATATATATATATATATATATATATATATATATATATATATATATATATAATTCCAATTTTTATTAATTAAAATAAATTCCTGTAATATGATTGGATGTAAACGGTCACGTGATGTTGATCAGGAATTGTTTACACTTCGATAAATTCTGTGACTACTTTCGGTTTTTGAAATATAAATAAACATTGCAGACACGTTATTGTGAAACGATTTTGTCATCTTTAACATATATAATTCTGCAAATAAATATAACTTGTACACTTTTTATACTTTTTCCAATATTCTTTGATTGAAATGCATAGTTTATTATACAATTTAGCTTTCGTCTGCTACATAGTCAAGCAAAATGGCCGATTACGGTGATTTTTTACTGGAATTTTCGTCGGATTTTTTTGAACAATTAGATGAGAAGGAGTTGAAAGAAATAATATCAGCGATATAAGCTGACGGATAAGGATTTTCTGATATTACAATGGATGTCAGAGAAAATAAAACAGATCAACATCGATTGACAAATGCGACAAATTCCCTGATAAATTACCTCAACTATCTCCCTCTGATCGATTACCTCCCCAATATCATCTTGCTCCTTGTTGATGTCTGGTTTCGGATTTGGTACATATAATAGCTTATTCAGACGATGAAGTGTGTACAATTGATCAGAATATGAAAAGTAGAAAGCAAACTGCACTGCCAAGTGCCCTCTGGAAGGACATTATACCATCAAAGAATACAATTATCATAAATAGTATATAACAGATGGAGTGATCAGATATAAAAGACACCAAATATTGACAAATGCAAATCCAAAGATCATCTATGTGTAAAGACATGTGATACCTTCTATGTTAAGACTTGTTTGAATAAGAGTTTTACTATCAAATATGCACATGTTTACAACCTCAGCTCTTTGTCCAGGCACACAACTCATAACTGACACATTTTTCATGCATAATCAGGTGCCAACTCCCTTGTACATGATTGGTATACATATTTGGTTAACTGTATATGGCCAGTATCAATGAGATGATAACCTAATGAGGGAATCTTTATTTATGGAACTTGAGTTGGACAAATGAGATTGGTGATGACTGCACTTAAACTGAACTTAAAGATAGAACAACAACATACATTTTACTTGATGTATTTTTAATGTTTATATGGTATTTACTTGGTATTTCTTTCTGACAGTACTGCTTCCACTAGACATGAGATTTCCATTGATTAAAATTCCGTTGAATATCATTATTTATGGTGTACTAGGAACACTGCTTGGAAAGAAACTGTAACAGAAATATATTACTAAAAGTTGATAACTTCATAACGTTATTTAAAATTTCCAGGTCCAATCTACCATTTTCCACAAATGAGGGATATCAGTCTCAGTAACCATTTTTTGAAAAAAAATTTCTTAAAGATCAATTTGCTGTTATTGTGTAGTAACAAAAGTGTGACCAATGCCTGACTGACCTCAAATATATATTATATGAAAATCATTTAAGAATAATTCATGTATATTTTATGCTGGAGATTATACAAGCAAATTTGGTGGAGTGGTCAAAACTTATCTCAAGTTAACCCCTATAATATCTCATGTTTACAATTGCCATTTTGATATTAAAAAGGTAATACACAACATTAACCATGCACTTTTGGACAGGCAAAATCATGACATTATTTTTCTTTAAAAATTTCGTTGATAGTGATGGCTTACCTTCAACCTGCTGTATCCATTCCCCTTTATCCAGAGAGATTTTGTAACAGTGTTTATGCACATCAATTCCTTCTGTGCTTTTCCTCTCAGATATATCAACCGGCTGACCAAGGAGACGCTTTATCAAGGTAGTTTTTCCAACCCCAAATTGCCCTACCACCATCACTCTTATATTGTAAACCTTCTCCTTTCCAGCATCCATAGCTTTTTTGTACAGCTGAATGGAATTATCGTCCATACTGAGGATCTCCACAGGAAGGAGTGGGTCTGAAATTAAAATATTTTGACATTTATCAATCTCAATGAAGAAAAGGAAAAAGGAAATTGCTCACAACGTGTACAATAAAGTAATCATGCATTCTTTTTGCAATGCAGATAATCATTTCTTGTTTTAGGCAGATAATAACAGTATGCACTATGTTAACGGTAGCAGGATCATAGAGTGAGATTGCAAATAAAATATACATTTAGTTTGTTTTCAAGCAATATTTAGTTAAATTTAATGAGGATGGAACTTGTTAAAAAAAAAACTCGCAAACATGTCCCAGGTAATGTCACTGCCACATGTATATATATATCAGAGAGATGCTTCCCTTTGTCAATGTTAGGAGCTCTTCACTTACAGAGTCCACCATTATCCTGCAAAAAGTTCACATGCAGCTTTCAATTCTTTTTTTTCTGTATGGTAAGAATATTAAATCATCTACAAAAAACTTAACATATATGACTGAACACCATAGTTTCTATTTAAATCCTATGATAATCCTAGTGTGCTAGAAACATACAGATCTATTATATACTTAACACCAATACAAACTAGTTTCACCATTTTTTTTGTTTCGTCGTACATGCGTTAATTGGGTGAATAAGTGTTTTTTCAAGGTAAACGACGTGTAACGATTTGCATGTGCCTGACTACGAATCACTTGAAGTCAGGAACATTAGAATCACGGGGTGCACGGAAATTTTGCCGTGAGTGCTGCTCACCTCTTTGAGGATATATAAGGCAGAATAATTCTGATAAAATTACGAGTTCAGAAGTATCTTATCACAGGAGAGATAGCTCATCATTCTTTCTCCAGCCAAAGGGGTGAGTGTTAAATTTATAATTCGTTTTATTGTGAATTTTATTCAGTTTATCATTTCATGTAATGATGCCTTTATTACAATGCAGATTTAAAACGTGGAATATTTGGAATTACTAGTCACTATTAGACTTTAAATGCAATAGCGTAATCTAAGTTTTAGATTGTTTTTGAAACAACTATTATTAGTGTGGTTTCTTTATTGTAGCTGATTTGTAGCGGAACGTCTCTGAATGTCTCTGAATTGTAGCTGAACGTCTCTGAACGTCTCTGAATGTCTCTGAATTGTAGCTGAATGTGATTGATTGTTCCGTGATTGTGCTGTTTAATTGTGCGATCGAATTGTGGTATCTGACTGTCTGTCTGTCGGATTGTCTGTCCGTCTACGTCTGTCATGATGTGTAAATATCCGGAAATCTAGAAGTCTTAATGTCCGAGTGTTGGAGCTGTCTAGAGGTGTAAACGTCCGGGGTAGCATCTAGGTACTTGGGACCGATGGTTATAGTAGATGCTGTATGCTGTCTGTAGTGGATCCGTGAAGGGCAAGTGAAGGATGAAAGTATTGAGTCAACTCTAGGTATTCGGAGAAGCTGGGCGGCGATTCAATAGTTGGTGAATCGTACGGTTGTACAGGGTCGAGACACGTGTGTGTTGCAATTGTAGTTCAATTGAATACATTGTTATATTTACACATAGTTACTTCGAATCACAGTTGTATTTCAAGGGATTGCATGAATATCAATAAAAGTTAGCAGCTTGATTAAATACATGTATATGTTTGTGCTAGTTGTCGCAATCCATACGTGCGATAGTATTCAGAGGTGGGATCGCTGGATTAAGTGAACTGTCAATCATTTTTGTGCAAGTATACATTTAATGTTGATATTTGAGCGTGACCTTCTTGACAAGATAATACAAAAGTAGGGGTTTATTTTTGTTTAGTATATCTAGGTCCGTGTGTTCAGTATAAGCGTATTGAAAGCATTGGTTTGGTTACCTTCATCAGGAAGATAAGGTCAGCCTGTGGTATATATATCTATAGTCATATTACAAGTGTCATGTCATCAAGCAGAATGAGGGACATAACACGCCAAACAACTGCACAATTAGAACCAAACACCCTTGAAGAAACCCGATATACTCCAATCACTGCAACCATCAAACAAAAACTAAAATATATGATTTCAACACCCCTACTAACACCCCTAAAATAAGTGAAGAAACAATGACCCAACAAGAACCAGTGATAAGAAAAACAACCCAAATGAAAAAGCAACCACAAAGTCATGTACCGGAAAAATGCGAAGCTACAAGACAAACCGATGCAGACAACTACTCAAAAGAGAACAAGACAACTCCGACAAACAAACCTAAAATCAAAGTACCAGAAAAAAAACAAGAAAAGCAACAAACCAATACTGACAGTGAATTCAAGACTCTGCCCTCAAGCCCTCACAAGATAAATCACAAGAAAAGACAACGATAAAGGCAACATTAACAATAACAAAACACAATACAACCAAGGCAACCACAACAACAATACAAAAACACATCACACCCAACAACAACCAAATCAGACAAACATGGGTGACAACCCTAGTCAATAAATCAAGCAACAAAGTATAATGAAATAACACTAACCACAATTTACAACAACCTCTACCCTTAAAATGGATGATAAGTACATGCTTAAACTAGCATCCACAAATACTAGAGGGCTAGTCATACCAAAAGCTAAAGAACTCCTAGAAATAACACAATCACATGACATCACTGCACTACATAAAATACACAGCATATATCAAACAACCATAAATTCTATTGAAGACAAACTAAATGCCATCCTGATATTACAAAAAGAAAATACGCAACATACACCAAAAACACCATCAATTTTAATGAAGACAAACTAAATGCCATCATGATAGTACAAAAAGATCCATGCAACATTAACTCAGGAATAGGACTAATTATTAAGAATAAAATAAAACAAAACAACTGGAAACATTACACCACACCCACACATTTCAGAGGAAGACTTTTACACATACAAACAAAAAACACATATCATAACTGTATACACACCTGCAAGACATCAACAAAAACTACCTTTTCTACAAGATCTCTCAAATTATTTATCAAATTGTATTCAAGAAAACATTACTTTATTAGGATATTTCAACGAATGCGTAAATTAAATAGACCGACTTACACCCTATATTGATAAAAGATCAGCCACAGCCTTAATATATATGATACACAACAACTCGCTTATAGATGTTTATCGACACTTACACCCTCAAGAAAGAATATACACATTTGAATCCAACAACTATGCCTCAAGAATCGACCATATATATGTCAGCAACAACAACACACCAAATATAATCGAATGCAAAATCATAAATGAAAATCTTGTTGAGCATAAAACAGTTAATCCAAAATATAAAACACCAGTTACATCCAAATGGGGAAAGAGTCACTGGAAACTCAATAATTCAATTTTAGACCTACCCGAATTACAGCATGAAATAGCAAACTTACTTCAAAACACAACCAACCTAAATATAATGCAATTTTGGATACAATAAAAGATCAAATTAAAAACATGTCAAAAAAATTCTAGATTACATAGCCAGAGCAACAAATTGATTGAAAAAGAATGCGAAAGAATACTAAGTGACAATAACACAAGCGAGGAACAAAAAACAATAACAATAACTAAAAAATACTTGATAAATTACAACTATACAATCAAAATGGAGAAAACCAAAAAATGTGGTTTATTCCAAGATGTGTACAATACTGGAAAGAAAATAATAATATTAGGGAAAAAATTATAAGAGGAAACCATAGATCAATGACTAAACTAAGAGCCAATAACATAAGACGCATGACATCCTACACAAAGTCAAAACTTATTATCAATCACTATACAAATATAAAAATATTTCAAATGAAAATATCAAAAGTTACTTAAACAAAATTGAACTTCCAACTACAAAGCAAGAAGAAAAGGAATGATGTGAACAGCCAATATCCTTACATGAAATTGAAACAGGCTTAGACACGTTAACTAACAGCAAGGCACCTGGCCTAGACGGTCTAACAGCAGAGTTTTACAAAAATTTCAAACAAATAATAAGCCCATTCTTACTAAACCTATATTATGAAATACTTATAACCAAAGAAATGACACCAACAATGAGAACTGGACTCATTACTTTGATATTCAAAACTAAAGGCGACATGCTTGAGTTAAAAAAGTCTGGCGCCCAATCTTCATCCTGAACCTCGACTATAAAATCCTTAGCGCTGTCTTGACCTGTCTTGACCTATAGACTCAAGATGGCGCTAAGCGAAATAGTCATGAACAATCAATCGTGTGGGCAGGAGGGAAGACAGATATCAGATAATATTTTATCTATCTATAATAGAATTCATGTATACAACTAATAAAAATGGTGCCCTTATTCTTTTTGTTCAAGAAAAGGCTTTTGATAAAATTGAAATTAACTGTATTATCCAGACAATTAAGAAAAACGGTTTTGGAATAAACTGTATAAATTGGATAAAAACCTTATACAACAAAATTCAATCTACTGTACAAATAAATGGTGCACAAACTGACACCTTTCAAATAACATGATCGGTAAGGCAGGGATGTAGAATCTCAATGCTACTGTACGTGATTAGTATTAAAACTCTCAATAGAGTAATCCAAAATGATAGCAATATACAAGGCATTAACATTCCAAATTATAAAATAAAATTAAAACATTTGTACATGCTGATGACTTATCAAAATTCATAACTACCTTTGACTCACATAATCATTTAATAAAACAATTTAAACACTTCGGTGAAGTCTCAGATGTTAATCATGATAAAACTGAAATCTTATTAATCGGAGACTGGAAAAGAAATAATTTACAACTACCGCGAGAAAAAAAATAAACAAAAATTAAAGGTCCTAGGAGAATACCTAGGCAATAACAGTAAAATGCTTAATTTGAACCAAATAATAACAAAATAAATAAAAACAAAATGATATGGAATGTCAGAAACTTTAGTTTTCTAGAAGAAAAAAACATAACCCAAACATACCTTTTAACTAAATTTCGCATGAATGTATGAATTATATTACATTAAAGAAATCGAAAAGCAATATACACATTTTTGTGGAACAAAATTTGTAAATTGTCACGTTTCACACTTAAAAAAAGCTAAGGATAAAGGGGGAATGAATCTCCCCAATCTAAAACTAAAGCAAACATCTGTATAACTTGATAGAATCAACAACTTTCAATGCCCACCTACTAAACCTTGGCAAGGAATATATACCAATTGGTTGCTACCCCACAACAAATTAATATATACCAATAACAACATCATTAAACTGCTTGAACCACCTAAATTAGCTTGCAGACAAACAGAAGTAAGAAGGGAACACAGAACAAATAGTAGAATATGGGAAACAAAAAAAACAGCATAGATATTTATGATAAAATAAAACAAACAAAATTACCACTAAATACAATAGAATTAGGCAAACCTCACCTAACCTGGACTGCTATATGGAAAAAATGGCAAACAATTAAAAAAAAAAAAAAAAAGACTTATCACAAATTTATGAATATATACATAACACATGGTGGACTGGATAGCTGGTGTACAACAAAAGTTATAGGAACCCTTCCAAAATGTTCACTATGCAAAAAATATACTGCCAATAAAATCCACATGATTCTAACGTGTGAAACGCTAATTGATTAAAGAAAAGTAATAAAAGAAAAATTATCACACCAATCGGGTCACTTTGACCCCAATTCACTTCTTTATACTGATAAAATAAATGACAAACCAATTTATCAGCACACTATTAATTTTATACTTCATGAATTCAAAAAAGAAACCAATCTATATGGATACCGGAACATTATTAATAATAAAATCATAAGAACTGGAAAAGCCATAACTTCTAGATTTAAATAAAGAAAAAAAAAGAACCAGTTATATGAACACATAATAAAATAACCAATAAAAAATAGAAGAAAAAATATATTCGAATTAAATTTTACAACCGAATCCCATACACTGTTTTTCCAGCATCTTTACAACTTACTTGTGTGTACTAGAGAACTGTAATTACAGACAATATGGATTAACCACAGAAGTCTGACGTTTTATCAATAAAGTACGGCGAAATGTCGGACAACATGAATTACTCTTATCAATAATATATATATATATATATATATATATATATATATATATATATATATATATATATATATATATATATATATATATATATATATATATATATATATATATATATTCATTCATTGGCGCCTTAGTCTCGGGAGACCATAGCGCCCTTTGGGTGTAGTCTGTCTCTTGGTTGCTGGCATCGTCTGTTGTGGCTGTGGAGACCTGTGCGCGAGTTGCAGTCCCTCTTACAGTTTGTGCAGACATGCTGGGAAGCCCGAGTTGCTACGGTTGCTGTCACGTGGCCCTTTCTGACACGTTTCTCTGCTGCTAACTGACCTCTCCTCGTATCAGCGACTGAGATACCTTTACTTACTGTCAGTCTCCAGGTGCCTCGGGCCTCGGCGAGCACTTCCCAGCCATCAGGTGCGATGTCACATGCCTTCAGGTCCCTCTTGCATGCATCCTTGAAACGGAGTGAGGGGCGACCGACTCTTCTTGTGCCAGTGGCCAGCTGTCCATATAGGATGTCCTTTGGCAGCCTCCCATCCTCCATGAGTCGGACGTGTCCCAGATATCGAAGGCGACGTTTGCTCAGAAGGGAGAACATGATGTGGGTGTTTGCACGCTGCAGGATTTCACTGTTTGGGACACGGTCCTGCCAGCTGATTTTCAAGATGCGAATAAGGCACCGTATACGGAAGGAGTTGAGCCGGCGCTCTTGCCTCATGTAGGTATTCCAGGTCTCACTTCCATATAGAAGGGTGCTGAGGATGCAGACTTGGTAAACTTTGACTTTGGTTTGCACTGTCAGCGCGTTGTTTTCCCACACCCTCTTGGTTAGTCGTGACATGATGGTGATTGCCTTTCCTAGCCTTGTGTCCAGCTCCTTATCGAGCGAGAGAGTGTTACTGATGGTCTTTGAGCGCAGTCGTGTCAGGTTTAACAGCCTCCCATCGGACCTGGTGTATATATATATATATATATATATATATATATATATATATATATATATATATATATATATATATATATATATATATGCCATCAGTGGACGAGTCAAAGGCATAGGACAGAAGCAAGGAGAAGAAGATCCCGAATAGGGCTGGTGCCAGAAAGCAGCCCTGCTTCACACCGCTGTTTACTGGGAAGGAGGTTGAGGAAGATCCATCATACAGGACTGTTCCCTTCATATCTGCATGGAAAGAGATTATCATGCTGCGGAGTTTTGAAGGACAACCGATCTTACTGAGAACTTCAAAAAGGCCCTTTCTGCTGACTAAGTCAAAGGTCTTGGTGAGGTCGATGAACATCATGTAGAGTGGTTGACCTTGCTTTCTGATCTTCTCTTGGAGTTGTCGTAAAGAGGAGATCATGTCTGTTGTTGACCTGCCTGCTCTGAAGCCGCACTGGGATTCTGGGTACACAAGGTCTGCCAGCAACTGCAGCCTGTTTAGTATGATGCGGGCATACACTTTACCAACGATGATCAGAAGCGAGATCCCTCTGGAATTATTGCAGTCACTGCGGTCGCCCTTGTTTTTGTAAAGGGTCACAATTGTGGCATCACGCATGTCTTGGGGGACTGCTCCTTCCTCCCAGCAGAGGCAAAGTAGTTCGGGCAGTGGTTGGAGCTGTGTTGGTTTCCCACATTTGATAGCTTCGGGCGGGATGCTGTCACTACCTGCTGCTTTGTCGTTTGGGAGGGAGTCAATGGCTTTGCTGAGCTCTTCTAAGGTTGGCACTTCGTCAAGCTCCTCCATGATGGGAAGATTCATTATGCTGCTGAGGACTGCTTCAGTGACTACCTTTTCACGGGAGTATAGCTTTGCATATTGCACCACCTATCTGACCATCTGTTGCCCACGGTCTGTGATCTTCTCTCCCATCATGGATTTCAGGGGAGCGACCCCTTTCACTGTAGGGCCTAGTGCCTTCTTGATGCCACTGTACATACCTTTTATGTTTCCGGTCTCGGCATGCGCTGGATTCCTTCACACAGTTGTTGCCAGTACTCGTTCGGGTACTGTCTAGCGATGCGTTGGGTGTTGCTTCGAGCACGTTTAAGAGCAGCATGCGTCCGTTCATTGGGGAATTTTTTGTACGCTATAAAGGCTTTTCGTTTCTCCTCGATTAGTGGTTCCATCCTTATTAGGTGTGCGTTGAACCAATCTTGACTGGGTTTTTCCTTTTTGCCAAACGTGGACATAGCTGTTTTGTAGATGGTACCCTTCATGGCGTTCCACTTGGCTGTGGCGTCGTGCTCTGGCAGGTCCTGGAGAGCCTTGTTGAGGGCGGACAGATTCTCCTGTACCTTCGAAGGGACCGACGACATCTGTGAGGTGTTTATGCGTGGGTGACCTTTTGGTTTTGAACGGTATTGTGTCTTTGGCTGTAGTCTGACCATGCTGCTCACGAAGGCATGGTCAGAGTCGCAGTCTGCACTGTGGTAGGTTCTGGTGGAGAGGACGCTGTTAAGGGCAGAGCGCCTGGTGATGACCAAGTCAAGTTGGTGCCAGTGATGTGACCTGGGATGTTTCCATGACACTTTGTGTTGTGGCTTACCCTTGAAAAAAGTGTTTGTAATGCACAGGCCATGGTAGGTGCACAGCTCCAGCAGTCTCTGACCGTTTTCGTTGATCTTTCCAGTACCATGATATTCGAGGCAGGTAGGCCATGATTCGTGATTCTCACCTACTCTGGCATTGAAGTCGCCGAGGAGAAAAAGTGATTCGTGTTTGGGGCAACTTTTAATCTGTTCATCCAGCTGCCCATAGAACTGATCCTTGGTGTCTTCTGAAGACAAGAGGGAGGGGTGTATACACTGATGATGTTGACAGGACCTGCAGTAGTGGTGAGGCGGATGGACATGAGACGCTCAGTGCCCCCTGCGGGAGGTTCAACCAAGCCTAGAAGATTGTTTTTGATGGCGAAGCCCACTACGTGCTGACGGGGCTCCTTAGAATCGCGACTCTTCCAGAAGAAAGTGTAGTTTTCCTCTCTGAGGGAGCCATTAGAGGCCAGTATAGTTTTCTGGAGGGCAGCTATAATGATATTTAGCTTGGTGAGTTCTCTATCGATGACGGCCGTTTTCCTTGTGTCATCCACTTCTCTGAGGTCATCGGAGATGCCTGTAACATAGTGCGCACATTCCAGCTTTCAAATCGAAGAACTGGAGTCTTCTTTATTCGTTTCTTTTTCTTTTTGTCTGGTGTGGAATTTTCGTCTGCTGGTCATGTTAAGCAACACACTAAGCTCCAAACACCCACTGGAACAGGCAGACGATGGCGGGTCAACACCTTATTGACCGGGAGCTGCCCGTCTTGAGGCGGGCGGTAGTTGGCCAGTGGGAATCGATGATCCCTCCCACCGTCAAAGCTGACCCGTGGCTCCCCTTCCCTACTCCAATCGGGTGGGACTTACAACCCGTAAACTGTCAGCTTCCGTGTTGTTTCCTCACTTAGTAGCAAGACTGGAGTGACCTCTCCAGGACGCAAGCCTGGGCGGGGAATATGGAGATCCTGGGTTGCCCAGGCTTCAGGATCCCCCTCTCGTCCTTGCTGCTTGGGTCCAAAGGAATGCTGAGCTATATAAACACAAGTGATGCAAGCGTGACCATAACCATTCGCTCCATTCGATTTTTTCTCACGAGTCTTTAATCGCTTCGAAGATTGAAAAACTACACATATGCATTCAAAAGACAGTTGGATCATGCCGATAAGGGGCTAAGGACCCAAACAAGAACAAAAGTAAAAGCCATACACATACACTATACACAAACATTGCCCCCACTCAGAAACCCCCCAATAGAACACTTCACTTCGATCAGTTTGTAAGACCCAATGGAGAATTATACCGTACTGAAGCCCTCCATGACAAGATGAAAAAACTAGATAGTAGTTTCGAATTTCGACGGCGAACAATCATTAACAAATTGCTTTACAATTCCGTCGGTTGCGGCTCATTTTTCGAGAAAGAGAAACTCGTGGAAACCAACGCGAGGTGAGTTTCTCACAGATGTCAGATCAAGCTGCATTTAATATATCCACGGCGGATTATGGAATATAAAATATGACCCTAAAACTATTAGTTCGGTTGATATAGTCGCGTGTTACCCAGGGAGTTTTCTCGGGTACGGAGAAGCGTATACTTCAAGCCATTTGGACATACCACATGAGATGGCCCGCGTTGCGATTAATGGACCACTGCCACCTTTTGATTTAACCGGATTCGCTCGTGTGGTATCATTTGAATTGGCTAAAGGACTTCATGCGTGCTGTTACGTTTGGATTGGTAGACATATATCTGAAAAACAGTGGATGCCAATAGTGTTATTACGGTATATGATTGATTGTAGCATGCTGATATCGCTGATTGTCGGTGAAGCAATTATATCATATCGAGCACAGACTAATTTATGGTTACCACAACCTGATCTAGATAGTATAATCAGCGAAACCAAAAAACAATTCCCTGATCTCGACGAAGAATATATCATGAAATGGTCCAAACAATTATTTGAAATCAGAAACAAAGACGCAAAAGATCTTGGTAGAAGAATAATTGGTAATTTCACTCAAGGTGGTAAATACGACAATACAAGAAATTCTTCATGGTTGATTACGGATAGCGTTGAATACGATTTTATAATCGCGGATGTAACATCTAAGGATATATATGTCAATCGTAAAGACGCATTCTTGTCCGATGGAACCAAATTGGGAACAATTGTTACTTACAGCGATGGACACAGTCTTCAGTATACACATTTGAGGGCATCTATGCTGGCTTATGCTTCTATTAATTTATTTTCGATGATAAATAGATTTCCTTATAATGATTGTACTAACATCAACCCACAGACTTGCCAGAGAAATGAAACAACGAGGGGTAAATGCCTGTACTTATCATAGTTTCTTTCGATGGAAAGGTGACAAATGGACTCCTGATCGAATGGGCGAGAAATTTATTCCTGAAGTCATAATTTGAGATGAGATATGCACGGTGTCATTAGATGTATTACAAAGATTTCTTGATTGGTTATTGCACGCGAATACAAATGTCGTCATGTGTGGCGATAATATCCAACCACGTCCATTTGTCAGTTTATCGCCACATGATTGGCTAAAGAATTTTGTAGACTATTATGAAGAAATAAACACCGATCATAGAGCACTAGATGAACAATTACGCGAGTTCAAAAAAGTAATCAGATTACAAACTGATAGAATTCAATGTGAAATAGCGCGTGAAATAATTTCGGAAACACCATTAAAAGATTTCTGGGAAGCGTGGAGACAAAAAGATTTGATAGTAGCGAGTAGAAAGATAGTCAGAGACACACTTCAGATGAAGTTATTTGAAACGCATAAAGAAAAATTTGCAACATTTCATGTACCGATATACACAAATTCCGAAGGTGATCAGAGATAACTGCAATTTATTGTGTGTGTTTAACGGAGTTGATACTCATACGCTACGAAATATTTGGCAAACTTGGTGCGGCGGTGATATGGATCATAATCGATTTAGAAATTTATTTAGTCACGCTCAATCAATCCAACATGGATTCGCGACGATAAATTTAGCAGATCCTCGGACGCGATATCGTGTTGGACTTGATAAAATATTCGGCTAAAATCGGTTACTGAATCTCGTAAAAGAATTGTTAACCCATGGCAGCAGAGGGGGTGAATTCCAACGGCAATGGCGTCTTTTTTTTTGCCAAATGGACCCTTACAAGGAAGCCTTAATTTACCAAATACGCCCTTCTATTATATATATATATATATATATATATATATATATATATATATATATATATATATATATATATATATACTAGGAAGCCTCAATTTGTCAAATAGACCTTTCTAGTAAATATATAATAGAAGGAAGTCTCGCTGACGCCTTCAAAGTTGGTATGTTCACCCTCTCTGCTGTTAAAAATAAAAGAAGTAATAAATATCTGGGTATTTATGCCACTTAGTCTAAAAATGCCCCGTTGACAAAAAAAATCACATGATAACTCAATTCGACAAAACAAAGGAAGACAGGATCAAACTGATAATGGAAATCATGAAGATAGACAAATATGACAGACGGCAAATACTCTTCCTAGAGGGAAACTTCAACAAAAACTTAATTAGACAAATTACGGACTTCATAACGAAGACGATGTTTAGATGTTGACCAATAATTATGGTTAAGAAATAGTATATAATGTAAACTAAATTTATTCCTAATTTTATAATATATGATAAAATTTATAAAAAGTAAAAAATTTAAAATTTAAAATATATATGTGTATTACAACTAAATAAACCTTAATGCTGCAAGTACATTAATGAGGACGTCATGGGGATATATCACACGACGGTACACGGAGAAGGCAGGCCTATGGAAGAGTTTGGAAAAACACCCCATCAAGGAAAATTAATTACAATACTTGCAATATTCTATTTATTTGATTTATTTATTTTATGAATGCACTTTTTACGAAACAAAACTATAAACTCTTTATCCGTCCAGATCCTATACTGGACAGGGTACCAATTTAAATTGAAAACAAAATTACAAATATTTGAAAAATTGTAATAGAATAAATTAAATAATTAAAGACGACCCAAACTGAGTCAGGAGAAGTACAGCCAAATAAATTTGTATAGACCCTGACTCAAGGCAGGTGAACAAGAAGAAATAAATATTTAGTAAGTAAAGTGAGACAACTTAAAAAAAAATATAAATAAAAACATCTCAATTTACATAAAATTCAAAAATCTCATAAATTATTTTTAAAATTTAAATAAAATGAATACTGTGATAACCCATTTAGAGGTAAAATCACAGAATAAGACAACTGGTGAATTGAATTTGAACACGAAAAGGCTATCCTAACAAAAACACAATAAATAGATTTACATATAGCACACATACAAATAGCACTAACACAAATAGCAAACACAGAATATTATAAGAGACCACAAGCCATGGAAAAAAGAAAACAAAAATAGTGGATCTGAAGGAGGATAGATCAAATCAATTTCGCAAATCCCCCTTTAGAAACACTAGGGAAATGAAAATACAACTTTCAAAACTGTATAATCCCGATGGGAGAAATTAAATGGAAATTTAAATGGAAATAAAATAATACAACTAACTACATATCGGAAGGTGCACAAACACAAATACAACTTGTTTACTTTTCTTAGTGATGGGGGGCATCTGTCTGGTGTTCCTCCCCCCCCCCCACAACAAAAGAAGAGAAGTCAGAATTTGACACCTGAAAAGGACTCACGTGAACCCCTCGACTATGAATAAACATCCATAGAAAAGTTGTTAATCTTGAAAATAATACAAAAGTGGAATATATAATGAGAATCAAAAAGAAAAATCTGTGATATTTGTTATCAACAAAAGGACTTTTGATTCAATGTACCAATAAAACGGATCGAGCCGATAAGGGGCTAAGGGCCCAAACAAGAACAAAACTTAAAGCCATACACATACACTATACACACATATTGCCCCCACTCATAAATCCCCCCAAAAGAACAAGGGAAAACGAAATAAATATACATAAAATTGAATAACAAAAATGGATACTAAATACAATACGTACATGAAAACACATATAATTACCAAAAAGAGACAATTCATTTTGGACCTTTTTAAAATACAAAACTACATTAGGTAAATCAGGAAACCAACTTTGAGAACTTGATATATCCTGTCCAAGACATAAACACAATACAATACACGCATTATAGCATATACACACTAGACAAACATGACTCTGGTCTAAGACATAAACACAATACAATACACACATTATAGCATATACACACTAGACAAACATGACTCTGGTCCAAGACATAAACACAATACAATACACACATTATAGCATATACACACTGGACAAACATGACTCTGGCAAAGTCACTACACAAACAATTTAAAGAAGACCAAAGGAAAGGAAACCCACAAAGGGATTAATATAATCCTGTGAGTGAATAGTACAATCCTTGTTAAAAGAGACAAACTGTACAGGAAACCATAACTCACTGATACCCTTAGGTGAGGGCAATACCCAAAGCCAGCAAAGGCAGAGGGGTAGGGAGTACAACCAGTATGCCTCTTTTGGGGTAAAAAAAAAACTACTAATATATGATAAACGAAACAAATATCAACCCTGAAAACCCTAACCCTAACCCTAAAAAAAACCCTACTAATATATGATAAACGAAACAAATATTAGCCCTAAAAAAAAATTCTTGAATAAATAAATGCGACAACAAACTAATAAAAATACAAAACATCCATGGGAGGACAAGGGAAACATACACCTAAAAAAATACAAAGTTTCGGAAAACAAGGGTGATACCCAAATTTCAAACCAACAAAACATGTTGGGGAGAGTTCGAAGGATATCACCAACGAGAAAGAAAAGGGACAGATAAGATGTTGTTGGAAATAAAATTTAAAGATATACAATAAAGTAACTTAAGTGACAAGATACCTAATACACATAATGAAGTGATAGATATTCTGAATGGACAAATGTAGTCAGAAACAATGTAGATAAACATTAGTGTAGAATTTGGAGAGGTGGACAGAACTTGTTTGTATACTGGATATAATCAGTAGATTACAAAATAACTAAGTGATTTAATTAATATTTGTGTGTACGTGTTATTTGTAAATATTAAGGAATATGTTGATTATTATTATTATTATTATTATTATTATTATTATTATTATTATTATTATTGTTATTATTATTCTTATTCTTATTATTATTATTATTATTATTATTATAGTATTATTATTTGTATTATAGCATTATTATTATTATTATTAGTATTATTATTATTATTATTATTATTATTATTATTATTATTTTATTACTATAGTATTATTAATAATAATAATTGTATTATAATTATTATTATAGTCATATTATTATTATTATTATTATTATTATTATTATTATTATTATTATTATTACTACTATTATTATTATTATCAGTATTATAGTATTACTATTATTATTATAAACAATATTAATAGTAGCACAATTAGTAGTATTGTATTATGATTATTTTGTTTTATTATTAAGTTATTATTATTATTAATATTATAGTATATTAATTATTATTATAGTATATTATTAATATTGTTATTATTAAATTATTATTATTATTATTATATTATTATTATTATTATTATTATTATTATTTTTATTTTTTTATTATTATTATTATTATGCTATTATTACATTATTATTATTATTCTTATTATTATTATTATTATTATTATTATTATTATTATTATTATCATATTAATATTTAATTATTAAATTATTATTATAATTAATATTATTATTAGTAATAGTAGTATATTATTATTATTATTTAATTATTATTATTTTATTATTATTATTATTATTATTATTATTATTATGTAATTATTAAATTATTATCATTATTGTCATTATTATTATTATTACTATTATATTACTATTATTGTTGTGTAATTATTATTATTATTATTATTATTATTATTATTATTATTATTATAGATTTACGAATAAATAATGCTCATATACATCAGCACTATAATGGAACAAGAAGAACAAAAGTGGAACATTGCATTTTTTTTTTAGCACAGATCATTCTGACCTCTGGTACAACCAGTGCATATTGTATTCACTTTGAATGGATGAACTTAACATAAGCATGCATAATGACAACATGAGACAAAGATGAAATACGAGTATGTATATTAACAATAATGATTTTCATAATTATGCATGTATAAGAGTTTGGTTAGAATACAGTAACTTCAAATTACTTCTTCTAATCTGAACTCCCAAGTCCTTTCTGTACTAAGATTTACCTGGCTAATGGCTTATATGGTTAAGTACAGATACCATTCACCATGTAGCTATGTTACAAAGCAGGTTAGGGGGGCCCCGAGTGGCCGAGTGGTCAAAAGCGATGTCCGTTCCGGATAACTGCCATCGCACCTCTGTCTGTGTGGGTTCGAGTCTAAGATTCGGCTAATGTAGTTATGTGAGAAAGCTTGCCAGTAGCTTCTCGTGGGTCGGTGGTTCTTTCCTGGGGTTTTCCGGGTTCTTCCTCCACCATGAATACTGGCCGCCATGTATAGCCTATATTGTGCTTAAAAATGGGGTTAAACCATAAAAACAAAACAACAAAGCAGGTTAGCATGCTCCAGAGGATTATTAAAAGCCAAGAAGTGCATAAAGAAGGGGAAAAGCAAAATCTGGAAATTGCATATCATATGTATGATATTATAAAGAAGTTTAGAATAAGTTTTAATCATTTTCACCTTGAAACTTACCTTTAATCATCAATATCTCACTATCTTCAATGGTCTGAGCCTTGGGCTTGGCCAAAGTATATGAGAAAGCTCACCAGCAGCTTCCACTCCAGTGGGTTGGTGGTTCTTCCAAGGGTTATTTCTGTACCAAATATACTGACTTCCATATATAGCCATTTATGTGCCAAAAAAATGGTGCTTTCTGTCTCTGTTTTATATGTTGTTGATAAGCTTATTAATACATTCCATATCGGTGGTGACGATGGTATGTATATAATGATGTCATCACAATGTACTAAACCATGTGACCTATGAAGTTAAGCTTATGTATTTAATGATGTCATCACAATGTACTAAATCATGTGACCTATGAAGTTAAGCTTACTTTGAAATATCTATATTGATTGACAAATAAACTGTCTATAAACTTGACCTAATATGCTTTCAGTTTTTCTTCCTTAAAGTGTTTTTTTGTGATGAGTTTGATGGAAAATAAAATCAAAGACAATGTGATTTAATAATATCTGAGAATTTACACAACAACATCTGGTTGCTATGAGTAGTTCTAGTCAAGACCTTTGATATAGTGGACATGTTAACAAATACAGGGTTTTCAGGAAAACTGACTATTGCTAGTCAAGACCTTTGATATTGTGGGCATGTTAACAAATACAGGGTTTTCAGGAAAACTGACTATTGCTAGTCAAGACCATTCATACGGTGTATAAGAACTAATACCTGGTCATTAAAGTGTATAAGAACTAAGACCTGGACATTAAAGTGTATAAGAACTAAAAAAGAGACTTTAAAGTGTACACGTATTAAGACCTGGACCTTAAAATGTACAAGAACTAAGAAAGAGAATTTAAAGTGTATACAAATTAAGAATTAGACTTTAAAGTATACAAGTATTAAGACTAGAGAATGAATGACAATGTCAATCTGTACCCAAGTGGCATAATTGTGAGCCCATTTAGTCATTGGCTTGCAGCAACTCCTCATCATAAAGTCTACCACCCCAACAGGACCCCCATCCCTTATGGTTTGTTGGAGATCAAATGTCCAGTTGCACTTTACTACCTCTGAAGTTACATGCCATCTCTAATGATGCCCTGAAACTGAAGACAAATCACAACTACTACTACCAGTTTCAAATGCAGTTGGCAGTTACTGGACTGGAATGGTGTAATTTTTGTGTGTGGTTGGAAAATGACTTTCATGTTTAGACTATCATGTTTGACAGGGAATTTTGGCAAGCTGTCAAGGACAAACTTGATCTTTCCTATTATATATTCTACCTCAGTAAGTTCTCCTGTTTGAATTTATGCAATTAATGTTTAGTAAGATATATTAAAATTAATTTTCTATGCCTTTTCATTATTATATAATTCTGACTCCAAGCAATGTATTTAGTTGTAAGCAAAGTGATTGCAACTCATTTGCCAATGTGGACTTTTTCACTCTGCTTTAAAAGATCTACTTCCATAAATTGTCAATTTTAAATTCAGCTTAGTTAGTTTTACTTACTATATAAGTATATAGGCCGGAACAGTCACCCATAGATGCATTATATAAACCCCTCATTTAGTTTTGTATGCCCAGCGTTTAGATATCTAAAGAAATTGTTCCAGTAATTAAAGAATTATACATTTGTCTTATTTTTTAATGCAACGAATTGTACTGAATATACATTTTGTCAAACAGTCAAGAGAAATTTAATTTTTATGGATAAGAAAGCTTATATCTATCTAATAAATAGCCATTCATTTTTATTTAATTTTTGTGTGTGGTGGTGGTGGGCCTCAAATAATTTACTCGCAAATATTAGTTGATAAAAATCATCTTTAGAGAAAATGGAAAAGAACGATTATCTCAAAGGTCGCTAGTCAACACAGCTCCCGAGAAACATGGATACTTAGTAATTGTAAAAGTGTTTGTGAGACTATACTTGTCGGTTTTTGTAAAACCCATTTTGAAATCTATTTTGGTTAGTGTGTCTTTGTTTATAAAGTTTATCTGGGTAGTGTATCTACTGGGGAGTAGGTTTCAGTCATTTAAAAATTATTTTAAAAGAAGCGAATGTGTATAAGACTTGACTTATTTTGAAATTTGTATTTTAAAAACTGACCCCTACGCTCTAAACCCACCCCAATTTCTGTAGATTTTGTTGTAAGAATTGGAAATGACAGAGATTATAGAGGGACAACAACAGTTTCCACATAGAACCAGTTATCACACTATATTGACTATGTACAGTATATTTTAGCTAATGAATAATAATAATAATTAATAATAATAAATGTCAAAAAAGTAAAAAGGTATATATATTATTATTATATCATTATTATTATTCATAACTCTGTAACAGTGTTGTTTTAATTAGTACTAATATCAAAGTAACCGTAAGGTGCTAAAATACTATAAACGACTATAATAGTGTGCTTATTGGTTCTATGTGATGTCTGCTGTTTAATCCATCTATAATAATAATAATAATAATAATAATAATAATAATAATAATAATAATAATAATAACATCAATAACAATAATAACATCAATAAAAATGACAGCAATAATAATATTATTAATAATAATACAAAATAATAATAATAATAACATCAATAATAATAACATCAATAATAATAACATCAATAATAATGAATAATAATAATGATAATACAACTAATACTACTACTACTACTACAACTACTACTACTACTACTACTACTACTACTACTACTACTACTACTAATAATAATAATAATAATAATAATGTAATCATACAGCTACAGTATTTGACTTACACCTATTTCCTGGCTAACTAATTTACTTATATGTGACATTCATGAGGTCTAATGTATATCTCTTTTATAATAATACTAACAACAACAAGAAGAAGACGACAATAGTTGTGGTGGTGGTGAATAATTATGACAGTAGACTATTTTAATGTCATAAATTCAATCTATGTTGATGTCTTTAAGTTATACTGTATCATAAAATAATTATACAAGTCATTAATGATGTTCATATTATTTTTATTTACAGATGACCTTGACCCTAATGGTGTCGTTGTGGTCGGAGACAAGCTGGTAATCACAGACGGGAAGTCTAAAAAAGTCCATGTATACAGACACCATGACGGCATGTTGTTGTCTTCAACAGACGAACTGGAGTCAAGGCCCTATGACGTGTGTCGTGTCAGTGACACGGAATTGTGTGTGGCTATGAATGACGGTATCATGTCGGTTCAGGACTCGGGTCTCATTTCTAGGGGTAAAACATTCCATTTACGACCAACATTTGATTACTGTTATGGAGTTGCTCTATGGAACGACAACATTGTTGTCAGTGGTGTAAAAGACGACACGATGGACGACCTGAAAAATTACATAAAGTCTGTAGAGGGTTTTTATTAAGTTTTAGTTTCTTGACGGTAAAACAGGATATGGTTTATATCTCGTGTTATAACTCCGATGACCGTGGTGTGTATATATTTAATTTACTGAATCCAAGTCAACCGACTTACACATACAAACATGAGGAACTACGAGTGCCACGTGGAATAACTGGGAATGACATTGATCATTTATTTATGTGTAGCTGGAAATCATCCATTTATCATCTGACAGGGAAATGTGAATTAGTTGCCATTTATAAAAATGATTTACCACGTCGCCCTTTCGCCATTTTCTGGGACAGTGGAGTCCTGTACCTGACATCTTGGAACAGTAATGTGATCACCAAGTACAAAACACCTCAGCAAGGTAAGTAACCTATTTTATTTTTACTTCATCGACATCAACAACACATTTATTATAACTTTATTATTAAACACTTTAAAATATTTAAATAAAATTTAAATTATATTTGAAATAAGATTCTTTTTTTATGATTGCATTATACAGTCATGTGTGTAGGTGTAGGCTTATTTATTTAAGTAAATTATAAATAAACTTTTTTTTTATTCTTATAGAATTTAATACTAAGCTACTTTTAAATATGTTTGTTCATTACTTATTTTTATTAATTGTATAGCTGGGTTATCATTAAAAAAATATAAACACACAAATATCAATTGCTGTCGACAAACTCCGACATTTTAATCGTAGTAAATAAATTTTTGCTTCCAGGTGGCGCTTTCATTCATTCGTTTAGCACGCGACGTAAAATCCAGTTTTGACTGGTTTATACAAATAGTTAGCCTTGCTTAAAAATGGCGGCGTATGTGTACATTGGTGCTGTAGTCTGTAGTCAACAATAATCTACATGACTATTTGTATAGGAGGATGGGGACCGTGTCAAAAGTGTTTAACAATAATAAAAAAAAAATATTGTATGATAGCCGAAGTTTTAGTATAAGGTAGGTAGGATCTTTACTTTCCATTCGATATTATAGTTACGTGAGGTGGGGTGGGGTGTCAGCGATGAAATAATACATTATTTTTGTGTGAAATAAATAAATAAATATAATTTCTATCCTACATCAGCATGCACGTCACACTATCATAGATAACAATGTTAGATTGTCAGTCTGACAAGGACAGCCAGGCTGTTGTTTATTTCTGAATTATGATATACTGTAGTAAATAAAAAGCTACATGACTAGTTGTATAGGAGGATGGGGATTGTGTTAAAAGTGTTAAACAATAAAAAAAATATTGTATGATAGCCAGGATTGAGTTTTAAAATTGAGGATGGATTTTTAATTTCCATTCGACATTATGATTGGTTAAGTGGGTTATGGGTGGGGTGTCATCAATGAAATAAAAATTATTTTAACTCCATTATTCAATAACCTAATTGTGTTAGTCACTGCTTTGCATTTGTCATATGTCTGGTCAGTAATTACACAACTCCATTTTTCAATAACCTAATTGTGTTAGTCACTGCTTTGCATTTGTCATATGTCTGGTCAATAATTACACAACTCCATTTTTCAATAACCTAATTGTGTTAGTCAATGCTTTGCATTTGTCATATGTCTAGTCAGTAATTACACAACTCCATTTTTCAATAACCTAATTGTGGAAAATGCTGAATATAATTACTCGTGTATCATTAGATGCACAGCACTCTAAGCTTTCAATTAACTTGATACGAGTAAAAGTGTGACTCAGTAAATTATCACAAAGTTTTTTTTCCAATAGCACTGCATGTTCAGACTTAATAAAATTTATTTCAATAGCATGGCATGTTCAGACTAAATAAGATTATTTTCCAGTAGTTGTCATGTACAGACTAAATAGGATTTATTTATCATTGCATGTTCAGAGTTAATAGGAATTATTTCCAATAGCTTGTCGTGTATAGATGTAATAAGATTTATTTCCAATAGCTTGCCATGTACAGACATAATACAATTTATTTCCAATAGCATTGCATGTACAGACTAAATAGACTTATTTCCAATAGCACTGAATGTACAGACTAAATAGGATTTATTTCCATTAGCTTGTCATTTTCAGACGTAATAGGATTTGTTTCCAATAGCATTCCATGTTCAGACTAAATAGGACTTATTTCCAATAGCTTGTCATATTCAGACTAAATAGGACTTATTTCCAATAGCTTGTCATATTCAGACTAAATAGGACTTATTTCCAATAGCTTGTCATATTCAGACTAAATAGGACTTATTTCCAATAGCTTGTCATATTCAGACTAAATAGGACTTATTTCCAATAGCTTGTCATATTCAGACTAAATAGGACTTATTTCCAATACCATTGCATGTACAGACTAAAAAGGATTTATTTCCAATACCATTGCATGTACAGACTAAATAGGATTTATTTCCAATACCATTGCATGTACAGACTAAATAGGATTTATCGATTAAATGCCTATTCCCTTGTGTTTCCGCTAGTAGATGATGTTCTACACGATCTAGATGTATACGCGCTATACATTTGGTTTTATTACCTTCTGACATTGTTTTCCTTTTTATATAGATTAGGAAGTCAGAGGCCAGACTTTGCGTTCTATTTCGATGTTCCACATCTAGTTTTGGTTATACATTTTGTGCCGCTACGTTTAGAATCCGATTTAGGTTCTCATAATACTGGTTTGGGTATTGATTGTGTTATGTGTTCAAGTGTGACAGACTGTAGATTGTTTTGAAATCTAAAGTGGTTAATTTAGCTTGTATTTGGTCCATTCTTGTAAGCGTTCCGTTGTTTAGTATTAATCGTTGTCTCGGGTGTATTTTTAGATAACTCTGGCTCTGCATTCAAAATGATGTTTCCTGTAGACAGAGGATTTGTGGCTTTTTAGTCGCTGCATTGATGGCTAATATAAGCACAGCATGGTATTAAATTAGACAGTTTCATTACCATATTACTAAAGTATCTGTATTGTCCGTATATGCTATAATTGTCATATCTGTTTTTGTTGTTGTTGTATCCATGATGGTAGTTGGTTTTTATTTTATGTTGACTTTGTTTCTCGATGTGCTCATTGTTGTGTATTTTTGTAACATTGGACTGTTATACAGATGAAATCAAGTATGGTGATCATGTTGTGAAGTGGTCGTTGTTACATGGCACGTTTGAGGTAGGTGAAATAGCGTGATACTAGTTCATGTTGAAGGGAGCCCTCAATCACAGTAGTTGTTACTTTGTTTTTGTTTTTAGAGGTGAATGAGGTGGTTGTTGTGTTTGCTTGCTCACTGTTTGACCGCAGTTGTTTGTGTCGATAGCGGTGTTTGATCTTGGTTGATTTTACGAAGAGGACTTATTATCTATTATCAACGCAGAAGGGAAGGATGAATACTAGGATATACTATAAAACACCCCAATATATACTATCCACACACAGGAAGGAGAAAAAGACGCAATATTTACTATCCACACAAATGTACGCGAACTAATACAATGCCTAAAATGTATTATCCACACAAATGTACGCAAACTAATACAATGCCTAAAATCTATTATCCACACAATTGTACGCGAACTAATACAATGCCTAAAATCTATTATCCACACAAATGTACGCGAACTAATACAATGCCTAAAATCTATTATCCACACAAATGTACGCGAACTAACACAATGACTAACATCTATTATCCACACAAATGTACGCGAACTAATACAATGCCTAAAATCTATTATCCACACAAATGTACGCGAACTAATACAATGCCTAAAATCTATTATCCACACAAATGTACGCGAACTAATACAATGCCTAAAATCTATTATCCACACAAATGTACGCGAACTAATACAATGACTAAAATCTATTATCCACACAAATGTACGCGAACTAATACAATGCCTAAAATCTATTATCCACACAAATGTACGCGAACTAATACAATGACTAAAATCTATTATCCACACAAATGTACGCGAACTAATACAATGCCTAAAATCTATGATACACACAAATGTACGCGAACTAATACAATGCCTAAATTCTATTATCCACACAAATGTACGCGAACTAATACAATGCCTAAAATCTATTATCCACACAAATGTACGCGAACTAATACAATGCCTAAAATCTATTATCCACACAAATGTACGCGAACTAATACAATGACTAAAATCTATTATCCACACAAATGTACGCGAACTAATACAATGCCTAAAATCTATTATCCACACAAATGTACGCGAACTAATACAATGACTAAAATCTATTATCCACACAAATGTACGCGAACTAATACAATGCCTAAAATCTATGATACACACAAATGTACGCGAACTAATACAATGCCTAAATTCTATTATCCACACAAATGTACGCGAACTAATACAATACCTAAAATCTATTATCCACACAAATGTACGCGAACTAATACAATGCCTAAAATCTATTATCCACACAAATGTACGCGAACTAATACAATGCCTAAAATATATTATCCACACAAATGTACGCGAACTAATACAATGCCTAAAATATATTATCCACACAAATGTACGCGAACTAATACAATGCCTAAAATCTATTATCCACACAAATATACGCGAACTAATACAATGCCTAAAATCTATTATCCACACAAATGTACGCGAACTAATATAATGCCTGAAATCTATTAACCACACAAATGTACGCGAACTAATACAATGCCTAAAATCTATTATCCACACAAATGTACGCGAACTAATACAAGGCATAAAATCTATTATCCACACAAATGTACGCGAACTAATACAATGCCTAAAATCTATTATCCACACAAATGTACGCGAACTAATACAATGCCTAAAATCTATTATCCACACAAATGTACGCGAACTAATACAATGACTAAAATCTATTATCCACACAAATGTACGCGAACTAATACAATGCCTAAAATCTATTATACACACAAATGTACGCGAACTAATACAATGCCTAAAATCTATTATCCACACAAATGTACGCGAACTAATACAAGGCATAAAATCTATTATCCACACAAATGTACGCGAACTAATACAATGCCTAAAATATATTATCCACACAAATGTACGCGAACTAATACAATGCCTAAAATCTATTATCCACACAAATATACGCGAACTAATACAATGCCTAAAATCTATTATCCACACAAATGTACGCGAACTAATATAATGCCTAAAATCTATTATCCACACAAATGTACGCGAACTAATACAATGCCTAAAATCTATTATCCACACAAATGTACGCGAACTAATACAATGACTAAAATCTATTATCCACACAAATGTACGCGAACTAATACAAGGCATAAAATCTATTATCCACACAAATGTACGCGAACTAATACAATGCCTAAAATCTATTATCCACACAAATGTACGCGAACTAATACAGTGCCTAAAATCTATTATCCACACAAATGTACGCGAACTAATACAAGGCATAAAATATATTATCCACACAACAACGAGCACACATTAAAGCCCACAAATCTACTATCCACACAAATGTATGCTCTCTCATAGAAAAACACACTCGGCATCGAAACTATTTTCAGCATTGAAAAATTGGCCATTTCTGTCATTCCAAACATTTTAAGCATTCGACTCAATGATATGGCCGAGTACCTTGCAAATATTTAAATTACACTTGTCACACATACATAGAAATGATTTTGGCTCCGTTCAAAGTCAATTCAGAACGTTTTTATGCCGTATATTATTTCAAACGAAACTCTGCATTGCATCCCGAGAAAATGAGAGCCTTTACCGTAGCATGGCGATGGCAATCTCCGTAATATTTCATGTCTGCATGGCTTAATGTCTCCAATCTCCGTAATGTTTCATGTCTGCATGGCTTCATGTCTCCAATCTCCGTAATGCTTCATGTCTGCATGGCTTCATGTTTCGTCCATGGGGTCAAATATCAATTGGGTAAAATTGTCCAGCGTGTTTGGTCCCCGAAAGATTTTTTCATGTCCTCCAGAATATTGCTGCATTGAAGGCAATGACTAAAGACAAGCTCTTGGACGTACATCTCGCACGCAGACATTAGGAATATAAATGCCGGACTCTTGCAAGCATTCAAACTCGAAAAGAAATTCCCATTCTTCTGGTTATATTCTGTCACTTGCTGGTGGTGGTTTCTTTGAATGTAGCATTCGTGTCTACGATTTGGTCACAAATGTGACATAGTTTTTACCGCGATAATCGTGTGTATTGGCACTATTGGTACTTATTTCTTGTCCACAAATTCAGCACAATTCCAACCGTTGGCAAACACTGTTCTGCTCTGAACCTTGCTTTTTCAGATAATGTTGGTAACAGGTTGAACTGAAAAAAGTTATCTGACAAGCTTGGCAATGCTCTCGTTCTTGAATTCGTCAATACAGGGTTGAGAAGTCAAAACATCCTGAATACTTCAATCCACAGTGGTTGTACTGATCTCGATTGGTATACAAAGAGTCACATTTTTCACAGTCCACCAATAACACCATTTTCCGTCCTGTCAGTTGGGGAAGATAAACGTTGGACATGAACAGTGTCGCTTTTCCATCGGTGATGTGAATTTTTTTGTTAGATTGTTGCACGTGTTGAAACTTGTCGCTGACTTTGGAAGGTGTTAATTCTGCTTGGCTGCTCAATTCAATCCAAATGGGGGACTTCAGACTGTCGTACTTTGGAAGGTGTTAATTCTGCCTGGCTGCTCAATTCAATCCAAATGGGGGACTTCAGACTGTTGTACTTTGGAAGGTGTTAATTCTGCCTGCTTGCTCAATTCAATCCAAATGGGGGACTTCAGACTGTCGTACTTTGGAAGGTGTTAATTCTGCCTGGCTGCTCAATTCAATCCAAATGGGGGACTTCAGACTGTTGTACAGAATGAAAAGTCTCGTCTTCTTTGCTTTACATTGTAGTTAAAGTATGGTTAATAACGAATCCCACACATCGGTGATGAACTCTTCTGCTTTCTCCAATAGTATTTTGGACTTGAAAATTGTAAACTTTCTATTTTCTACAGGAACGCTTTTCCGTCTCTTGAATGTGATAGTACTTTCCGGGCTCACTCATGTTATCTTCAAAATCGCTTGTATGAATTTTAGCCAAAACATCAGATATTGTTTATGGAAGGTCATTTATTTGTATTTTTATTATTTAAGTCCGTGCGTTTTATGTTAATTGATCCAATATACACCCACATATTAATCATAATTAATTTTTCATTCAAATCTTTTGTCAATAAGCATTGTAATTGTAAGACCATCAATTGTGTTGTGTTGTAATTCCGAAATCCCATCCGGTTATCTTGCTACTGCGTGTACTGTCCTTAAGATTTATCTACAGTGGTTATCAGTGATATAAAGCTGCAAACAACGTCGACATTGTAAAGTAGATTCCTTGGTTACTGTACGTCGACATTGTACAATAGGTTCCTCGGTTACGTAGTACACATAGTGTGATGTATTAAATGTTTTGTTTTCGTTGTTGTTTCTTAAACATATTGTAATGTTCTAAAAATCTATTGTTAATAATAAATGATGAAAATGTCCAACCCCAACCCCACCTCTCTCTCTCTTTCTCTCTCTCTCTCTTTCTCTATCTCTCTCTCTCTCTCTCTCTCTCTCTCTCTCTCTCTCTCTCTCTCTCATCAATCGATCGATCATCGTAGCAATATACGGGCTAAAATGTATGAAATTAGTAGTGAGAGCTACAAGAACGTGTTTTTAGTAAACTCTTTTGACAATATTGAAAACAAAATAATATTTCGTTTATATCAGAAGACGTGGTAATTAATTGTGTCATATGAAAAGATGCAACATTTACACAGACTTTGATTCCTGTACATGTAGCACATGACAATGAAACCTGGAAATGTATCCTGTGACTCTCTGTCTCTGACTGTTAGTCCTGTGACTGACCAACATTTGTGAAAGAGGGGTGGGTGGTAAGATCAGCTACACATGTATCTTAGAAGCAGCAGACCACTTACAATGACCGATGGACACAGACACTAAAACACTTGTGTGTTCATCAGTACTTTCAAAACTTTTTAATGACCTTCCAATAAATATCCAAACATAATTCGTGACCTTAAACAGAATAAAAGCATACAAGCCAATAAAGTAGAATAGTGAATATACTAATAGAATAGTAGAGAAATGATAACATCCATATAAACATGATAAATTGCTTTTTACTATATCTTCCCGCTCAGGGGTTCAAAAAGATACATGTATACTTTCTGTATGCTGGAAAAGTGAATCTCTGTAAAATATTTCATATTTCTGCATAATTATAAGACGCACCATTTCTGAAAGTAATTATCATTGTATATATGTTTGAAGAAGTTCAAAGACGTGTACTCAGTTCAAGGAAAAACCGGCAACAAATATGTCATTCAACCTATTGTAGGTTTTTACACTAGCCATAAATAGATCTCTTTACATCGAAAGTAACATTTTTGTAAAGTTTAGGCTTACGTATTTGAAATGGAGTTCGTAAATAGTTTTCAAGCATAGTTTTTTTTCATAAGCAATATTATCCCGGTTGCAAAAAGGGAAAAGTAGCGAACTGTATCGTTAAATATTAGTTTGCAAACCATTTTTCGACCCAGTTTAGGCTCGGACCTAAGATCCGTTTCTTTCACTAAACCTTCCAGCAGCTATTGTTTGGTCGATTATCGATCCCAATCTGCCATAGTGACGAATCCCCTTTCGCTGAAGACCCATTGGTCCGAATCTTTGATCCCTCAACACAAAATAACACTATCTTCCTCCGAGTCAACATCATCGCCGACAGCAAGACACATGTTATAACAACATTGATGGAGTACTACAGTATTAGCTCCACGGCTAAAATCACACCTCCAAATTCCAGACAAATCCAGACGACAAACAGTTCTTTATTTGTCAAACAGCAGACATCTAAAATCACACCTCCAAATTCCAGACAAATCCAGACCGAAAAACAGTTCTTTATTTGTCAAACAGCAGACATCTAAAATCCACACATTCAAGAAGCTGAAAATAGAATGCCTAAAACCGTATAGTACATGTGACACGGTTATGTAGAAATACAATTATGTAAGTTGCAGGTGCTTGCACTTTCAACTGATTATAACATAATAAATCGTTTCGTTGGAACAAATGTACAATATTTTAATAACCAAGTTTGTATGCGAAACAGTATCCGACAAAATGTAACAATTAGAAAATTGTGTCATCCTTTAACAATGCAACATTTCAATAGTTTAAATTATCTATTCCGTTATAAAATGGCTTACTTGAAAACAATCCGTAATGTATCTAATAACATGGTGTGATATACGTCTGACTATACGTAAAATATAAAAAAAATGGAATATACAACCAATTCTACAGCATGATATGGATAGGGAAAAGATAACACAATAGTATCGTTCACCTACCTCGACAGCTGAAGATTTCGCCTGACAAGTTGACATCTTTCTGACAAAACATTTTGTTTTGTTTTGAGAGAGTTGAATTAGGTCCATATGATGAAAACCACGTCTTATATTTATCAGCGTAAGCACATTGCTCATACAGCATTGGGTGTGTTCAAATAAGTAAGACTGAAACTACGCTGTACGCACATTTAAGGTCGTGTATAATGTCTATACATTAATTGTACACGATTCAATAAGAAAACATCAACCCTTAAAAGTTCGCAACACTCTTTTAAAAAGAAACACACGGAACGTGAAAGTAAGCACATATTGAAACTTACATTTACAACGCTAGACATACTTGATAAAATGATATGAAAATCACACCCTGGGTTTTCTAATCCACCAATAACGCTGTATGTTCAATATCCAACCAATCAGTCTTCCGTTGGTGACCTCCGCTTTATGTAACTATATATATGGCTGATGTTCCGATGTAAGGACTAATTCCATTCCAATCTAAGTTCAAATTCCATTCCGATCTAAGGCCTAATTCCATTCGGATCTAAGGCCTAATTCCATTCCTATCTAAGGACAAATTAGTTTTCATCACGAAACAGTATTTCCCACTCGTGTACACCCATCTTACTCCTGTAGTACAACCACTCCTAATCCTGTGTTGTTCTCAATACAACAGTTTCATCTCATTCTGGCAAATCAATTTTCCCTTTGAAAAAAAACAAAAGTAAAATACGATATACACCCTTTCTTGCCATGAGAAATGGAACTTCATTCCATTCTTGCAACAACACTCTGTTAATCATCCACTTACTTTAAATAAGTTGAAAAAGAGAATGAACAACTTTGCCATTCCAATGCCAGTGCTTCTCATATATCCCCTGATGATGCAAATCAGATGAAACAACTTTGCCAACTCAATGCCAGTACTGGTCGTATAATCCATGATAATGCAAAACAGGTCAAACAACTTTGCCAGCCCAATGCCAGTTCGTCTCGTATATCCTCTGATGATGCAAACAGGTCATATGTGCTCTCCGGTATGTACCAACGCTCCCATCTACAGTAATTACACCCATTACAAACAATCCCATGTAAAGTAATTACACCCAATGCAACACTCCCATCTACAGTAATTACACCCAGCAATATTTCCCATCCATGAAAGCTTATGTGTCCTATTGATTACAGCGTCTGCACTGAATACACTATATATATTCATATATATGCATTTACATGTATATATATATATATATATATATATATATATATATATATATATATATATACATATAAATGCATATATTTGAATATATATATATATATATATATATATATATATATATATATATATATATATATATATATATATATATGCAGATAGATATATAGATAGATAGATAGATAGATAGATAGATAGATAGATAGATAGGAATACAATATATATATATATATATATATATATATATATATATATATATACACACATATGGCATAATGATGATCTTTTTGTGGAATTCAACAGTGTAATGAAATTTAAATTCTTTTCCTGCAGATAAAACTTATTTTTATTAAGAGTCAGAATAGAAGCTCAGTATCAACAGGGCCGGATATGGGCAATTGTTGGGGGGTGTTGTTGATTTTTTGATCACCGGAAGTAGATTTAACAAAGAACGATAACTCACAAAAGGCAGGTAACAACCCTTATTGAACAGGCCTATACATTCCAGCTTTACAGTCATGAATTTGCTGTTTGATTAATTAAATATTATATACGGATTAATACAATTATTACATTAATACTGTTAGATCAACACTCTTTCCCTTCTTTTGCTATTCTACCTCAGTTTATTTAGATAATAAATGTTACATCCGACGGTTTGGACATTCTATTTATAAATAAGCTGATATCTCTACTGTAAGATATAAATTAAATAGAAGTTAGGCGCGTGACAACTGTAACCTATACACTAAATATAAGTTGGGCGCGTGACAACGTTATCTATAAATTAACTAGTCGTATGACACGTGATGCAGATCAAGCTACCTTTGCTCCCGTCCTTTTGTAACCCTCTCGCTACGCCAGCATTGCTGTGTTAGATTGTTAACTCAATGGAGGTGGAGAATTTCTGCGTTTGATTAGGATTTGGAACGTAGTTTTTTTAATATAAAAATCTCAGTTATATCGCTACGATGTCTGCAGTGCTGCAGTTTATAGCGATATTCTAGCACTGGGGCATCATGCCGCAGACATGTAGCATGATGTCCCACCCAGTCACACTATCCTGACTCCAGGCCGACTAACCTCTTAATAGTGAGGCAGCTTATAGTATAATTTTTGTAAGTCTTTTGTATGACAAAGCCGGGTATCGAATCCACGACCTCCCGCTTCCGCAACGGACGCTCTAACCACTGGGCCACCCGAGCAGTTTGTGGTGGACTAAATAACGCTACATTTCAGTGACGGCATGGACAGAAAGAAATGGGCCACAATCTGGTTAATTTTGGGACTCTGCTACTAGAACCCGGTAAGTGATAGAAACGTTATTTATACAAATCAATTAGCCTTGAATTCAGTCAATACATTCACGGTAAGTGATAGAAAAGTTATTTATACAAATCAATTAGCCTTTAAATATTCAGTCAATACATTCACGTTATACAAATCAATTAGCATTTAAATATTCAGTCAATACATTCACGTTATACAAATCAATTAGCCTTTAAATATTCAGTCAATACATTCACGTTATACAAATAAATTTGCCTTTAAATATTCAGTCAATACATTCACGTTATACAAATCAATTTGCCTTTAAATATTCAGTCAATACATTCACGTTATACAAATCAATTTGCCTTTAAATATTCAGTCAATACATTCACGTTATACAAATAAATTTGCCTTTAAATATTCAGTCAATACATTCACGTTATACAAATCAATTTGCCTTTAAATATTCAGTCAATACATTCACGTTATACAAATCAATTTGCCTTTAAATATTCAGTCAATACATTCACGTTATACAAATAAATTTCCCTTAAATATTCAGTCAATACATTTACGGTTTTCTTTTTCTTCTTTAGTCCATTTCATCGTACACAAGTCCATAGAGACAAAATATACCATCATGCAAATTTCACGAAGACTTTAATCTGAATTAAATAGCTTTATCTCTTTAAGTAATCACAATGTTAATGGGAAACACATCAAAATTGACAAAGACAAAATAAAAATTCATACCTAATATAACAGCTGTAATGTAATTTATGTGATATCATTGTAATCTAATTTATGTGGTATCATTGTAATCTAATTTATGTGGTATCATTGTAATCTAATTTATGTGATATCATTGTAATCTAATTTATGTGATATCATTGTAATCTAATTTATGTGATATCATTGTAATCTAATTTATGCGATATCATTGTAATCTAATTTATGCGATATCATTGTAATCTAATTTATGTGATATCATTGTAATCTAATTTATGTGATATCATTGTAATCTAATTTATGTGATATCATTGTAATCTAATTTATGTGGTATCGTTGTAATCTAACTTATGTGATATCATTGTAATCTAAGTTATGTGATATCATTCCTTTAAATTACAGGAATATGATTGGTAATTACAGGAATATGATTGGTAATTACAGGAATATGATTGGTAATTACAGGAATATGATTGGTAATTACAGGAATATGATTGGTAATTACAGGAATATGATTGGTAATTACAGGAATATGATTGGTAATTACAGGAATATGATTGGTAATTACAGGAATATGATTGGTAATTACAGGAATATGATTGGTAATTACAGGAATATGATTGGTAATTACAGGAATATGATTGGTAATTACAGGAATATGATTGGTAATTACAGGAATATGATTGGTAATTACAGGAATATGATTGGTAATTACAGGAATATGATTGGTAATTACAGGAATATGATTGGTAATTTTGACATTTATTTACAAAGCCCTGATCCGTTAAACTGAATTTAGAATACACTGTTTGACGATACCAACAATTAACTTACAAAAAAAGAATATATGATGTCATATTTTAAATGTTTAGATTTTTAAATTCATCTGCTATATTTTATATCGAATATTTTTTTCAAATATGTACAGCAGCAACTTTGATAAATCCCGCTTATCTGGTAGTAATATAAGCATTGATTCATTCTAATGTATTTAACAAGATCTTACATAGTTTTATGACCAATATATTTTGCCTTTGATTTGTATCATGTATTCGTCACAATTTTGACAAGAGGGACAATATGAATAGGCAGTAGTAATAGATGGCACTCTAGCGTCAATCGTAAGAAAAATATGAATCGCCCAAGCACACCACATCCTCAAATATGTTTTGCATCTGCCAGTATGCAGTGGTCACACATGATATTGAGTCGCAAAGTCCAAGTTTCCGAATTCATATTTACATCTAAATTCACCCTATGCTATATTTTTCCGACCAATCACATGCATATTGAATATTTTCAGGGAAAAAAATCCGAAATGTAATATTTAGATTTAACACTGAATTTGACCTTTTAGAAACTCGATTTGTACAAAAGTTTGCTTTAAAAACAGAACTGTTACATATTTTCTCAAAGATAAATTCCCATCATACAATTATTTTGATTTTGCTGGGCGCCAAAGCTAAAGGACTGTCTATTCGGAGGCTGCAATGAAATAATAAAAGAGGTTATTTACGCCGCCCCATTTACTTAGCATGGCTACTTTAGTTTACTTAACATTGCTACTTTAGTTTATCTAACAAGGGTTTTTTAATTTGTTTAACATGATTACTTTAGTTTATTTAACAAGACTTTTTTAATTTGTTTAACACATCTACTCTAGTTTATTTTAAAAGTCTTTAGATTTTTAACAAGACTTCTTTTGATTTTTTTAACAACACTTCTTCAGATTTTTTAACAAGACTTCTTTAGTTTTTTTAACAAGGCTTTTTCATTTACTTAACATCTCTACTTTAGTTTATTTAACACGGCTACTTCAGTTTATTTAACATAACTTTTTTATTTTATTTAACATGGATTTTCTAATTTATTTAAGATGGCTTATTTAATTTATTAAGATGGCTACTTTAGTTTATTTAACAAGGCTATTTGAATTTTTTCAACATGGCTAATTTAGTTTATTTAACAAGGCTTCTTTCGTTTGTTTGACATGGCTTTATTAGTTTATTTAACTTGGCTGCTTTAGTTTTTTAACAAGGATACTTTAGTTTTTTTAACATGGCTACTTTAGTTTATTTAACTAAGCATGTTTTATTATTTAACATTGCTTCTTTAGTTTATTTAAGAAGCCTTTTTAATTTTTTAAACATGGCTATTCTATTTTTTAACAGGGTTCTTTAGTTATTTAACATGCTTCTTTAGTTTATTTAACATGGCTTCTTAAGTTTATTTAACATTGTTACTTTAGTTTATTTAACATGGCTACTTTGGTTTATTTAACATGGCTTTATTGTTTGTTTTAACATGGTTACTTTAGTTTGTTTATTAAAGCTTATTTAATGTATTTAACATGGATTTTTAAAGTTTTTAACCAGGTTACCTTAATTTGTATTTTACTTTGATTCACGTAGCTTATCTATGTTTTGAAGCAAGTCTATTTTAATGTATTTAAGATGGCTACTTTAGTTTATTTAACAAGGTTCTTTTAGATTTTAATTTATTTAACATGGCTACTTTAGTTTATTTAACATGGCTACTTTAGTTTATTAACATTGCTACTTTAGTTTATTTAACATAGCTACTTCAGTTTTTTAACATGGATATTTTATTTGGTTTAACATGGCTACTTTAATTTGTTCAACAATGGTACTTTAATTTGCTTCAGAAAGCTACTGTGAAAGCTGCTGTGTAAATTTGCGTAAGAAAGCTAAATTTATTTTCTTCAAAGAGCTTTTTTACTTTATTTAACAAAGATAAATTAATATGCGTAACAAATCTACTAAACTTTGCTAAGAAAGTTACGTTAGTTTGTTAAGCAAAGCTACTTTCATTGCTAATGTAAGATGTTTAGCAACTCTGCTTTAATTTGTTTAACAAAGCAACTTTATTTTTTTTCTACTTTAATTGTTTACAAAGCCACTTTAATTTGTTTGACAAGGCTTTCTAATTTGTTTAATAAGGGTAATTTAATTTGATGCTACAATTTGCTTAATAAAGCTACATTTCTTTGCTTAACAAAGCTACTTTAACTTGTTTAAAAAAGCAACTTTAATTTGCTGAGCGTAGCTACATTGACTTGATTAATAAAGCAACTTTAATTTGCTGAGCGTAGCTATATTGACTTGATTAATAATGCAACTTTAATTTGATTAACAAAGCTACCTTAACCAGTTGTGCAAAGTAAAGCTTAACAAAAAAATCAATGGATCATTTAAAGGAACGTAAATGTAGTCCAGTTAAATAAAGCATTTGAATAATGAATTATCATTGATGAAAAATGTTATTTTCTGCAGCACGTTCCTCAAATAAACAATTAACCTAATTACAAATATAAATTAGTAAAACAAAGCGATCAATGAAATGATTAAAATACAAGTTCAAGAAGTGCAGTGGAAAGTTAATTAAAGCGTTGAGAAAAACATGTAATTTCGGATAATACAAATGGTTTTTAATCAAATGCATTAATCAAATAAATTGAGAAAAGAATTATTTATATAATGTGAAAGTAACTTAATTAAGGAGTGCATTTAGATAATTTAGAAGTTAATATATTTTAACAACGTTTATAACAAAATATATGCACAAAATTATGAAACAAATAATTCAGATGAAATAAAAGTCTGTTCAGCAAAATATCTAATTTGTGTAATTTATAAAGTTTCTCAGCTTAATATACTGCTAAAGAAATTATTGAAATAAAATAGTAAAATGGATGAACAGAACATTTAAATAAATGAAATTTATCAAGTTATTAATTGAGGTAATGGAATGTAATTCATCTTACAAAAATAGAAAAACATAATAATTGGTTTTATTAATACAATTGATTCAACTGACGTCATAACCCGATTTGATCCATTTTATTAATTTGTTGGACTAAGATCATTTTCAAAGTTGCATTATATTTATAGTTACGTTTATCGATCACAATTGTTTTGGTGTTGATATGAAAATTTAACTGCACCATAACAGGCATTTTCGAAATATATATGTTTTCATTTCTGTCAGGATATCGCTTTGTGTTTAAAAGAAATTTCGTTACTTAAAGCAACAATCTTTGCTTTTTAGTTTTGTATAAACTTTCACAAACAACTTGCAGCATATATATCTGATTATCCCGAAAACACATATTTGTAATCTCTTTTAGTACCTATTAAAGAAAATTATTTTTAATGTCTGTATTAAACAACATTTTGTTAAATTTGTTAAGGCAAAATGAACAGCATTGTAAAAAGTACTTTCATTAATTTCTTAACAGCATTGTAAAAAGTACTTTCACTAATTTCTTAACAGCATTGTAAAAAGTACTTTCACTAATTTCCTCAAGGACAGCTTTTGCATTTACTTATATGGTTATGACAAACAGCGCTAGAACCATCATCTCTAAACACCAATTAAATATCTTTTCAATTATGTAAATAGGATGTGGAATAATTCAAATTTAAACCCCTTTAAGCAACAATCTTTGTGCTTATTTATATATAAAACTAAAGGGTTATAGAAACTCCATATGACACCTACGTAGTCACCTAGTCAATAACGCTAAGACCTTTGAAAGTTTATGGTGGTTGTAATTTTCAACGTTTCTAGAGAAATGCCTGCGAGAGAGAGAGAGAGAGAGAGAGAGAGAATGAGAAAGAGAGAGAGAGAGAGAGATAGACAGACAGAGAGAGAGAGAGAGAGAGAGAGAGAGAGAGAGAGAGAGAGAGAGAGAGAGAGAGAGAGAGAGTTAGCGTACCTTGGGTAAAGTGTAAATGAGGCGCCCAGGGAGTCGATGTTGGGATAAAGGGGTTTTGGCACACACCTACCTCTGGCGCCGGAGCAAAGATCCACTTCTCTGCACCTTACCCCAGTTAACCCTTTCATCACTAAGTAACTTTTAGGCTTTGAGCCCCAAACACTAAGTAACTTTGGACTTGTAAAGTAGAACGAGCTGTGGACTTTGAAAGAATATAACTTTGCAAATTTTAAAGATATCTTGCTGTATTTGGTATCAAAATAAAGGTTAGAAGTCATCTTGTATGAATAATTCAACAAAATCTGCATATATATTAAAACGTTTAATATACAGGCGCAAACAAGTAACACAACAGGTACAATGCACAAGCAATTATTTATTTACCACATTACATGAATTATAATTTCAAACATTTCGACTAAATCAATGATTTCAAAGTATTCCAAAGCTTTTCTGAAGCCATGTAGCACGTTTAATATACAGGCGCAAACAGGTAACATAACAAGTAAATTTCAAACATTTCGACAAAATCAACGATTTAAAAGTATTCCAAAGATTTTCTGAAGTCATGTAAGATTTCGGTGGGTCCAACTCTCTCAGAAAACTGAAATAAATCACTTTCGTTCGTCGAGAACAAAAACACGTGGAGTTCACACTTCGTCTGGTTCAAAACCTTCAAAGTCCTCTTTATCTTCATCACTGTCTCCCAAAAGCACATTCAAATTCATCTCCAGATGTTTTCTCTCATTGTCAATAAACTGTGTTATGTCACAACAGCTAAATATTTTGATAATTCATAATCTGACACTTCATTCTCATCTTGCGCCGAAGTCTGCCATTTTGAGTAGAAAATCACCATTCGGAAAACATGCTTAGAATGTGCCTGCTTACCTCGAGAACTCTAGTTGAATTCAAGCTTAACTCGCGAGATAATCCAAGTATATTATCCACATTACAATAAGGAATTTCTTAGAGATATCCCAAAACGTATGTCGTCTGGTACTTAGACGCTAAATAAACACACTGCCCCAGACCGGTAAAGCGGTCTGCAGGGTTACAGAATTACTTCCACCAAACCAGTAAACCGGTCTGTATTAATGAAACGAGAGAGAGAGAGAGAGAGAGAGAGAGAGAGAGAGAGAGAGAGAGTCAGCACTGGAACCTCGCGTCATCATTATTTTTCAAATTTAATCCGTCAACCAGATTGTGCGTACAAGTAAATCCATTGAACCGTGTATTCAAATCGCAACAAAGTAATTTGAATGTTTCCCAAATGTTACCATTGTGGTTGAATGCAGCACGCCTTAAACATGAATTGTAGAGGCGACTAATACTCAATTACCTGATTTCTAAGTAGATAAAAAATCCTCTGTACTGGTTGGCTGCTTTTGTGTGTGTGTGTGTGTGTGTGTGCGTGTGTGTGTGTACTTCATTTCTTATACGGACTTCTTGTCTTTGTACCTCTTGCGAAGGTGGCCTTGGTTTCGGTTGCCCTGTACTAGCTTGCCAAAGAACAGCTTATTCGGGATTCTGTTTTGATCATTGAGGATAATATGGTAATTCGATCGATGTTGGGCCCTGATCTCACTCAAGGCTACAATGTCGATATTGTAGCCTTAAAGCTCCTCAGCAACTAGGGCTGTTCTCCTGTGGGGTCTTGCCTAATTCTCTTTGTTCAGTACGGATGTTCCATGCTCCGATAAGATTTGTTTCTTTGATTATTTCTACCATACATATAGATGATTTTGCCAGCCTCGGAAAATTGGCCTGATTTGGAAGAGCATGATATTTTTAGGCCACCTTTACTATACCCCTCCCTATGCAGGGTTAGCAGTTCTGCACAGTTGCACTGGATGCTGCCCTAGGTAATGAGCAGAGAGACTACTTCTCCAAGGGTCTCATACGTGCGTGTCTCTGACTACAGCTCCCATTGGTCATCTCCGCCTATTGCTTCGCCAGTCGCCCATCGTCGTAGGACTTTCGCAGGCAAGGAACGATGAGGGTGATGATGGGAATGAATGATAAGTGCAAAACATGTGCGTTAATGAGATTTAAGTGAAACAGCCTTTGCACTGAGCCAGCCTCACTCTATCAGCCTTGGTTGGTAGTTGGAATTCAGTGGTATAAAGATTCGTCACGGCTGAGGACTAATTCGGTTGCATTGGATGGCCATAACGTCTTCAGTGCCTTGTCATGTCCAGCGCTCTCCACATCAAGTTTGCAGATTCGCCTTCGTGGCCGTTGGATTATTCAGTTGATCTCTTCGGCCCAGCCTGCCAAAGCTGGCTTTGCATTGTTTGAAGCCTGTCAGCTATCCTCAAACGGGTTTACCGGCCAGTCGAACCCGTTGCACGTGGTGTGACCAGTGCGTACGTTACAGCTGTTTGGAGCCAAAGGCAGAGGAAAGCCCCTGGTGGTTACGAAAGGTAGACGAGTTACTCCCGAATGAACACGATGTAACTCCCTCTAGGTACTACCTTTCCCAGAGCACCCCGAATACTGATATGCGATTCTCATACCTTGGTTATTGAAAGTGTAGAGAGTTTTACATTTTAAGATATTGACGTACTAAATGACAGTCAACTAATGACTATATCGTTGCATGCCGCTACTGTGATGGATGATGTGAAATACTCATTACATTACGAAAATTAGGGTCGGTAGGTCAGTAAAAACTTCTTATTTGGGGTAGGTAGGGCAGACACATCTAAATGAACTAAATGAAGCATACACTAGAAATAAAGAAAATATCATGTGTATCATAAGTTCTAGTTATATCGCTTGCTCCATTTTTATTTGTTCTCCCGGAATTTTGTCATTTCCGAATTTATTTTTGTTTAAATTAAAAATGTTTGGTAAGCAGTTAATAATGTGTGCGGTAACTAGGACGACACATACGTTTTATTTTCAACTTTCACATTGAATGTCCTAGAAACCTATACACATCAAAACTCCTAGATTCCAGTGATGTTTCAACTTCAAACAGTCAGTTAACCAAGCCACCCATACACATGGTCAAATTGTAGACTGGATTCTTGAATGACGATGATAATATTCTACGGTCCTCCGTGGTATAGCACCAACTTGCATCAGATTACCCTGCAGTATATGCCTTCTTGATTTATCGTTTCCATCTCTCCACCTTTTGTTTGCTACGAAGAGAAAAGTCTGTATGATAAATAGAACTAATGCCTGACAGTTAAGCAAGCCTAACAACTTGATTACCTCCTAATACAGAACAAATCGATAATTGCCTGCGTTCATTTCTTGAAAAACATGAACCAGCCACCGAGTACAGAGTTTCAATTCCTACTTGGTCAACAGGACTCAAATTGTGTCCGCAAATGGAACACATTCCAGCCAAGTTAATCTATGTTGTGGTGTTCCACAGGGGTCTGTACAAGGACCTTTTCACTTCATTATATACATTCAGACGTTCTCAAGTCTCATAGATAATAACCCAGTGTCTCACCAATTGTACGCTGATGACGCCCAAACATACAAATGTAGCCACCCTTTGCAGTTTATGCTTCGATCCAAGGTGTAGAGAGGTGCATTTCTGATGTGAAATCATGGATGACAAGTAACAAGTAAAAAGCAGTAGATGAATGATGATTAAACCGAGGCCATTCGGATCACAACATAACGACTTTCTCATTCACATCCTTTACCTCAAAGAATCAATATCAGAAACACGAACATTAAATTCACACAGTCAGTCCGAAAACTAGATTTTACTATGAACAGTACACCCAGATATATTTCCGTTGATGCCACTAAAACATTTGTACTTAGTACTTTCAAGACTAGACTATTGTAACCCAGTTATGTCTGTTTCGTCTCAACATGTACTCCAGAAACTTCAAAATATTCAAAGCACAGCTGCTCAGATCATACTTTGAGTAGCACGATCAGAGCACACTTTAACACTGCTCTGTACCCTACACTGACTACCCATTCGATCCAGTACCAAATACAATATTTCTTCTCTGTGCTACGTTTATCTGACGGACTCCTGTCCAGCACAGCTATCCAACCTCATCTATGTGTAAACACCAGCAAGATACTTACGCTCGTCTTCTGAGAATCGTACACTCATTATTGTCACTATAATAACAAAGTCATATGGACAACGTTCTTTTGCATACCAGGGCCCAGCAACGTGGGACCAATCGACCACTGAATGTATCCACAAAAACACGGTGATACTATTCAAGAGTGCTCTTAAAACTTACCAATGTCAACTGAAAGAGCAAACTTAAAGAGCTAATAATGTTCTCAACCTTAAATAATTTGAGCATACTTCATATTTTTGAATGTCGTGGTGTTTCTTTTTTGTTTGTATTAGTATCATTACTATTTTTTTTAAATAATAGGTGTTTTTTAATGTTGTAAAGTGCTTAGGGCTTCTCGAGATTATGCGCAATACAAATTCGTCATTCTTAATCTTCTTCTTCTTCTTCTTCTTCTTCTTCTTCTTCTTCTTCTTCTTCTTCTTCTCATTATTATTATTATTATTATTATTATTTTTATTATTATTATTATTAGTATTATTATTATTATTATTATTTGACCTTAGCCTAGCTGAAGTTTCCTGTTTCCAGGATTTATCCAGATTATTTGAAGGCACTACTAACCTCTCATTAAAATATATACATGCAAGACCCACTGCTAATCCCATTAGCTATCTGCTAATCTGCTAATCTCCCCATCCATAGTATTTAAACCCAGCATTTATTTCCCATTCGCAGTATATACACTCACAAATAACTCTCCATCCACAGTATTTACATCCAGCATTAACTCTCCATCCACAGCATTTACATCCACCACTAATTCCTTATCCACAGTATTTACATCCATCACTAACTCTCCATCCACAGTATTTACATCCACCATTAACTCCCCATCCACATATTTATACCCACCCCTAATTCCCCGTCCACAGTTCTTACACACACCATTAACTCCCATCAACAGTATTTGCACCCACCACTAATTCCTTATCCACATTATTTATAACCACTACTACATCCATACCCACATTATTTACACACAAGTAATATCCATATCCACAGTATTTACCAACACCACTAGCTCCCAATCCACAGTATTTACACCCACCACTAACTCTCCATCCACAGTATTTACAACCACCACTACATCCATATCCACATTATTTACATACACAATTAATATCCCTATCCACAGTATTTACACCCACCACTACATCCCAATCCACAGTATTTACACCCACCATTAACTACCCATCTTCTGTATATATTCCGACCAATACACAAGTGTTTCGTGCAATCGTGTTGTTGTTGTGGTTTTTTTAAGGTTTAGCGCCATTTTTCAGCACAAGATAGGTTATACATCGCGGCTAATATTAATGATGGAGTATGAACCCAGGTACCCATCCCCCCACGGAAAGAACGACTGACCCAATATAAGCTCCTTGCAAGCTTCTCACATACCCACATTGGCCGAACCAAAAATTCGAAGCCACGCAGGCAGAGGTGAGATGGCAGTGATCCGCAATGCAGAGCGCTTTAGATCAGTCGGACACTCACTCCACACGTGCAAGCATGTACATGCCCTTGGTGCAATCAGGAACTTAAACATAAGTGTCTGTGCCAGTCCTTGGTTCAATCAAAACTTTTTAGTAGTTGTCCCTGAAATGGATTATTACTATAGAATTATAAATGCCTGTGTTCCTTCCTCTCTCTCTCTCTCTCTCTCTCTCTCTCTCTCTCTCTCTCTCTCTCAGAAAAGTTACAACAGCATGTGCGTGTGATGACTACACTTAACATTCATGTGTACTTGTCTCAATTTCGTAGCATTCATTTTGCTTCTCAATAGTTATTGTTAATTAATGAAGTATATGAGAGATTAATAAAACTAGTACAATAATAATGTAAAATGAACACTTTTTGCATCCTTGGACATTCTTTCCTCAATTTTCTTAGGTAACACATTTTACATGCGAACTTTTGGACATTTTATTTTACAAATAATATGATATTTATATTATAATATATAAATTAAATAGTGGCTACACGCACGACCAAAGTTTGAACTTTTCTCCGTTTCTTCCAGCGCAGTCCTAACGTCGACATTATATTAGACTGACAAATCACTTAACGTCAAGTCAGTAACACTGAACTAGTGAACTAGTGACAACATGGCTTCGGGAGGACAGCGGGGAATAGGCCAGGATCTGGTTAATGTCGGGAAACTGATACTAAAACCCAGTAAGTGATAGATACATTATATATGTAATTCCATTTGCTTTTAAATATTCGATCAATACATTCACGCTTTTTCTTTTTTCTTCATTCTTTCGTTTCAGCGTATTTAACAGGACAGTTAATCGTGTCATTTATCAATAAAACCCAACCTCTGTTATATAAGGAACCATTTTATCCTTCTCATTCTTAAATGGTATTATAATTATATTAGACGCATAAGCTCAATTCGCAAATATCTTTCAATTGGTGTCACTAAAACACTTCTGTGTTCATTATTACTCTCAAGACTGGACTATTGTAACTCAATCATGTCTGCTTCGTCTGAATATCTACTCCAGAAACTTCGAAAAGTTCAAAACACAGCTGCTCGGATCATCCTTAGAGTATCACGATCAGTGCACGCCTCTCCGCTGATCTGTATACTACACTGGCTGTCCATTCGATCCAGAATCAAACACAAAATGTGTTCTCTGTCATACGTTTCAATGACGAACTCCGGTCCAACCTATCTGGCCTTTTCCATACCAGGGCCCAGCAACGTGGAACTAATTGTTCAATGAAATTAGACACAGTGATCAAGAGTGCTATTAAAACTCGTCTTTTTCGACTGCAAGAACAAACATGAAGATCTAATAATATTTCCTACCTTAAATAGTTTCAGCATTTCTTTTATGTTTTCTAATTTCATGATGTTTTTTTTTTTTGGAAGTCATATCATTATAGATGCTGTAAACCGCTTAGAGCTTCGGAAGATGAGGCGCTATACAAGGTCTTCATTATTATTGTTAGTTTACTATTTCCACAAATGTTAAATACTGGCTCATAAGTGAAATTCGTCAATAATCTAGAGAGGACACTTTAATGTAACAGATTATCGAAGCAATTCCCCAATGCAACATAATTAAACTTGAATAGACATAAATTAAATATCGAATGCGATACAATTCGCAATTAAAAGCAATGTATTCCGTACAAAGAGATATGCAATGGGTCGATGTATCTGTTAGCCAACAGATTGGTATTTTTTAAAAGCTGAAAGGATTTCGGCATCTTTATATATTTCATATATTGTAAAGAATATCACACTCATCGTAAAGCCAATATTTTGAATGTAATACATATTTCGCTTAAAGAAAAAAGTTGAAAAAATATTTTTAAATAACCAAATAACTTTCCGTTTGATTGATACAGTATTTGGTTAAAAAAATCGTGAAATAATACTTTTGTAAAATACAATATAGAAATACCAACTTTTCCTATGCACTGTGATCCATGCACTGTGATCATATACACAGAAATCGGTATATTTCACTGACAAAGTCAGGATCTCAATTTGTTTAGTTTGTTGTTTACAGCAGTATGTACAATATCAATTTAGGATCTTTATAAAAAAAACAAATTTTCCGATGCAGTGATTCATGAATCTGTATGTTATCAATGACAGTGATCCATGAATCTGTATGTTATTAATGACAGTGATCCATGAATCTGTATGTTATCAATGACAGTGATGCATGAATCTGTATATTATCAATGACAGTGATTCATGAATCTGTATGTTATCAATGACAGTGATTCATGAATCTGTATGTTATCAATGACAGTGATTCATGAATGTGTATGTTTTTAATGACGGTGATCCATGAATCTGTATGTTATCAATGACAGGGATGCATGAATCTGTATGTTATCAATGACAGTGAGCCATGAATATTTATGTTATCATTGACAGTGATCCATGAATCTGTATGTTATCAATGACATCTTCTGTGTAATATAGTGTTTGTTGTCCCCATAACGTCAATATTTATTTAATAATGTCAATATTTAATTGAAAAGATTTGTCCACTAAAGTACAAAGCAATGCACACTACAAGACAATACGTACAAGAACATCGGTTTATTATTCAGTTGTCATGGTAACGACTACTTACCCTGGATAAGTTTATTAAGTATTTGAAATAGTATATGGAATTATTTTACAAATGTAGTCAAATTATACAGGCTTATTTTAGGTCGAGAAAGTAAAACAAAATAAGTCTTAGGAGTGACTGAAATGAGTTTGCGTATGCAAAAATGTCAGTAAATATGTAGCAGGACAAACAAGTGAAAAAAAATTGAAGAATTTAAAATGTCAAGAAACGCATAATAAAACGAAGTGATATAATTAATTTGTTGATAAAAAATATAAATAAACACGAAGTAGAATTTTCAACACATTTCATATATCCTATAAAATAGAATTACAGACTTTAAAATGCTTAATATTCATTAAATTTTGCGTCATCTGCCGAAGTTACAAGTTACAAAATCTAAATGTGTAGAACAAGCGTACAAACAGCACACCACAAGAGGCTGCATATAACCCAAATAACATGAAGCATGGCTTTTGTCAATTAATCTGTAGCCTGATTTGCATGCGCTAAAACCTTATTAAGCATAAAAGAGAGGTCACTCTTGTACTGATATATTTGATCTTAAGATATGTTAGAATGGGAATAAATCTTATTAAAGAATTTAGTCCTATCAATTGTAAGATATGTTATAATGGGAATAAATCTTATTAAAGAATTTAGTCCTATCAATTGTAAGATATGTTATAGTGGGTATAAATCTTATTAAAGTATTTAGTCTTATCAATTGTAAGATATGTTAGAATGGGAATGAATCTATTAAAGAATTTAGTCCTATCAATTGTAAGATATGTTAGAATGGGAATAAATCTTATTAAAGAATTTAGTCTTATCAATTGTAAGATATGTTAGAATGGGAATAAATCTTATTAAAGAATTTAGTCCTATCAATTGTATGAGAAGTTAGAATGGGAATAAATCTTATTAAAGAATTTAGTCCTATCAGTTGTAAGATATGTTAGAATGGGAATAAATCTTATTAAAGAATTTAGTCTTATCAATTGTAAGATATGTTAGAATGGGAATAAATCTTATTAAAGAATTTAGTCTTATCAATTGTAATATATGTTCGAATGGGAATAAATCTTATTAAAGAATTTAGTCCTATCAATTGTAAGATATGTTATAATGGGAATAAATCTTATTAAAGAATTTAGTCCTATCAATTGTAAGATATGTTAGAATGGGAATAAATCTTATTCAAAAATTTAGTATTATCAATTGCGTACTTCCCAAATACTGTTCTCTGATTTTTATTCCATTTAGTTGAAAGAGGTCGCTAAGGAGACATTTTTTTTCTGATATAGAACTATTCCAGTAACACTTATAGTTTAATATCTGATAAATCGTATATTTGGTTTCCAATTTAATTTTAAATTTCCTCCTTAACGTAAGACCGAACATCGTTTATAAAAATGTCACACTTGTTCACGAGATCGACAATCACCTCAAGCCATCCTTGGGATTATGTTACATTGTATACTGTGGAAGTGTTCTTCATTCTATTCTGTAGTTTGGGGATCGTCTCAAAGACCCCCCAACCCCCCCCCCCCTCTCTCTCTCTCTCTCTCTCTCTCTCTCTCTCTCTCTCTCTCTCTCTCTCACACACACACACACACACACACAGATCATCGAGAGCTAATTAATTACTAATTGGTGGAAATTAAATTTAAAGAAACGTATATTCTGAGCTTTGCTAAGAAGGTCATCCACGATGTTAGTCTGTGTATTGAAATGTACCTTGTACGTTGAGTTATAAATGTATGTTCATGGGATCTCTAATCTCTAAGGGATTACAATAATCTTGACTAATATACCAGTTATGAGATGCTAACAAGTTAGTTACTCTTTGCACCAAATCTACTAAATTTCTCACAGCAAATAAATAAATAGATAAATAAATAAAATAAATAAATAAATAATAAAAAATAAAAAATATAATAAATAAATAAATAAATAAATAAATAAATAAATAAATAATACATAATAAGCTACTAATTGGTTGAAAACAAACTTTAAAGAAATGTATATTCTGAGCTTTTTTTAAAAAAAGTCATCCATGATGTTAGTCTGTCTATTAAAATGTACCCTGTAAGTAATAAATGTATGTCTAAGGGATACCGATAATCGTGACTAATATACCAATTATGAGATACTAACAAGTTAGTTATTTCTTGCAACAGATCTTGATCAAAAATTGTCTCACAGCGAATAAGTATAGAAATAAAAAAAAAATAAATAGATAAAAAAATAATATACCGTAGAACTATAATAATCATATAAATTAACTAATTAACGCTATAATTATGGATATTAATATTCGTTTGTATTTATATTTTAAAGAGGGCATGTAAAACTGTATATAATGTAGCGTTGCTGGATTACAACTGTTTTTAATTAGGTCAGCATGTACATGCTACACATTCCATCATAGGCTAGTAACAGACATCAGTCGTGTGACTACAATTAGAAACTGAATGAATCTACTATGTTCTGTTTCTAATTATGCTACATTAATTTTATTCAACATCCCCTTTTCTTTAAAGAACTAGTTATCTCTACTTTATTAAATGATTAATACAAATACTTTGGATATGCTAGACATATAGTGTTTATTGGAAGCTAAATTTTAAATAGTTGCTGTCTAAATATATTACCAGATTTATATCAGTTTATATTCACTAACCCAAACAATGTAAAATTAACTGACTAGGGTATATATGTTAAGAGTTAATAATTCACTTGTAGCACACAAAATCTTTCAGTTAAGCAGACTCCATGATGTTTATCTTGGGTCTTACTCTTAGTAAAGTCGTTGTCGTCATATCTGAATTTGTCAATACGTCATCATTAACATTCTTTGAAGATGACATTTAGGAGATATTTTATTCACTTGGTGTTGCAGTTGTTTGATCTTCGTGGTTACTTGTCGGCACATCAGTGTTCTCAGGTTTACGTGAAAGTGAAGTCTCCCGGATGCATACTTTATCTTTGTGGGTCGTATGTGCACACGATTCCGTCTATACGTTCCTTCATCCTGACGTTGCACGAAGTACGAGCGTTCACTGAGTCTTTCCTTCATTTTGCCAAGTTTTCATTGTTTCCTTCCTTGTGTTCAAAGTATACGAACGCTCCGATACTCAGTGGTGGTAAGGTTCGAGCTCTGTTAACATACCACTTCTTTATCGAGCGTTTTCGCGCTGATTGGTAGTTAATGCGTGGTGCCTAATTCAAACCTTTGTTGATGGGATCATTGATCGGGTATTTTATCCAAAAAACATTTGAGTCGGACTAAGTCCAGTATCCTGACGCTGAGTGTTTCTAAGTTCTAACATGGCTTCATATTGATCTCTACCATTTATGCGTGTCTTCTTCAACATGTTCCTCATGACTTTAACAGCAGATTCAGCATTTCCGTTTGCTTGAGGAAGGATTTGGGGCTGACGTTCTGTGGTTAGTTCCCCATTTTCGAATGAACTTTTCGAACTCCTTTCCTGTAAGGGTCCTTTATTTGATACAATTGTGGTGGGAATTCCAAATCTTGAGACTTGTTTATTCAGTACAACTTGACTACACTTTGCCATACTTAAGTAGTCCACTTCTATGAAATTTAAAAAATAGTCGATCACATGTGTCGATACTGTCTATCCTTGATTTCAAACAGATCCATGCCACAATTATTCCAAGGTCTGTCTCTACCACTGTGCTGTGCAAACGGCTCTCTTTGCTTTCTAGGTTTGCATTCTTCACATGCTCACATGTTTCAACCATTTGTTTAATTTGTCCTGCCATTCCAGGCCAAAATATCTTTCCTCTAGCTCGTCTCATCAAAATATCGTAGCCTAAATGAGCAACATGAAGACGATTTTTCATATTCTTTCTCAATGATTTTGGAATTACAATTACCTCTCCTTTGACAATTATTCCATCTTAAACGCTAAGGATATATGGTAACGCGGAGTATGACCCTTTGTCTCTAGCTTCAGGCCACCCCTCAGTTCCATAAATAATTGCATATGAGCGTCTTCCAAAGTTGTTTTTCTTCACCTCTTGCAGTCTCGCATCTGGGAAGTTGTGAAACATAACGTTCAGGATCCTTGGTCGTTCAGTTTCTATGTCGAAAGTTTCTAGATAGGCTCGGCATCACCGATAACAAGATGTATTCCTTTCACAAATCTAAATTCGATATCATATCGAAACAGTTTCATCATGATATATTCTAATCATTTTGGGGTTTGCTGAAATGCTTCATTAGTATCGCAACTAACGGTGTGTGATCATTTTGTTTTATAACTTTCCTTCCATATGTATATTGGTCAAAACGTTATAAACCATAAAGCATCGAAACAGCTTCCTTTTCAATTTGTGCCTACTTTCTTTCGGACGATTTCAGTCACGTTTTCCCCAAATTTTCAAAGACTTCCATACAATTAGAGTTGTAAATTGCAAAGCCAGACGTGTTTTCCTTTCTATACTAAATTTTACTCTCATCAATTCGAGACCACAGATAAAACTACTTGCCAAAGGTCCATCAACCGCACATTTGTATGGTTTTCCTTCATGATCATCATCAGATTTCCGCACCGCTAGCCGGTTATGCCGTAGAAAATACACTAGTATCCCCTTTCTCACTGGGAACTGTTTAACTCCGCCACCCTAGGCCAGTCAATGAGTACTCTTACCGGCACATTGCCCCAATATAACTGCACCCATTATCCACTATGGACACTTACACGGTATCTACCAAGTCCCTACTTACTGATTCCATTGTGTAATTTACCGGTTTCCTACCGTAAATACTGCCATCTCAGCCACAACACCATTATACACCACTAGATTTTAATATGCTATGTTACACGAGGGACAGGCATTCGGTTTGGATCTAAATTCACTACTAGTGAACCATTTCATCGTTCAAACTCACTAATACGCGACTCCGTGACGTTTGCTCCTAGTAATTGGCTAATTATTTCGGGCTAGGAATATTTCCATGGCGCCGAATCCCAATAATCACACAAATAAATCTAAGAATTACTTAAAACGGGGCGCTATCAATTGCGCATACTCCAAATTTATTACAATATGATTTCAGTGCTTTTCTCCAAACAGTTTCATCTGTGACTTATCCCACATTTTTAAGGTTAGTGTTGATGGCCTGACTTATTCTTTACGAACATACTTCTTGAATATAGTGTTGATGTCGGCACCGATATCTAACTGGAAATGCACTTCACAATTGTTGACATTCATTCATACAGAAATTCTACTTTTCTGGCTAGTTTCTAAGATATTAAGCCAATTTTCGTCCTTAAATGAAAAGCTATATTTACTATGAACTGGTATGGACAGTTTTTTGTTCTCGTGGTTTGTGTTATATTCTAACAATATATCCCATGCTGGGTCTTGTTGGCCGTTTATTCTTAAAGAAAACTCAGTAACTCTGAGTTGTTTAAATATCATATGGGTACGTTCTTGAGAGCTGATCGGTGCATATTTTGATAGCAATAAATATATGTCGTGGCGCAGAAACACCTTCTTGTGATGATATTTGCCAAGTAAATACACCTCGAACAATACTTTAGATATCACCTGTTGTTGTTGTTGTTAGCCATGATAGTAATGATTTACCACCTGTATCCATAATGATAATACTTTATTTTCTTCAGTGATAGATGATGTCATTACTGGCATCCGCAATGTGAATTTTGTTATATTTACTTTACCAACATCAGCAACACCAGCACTTCGCCAGAGTGCATTATTATCATCAATTTTTTGTTACAAGCACTACTATATGTTTAGCTCCAATGATGACCTTTCTAACATTTCTACAAAATCCAAATATATGAGGCAGTAAAATTGCACATGAAAATCTTCTATGTCCTTCTAGCAACTTGGATACACGTGTTCAAATCCTAAGTTGTACGTAGCATTAACACCTTATATCAAATCAAAAGCATCAGCTGGTCTATCTTCATTTTTAAAATCAATTAACAGTATTTCGTTTGGTTTGTTTGTTTGATTACGATATTTAACGTAGGTTTAACAATTGTTCAGTCATATCGCTACCATGTCTGCAGTGAAGCAGTTCATAGTGATGTCTTGCACTGGGGCATCTTGCCGCAGACATGGTGCGTGATGTTCCACCCAGTCACATTATCCTGACACCAGGCCGACCAGTCCTACCACAAACCTCTTAATGCTGAACGTCAAGCGAGGCAGCTGTTAGTACCATTTTCGTAAGTCTTTGGTATGACTCCAGGCCGGGGATCGAACCCACAACCTCACGCTTCCGTGGCGGACGCTCTAACTACTAGGCCACCGGAGCGGTCGGCAGTATTTCGTGCTGTCTGTACTGAACACGATCAGCATTATCAGTAATATATTTTGCAAACAGTAGTGATGGACCGCCTGATCATGTAAAATCATTGGAATATCTCGCTAAACCCAATATTGTCAACATCCCTCTGAATATATTCAATCCCTCTTCCATCAGTCATATATATTTAAACGAAGCCATGATCCCGTTGTTAACAAAACCAGCTTGCAAATCCTATTGCGTTCGTTTGCACACCAGGGCCCGGCGACGTGGAACGAATTGCCCGTTGAAATTAGAAACAAAGACACAGTGGTCCCTTTAAAGAGTGCTTTTAAGACTCACCTGTTTCGACTGCAGAGACAAACTTAGCGACCTAATCATGTTTTGTATCTTATATGTTTTCAGCATGTTTTTATGTTTTACAATTTCATTGTTTTTGTCATTTGTTGTTCTGTAGTGTAGTCATATCATTATTGATGGTGTAAAGCGCTTAGAGCTTCGTAAGATTAGGCGCAATACAAAGTCCTCATTATTATTATCATTATTATTATTATTATTATTATTATTATTATTATTATTATATAGTGTATCAGCTGCAACATTTGTTACAAGTTCTCCTTCAACTTCAATAAATGCTTCAGCTGGTAAGGAATATCTACTTCCATCCTGAACTTGAAGTTCAATTCTTCCTCATTGATTTGGTTGAATTGCAACATAAAAATCAAATTGATAATCACGTACAAACTCATCTTTGAGAACCGGTGAATCTATGTCAAATGCTGGATTTATATTATATATTTCACGATCTATATCGTGATCTCGCTTACTTTACCACTTTCTACTATTAAATTTGCAGTAATATTTCTTTGTACTTCATCAGTATCTTGATTCATCAAAGCTGCTAGTTTTTTTAAATTATTTTTTTATCTGCGGCTTGGTTTATTCTTTTAATGTCATTCGCGGGCACAATTTCAGTGGATGGTAATTTTACTGACGGTGGTTTTCATCGTAATTGTAATAATTCTTCCTTGACTGCAGTAAAGGCCTTACTGGCAACATTACCAATAACACCAGGAACTTTTTCACCAATAACATTAATAGCTTTTATTGGTAATGGTTTTGCGATTGGAGCTATGTTCGGAGCCATTCTTGCAAATAACCCTTGGATAACATTAGCAAGATCATCACCGCATGTTGCTTTATCAACTTGTAATCGTGAATTTAGTACTCGGACTATTACAGGTCCACGGTGCCGTTGATGTATGATCATCTTATTTGTTATCTATTTATCTAATCACTATGATAGTTGTCAACGGGTTCATCGATACGTTCTCGGTAAATGATAATGTCCATGATACCACCTTGAAATAATTGTCGACAAATATCAGCGGCTTCATTAATTATTTCCAGAGAATTATTTCCAGCTTGTTTTCTTAGTATGAGAATATCTAATCGTTGTATGTCATCGAGAATATTGTTATGAGAGGCAACAGGACCACTTCCCCCAGTGCTTAGAATACCACTTCCAAAAGCGCTAGGAGGGACATAATATTCCTCTTTTTTTATTTTAGTTGATCTACTTTTACAGAAAACTTTTTAAAAATCTGGATCATCCCTACTAATTCTACCCTTATTATGACGAATTCTAAAAATCATCTTACGATAATCATCCTCATACAATTTTTGATGTTCTGATAACAAATCAAACAAATAACTCGAAACATCTGCAGTATATTTAACTAATTAATCATCATCCATATCTTTAATTTTTTCATAAGTTACAGGTCTACGTTTATCAATTAATTTTTGAACGGTTGGAGGAATTCCCTTCTCTTGTGGTTCATGCTGTTTTTGTTCTTTGTTTTGGTCTTTCGGTTTTTGTTATTTTTGTTTTCATATTAACCATACAATTTGTCTACAACATCGATACATCCTATATATGATGCACTTTTTGTGTGGATTCGACTTGTGTTAGTTTTAATTTTATAAAACACATCAGCCCAGTGTTGTTGACTGGATATATATTTTCCATATGTCGGTCTCAAAGTTCTTTTTCTATTTTCTTAAGTCGTAACAACAAGAGCTGGAAATCGATTTTTTTAATGTTAATGCCGTTGAAGCATATTCAGTAAATTTGTTACGTAATTCTTCGATTATTTCTTCATCAGTTTTTGTTCTTCACTTTATTAGTTGATTTCGCTGGTTGAAGCATTCGACCAGGAAAATCTTGTAAAAGTCTTGATGTTTCTTCAGTTTTTTTTCAGCTATTTTGTAAAGTTGATTAAGAAGGGGTATTGTTGTTTCAGTAACAGGTTCGAATAATGCTTAAGAACTTTCTGCATAATCAACCTAAGATTCCTGGAGTTCTTGTAATTTTCGCCTGACAGAATCACGAACTGGTAGAAATGTATTAATTGCTTCTACTCGCTCACTGGCCAACCGAGTGGTTAAACGCTTCACAAACCATTATGGATATAACAATGATTTAATTCACAGCAGCAGTGAGGGGGTGACCTCAATAAGAGATCATGGGCGTAAACGTCGGGTGCATACTTTTAGAAACATATATTTTTTTATTACAAGTTAGGAAGAAAAATAACTAACCCAATTATAGAAACTCTCTGTAAGTTAGAGACTTTTGTTTGGCGAACATTTGCATTTTGTTTTCGCTTTTGGAAGAAGCCTTAGTTTGACAAATTGGCCCTTATCAAATTAAGCTAGAAATTTAACAATGTTTTCCGCATGATTTTCATTGAAAATAAGTATAATGTTTTTCCGCATGTGTTGGATATTTCATGGAATAAAAAGTAAAACATTTTTGTGTGCATGTGTTTAATAAAATGTAATGGCAAATAATAGATCACTGATTACCGTGTGTGTTTCATATTTCATGAAAAAGAAGTGGACCATTGTTTACCGCATGTGTTTGAAAATCATGTAAAAGTAAAACATTGTTTACCGCATGCGTTGGACATTTCATGGAAAAGAAGTAGATAATTTGTTACTGCATGGGTTTGATATTTCATAGAAAAGAAGTAGAACATTGTTTACCGCATGTGTTTGAAATATCATGGAAGAAAGAAGAACATTTTTTGTGTTTGATATTTCAAAGAAAAAAGTAGAACATTTTTAAGTGTTTGATATTTCAAACAATGGAGAACAAATTTATATTATGTCATTGCATCCCATTCAAGGTTATTAATATTGCGTGGCATTCAAGGTTATTAATATTGCGTGACATTCAAGGTTATTAATATTGCGTGGCATTCAAGGTTATTAATATTGCGTGGCAGACATGGTCGCCTTTTCTCCTGTTTACTGCCTATGATCTACAGCCCTGTAGCTAAGACTAAAAGTTGAATGAAATGGACGGAAGGGCAGGGGATAACTGACTAAATTGTATTAGGTGATTTGGTGGATTAGAAATGGACGGAAGGGCAGGGGATAACTGACTAAATTGTATTAGGTGATTTGGTGGATTAGAAATGGACGGAAGGGCAGGGGATAACTGACTAAATTGTATTAGATGATTTGGTGGATTAGAAATGGACGGAAGGGCAGGGTATAACTGACTAAATTGCATTAGGTGATTTGGTGGATCAAGGTTGATACCGATTAAAGTGATAGTCTCATACAGAAATCTCCAATAAAAATATAATATCGACGTTTTGATCTTACTAATTGTTTGAAATGAAATTGAAAGAAAAGTACATTTTGAGACATGAAAAGGCAGTCATCTCAACTTTGACTTTCAGGGTTGGACTATACGCTGTGAGTTGAATTAACCATTAATATTCAGTCATCTCAACATTGACCCACAGGGTTGGACTATACGCTGTGAGTTGAATTAACCATTAATATTCAAGGGGAGAGGAGAAAAATAATCGTGACTATTACGTAAGTTTTGGAATGACAGCGTTAGATTTTTCTTGTACTATATTTTAATTCAAAAGTCTCATAATAAATAAATACATAAATAAATAAATAAATAAATACATAAAATAATACGTATACAAATACATACATACATACATACATACATACATACATACATACATACATACATACATACATACATACATACATACATACATATGTACATACATGCGTACATACATGCATGCATGCATACATACATACATACATACATACATACATACATACATACATACATACATACATACATACATACATACGTACATACATGCATACATACATGCATACATACATACATACATACATACATACATACATGCGTACATACATACATACATACATACATACATACATACATACATACATACATACATACATACATACATACATACATACATACATACATACATACATAAAAATAAATAAATAAATAAATCGATACATAAAAATAATAGATAAATAAATAAATAAATAAATAATAAGCTACTAACTGGATGAAATCAAAATTTAAATAAATGTATATTCTGAGCTTTTTAAAGAAAGTCATCCACGATGTTAGGCTGACTTTTGAAATGTGCCTTGTAAGTTGAGTTATACATGTATGTTTAAGGGATCACAATAATTGTGACTAATATGCCAGCTATGAGATGATAAATGTCTCACAGCAAATAAGGAAAGAATTTTGCGTAGAACACTAATTTTCGTGTAAAAAAATCACCGATGTAACGCTATAATTACGGATATGAATGTTCATTTGTATTTTTAATTTGCATGCAAGAATGATTACAATGTAACCATGCTGCAGAAAGAATCATTTAAGAAATACACACTCTATCTCTCTACAAAAGAGTGATTGCAAAGTTTAATTTCACAATTTCGAAAATAATTATAAAATATACTGATATTTTCTTTACTTCAGATCTGGCAACACATTTCTTTTGAATACTGTAAACAAACTATGATTTGCATTGAATGAGAACTGTCTTTATTAACACGTAGTCATTTGTCTGTAACGTTTAATGTCTTCACTTTTACACTTTTACTATACTGTTGTAATAGGCTGATTTTGTCTGATACAAGAAGTCATGCAATTTCATCACTATTCATCTGACTTTAATATTGTTTTCAAGCAGCAGAGGGGGTGAATCCTACAACTTTCCGAGCGTCGATTCGGAAATCTGAGGCTTCTACCAAATAGTAAAAAAAATTCGATAAAATAAGATTTCCTTATATACGCCAACGTCGTTGTCGTTCACCCTCTTTGCTGCTATGGGTTAATAATTCTTTTACGAATTCAACCGAATATTTGATCAAGTCCGATACGATATCGTGTCCGAGGATCATGTAAATTTATTGTTACAAATCCGTACGCGGTTGACTGAGCATTACTAAAGAAATTTTTAAATTGATTATGATCCATATCACCGCAGCACCAAGTTTGCCAAATATTTCTAAGAGTATGAGTATCAACGCCGTTGAATACAGCAAGAATATTACAGTTATCTCTTATCACTTTTGGAATCTGTGTGTAGCGTTGAGTGACATATATCACGTCGGTGTTTGTATGCCTGCCTCGGGAAAATATTCTAGCAGGATTTTTTAGTTTATCTAACATTACATCATCGTATAATTGTTAATACTTCCATCAAAATCTTCTACTGATGGTGCCTCGTCAATATCGGTTATAAATTCAATAATACCCTCACCGGCAATCTTTGAAGCGTTTTCATTAAAATCCTTTAACACTTCATAACATCGTTGATCATCTACGCTAGGGGCAATTAAATACAACTTATCCCACTTCATCCATCTCATTATTAAATTGAGCAACAATTGAGTCTTGCCGGATCCAGATGGCCCGATTATAATCATCCGGATAGAGTTTGGTAGCGCTGCATGATGCTTAACCGGTTCTCTTGCTTTAGTCGCTGAAAAATCAATTATATCCATATTTCTATACATAAATTATGGATCTATATTGTGTGAAGTGTAAAACGCGTACTGGCACAGATGACTTGACGACGATTACAACTAAAAATAACCGATCAGCGCTTTCTGGTAAATGCGTGCAATGTGGTTCAAAGAAATTTAGATTTGTGTCTATGAGATCTGCAGGAAATGATGATTTAAAAAAAAAACGAGGAGGTGATATCGCAGCCAAGCTAACTAAACTCCCTGGAACCCCATGGGCAAAGTATTCAGGAGAAAAACACCTTCCGGGGTATAGTTATTGTGGACCGGGAACAAGACTTGATATCAGACTTGATGATCAAAACCTACCTCGACGTGGACTAATAACAACATGGAATCTATTTATTATTCTCCAAAAGGATACTGGTGGGGTAGCGCTGCAATCAATAAACTCGCCAACGTCGCAAAAGTGAAAAAGGCCACTGCGGCTAATTGGTTATCCAAACAGGCTATATGGCAAATTTATCTACCAGCGCCTAAACAAATTGATTACTCGCATTTTGATGTGACTGTCCCTAATGAAGTTCATCAGGCTGATATATTATTTTTGCCACATGATCGTGGTTGCAAATACGCGTTAACCGTAGTTGATGTTGCGAGTCGATACAAAGAAGCAGAACCGCTAAAAACAAAATCATCAACTGAAGTCGCTTCTGCATTTGAAAAGATTTATCGACGAGGCCCACTACGCTGGCCAAATCTGTTACAAGTTGATCCTGGCAAGGAATTTCAGGGTGTAGTCTTATCAACAATAAAACATCATAATGTCACCATCAGACGGGGGCATACTGCGTTACATCGCGATCAGGCAATTGTAGGACGATTTAATCGGACTCTTGCTGAGCGGTTATTTGGATATCAATACGCAAAAAAAATCAATCAAGAAAAGCGATCCCGTGAATGGGTCAAAAGGTTACCAGCTGTGATTACCGCACTGAATAACGAGATTACTAGAACAATTCACATGAAACCTATCAACGCGATTAAAAAGAAGTCTATACCTAAGATGGAAATTCAAGGGATTTCACAAAAAGATTATAGCGTTTCTCAGCCCATTCTTGGTAGTAATGTCACTGTTAGGTATTTATACGAACCAGTAGAGCTGCAAGGTGGCACAAAAAGGGCTACTGATCCTATTTGGAGTGTTACCGCGCATAAAATATCCGGCATAACACGATCAACTGGTAGACCAGCAATCTATAGACTGGATTCAACTGCCCCTCAACGAGTATTCACTCGACAACAACTGCAAGTAATACCCGAGGCATTGTGCTGGCACCCCGGCGCCTGTTGCACTCAAGACATGTTAGCATCACATTATCTCTTGTATGACCAATACTGCTATTTTTTCTATCCACGGTAAATTGTCGAGAATCCCTATCTGATCAACGCCAATTCATTACACAATTGCAACTCACGCAGTGATTATTCTGTTGCTGTTTCAACGTCATTATTAATTCAACATCAATATCAAATTCTCTATTATTTTTTTTATCCTGCTGTTTATAACCAGAAAGTTTTTTTCTGATTATATCCTTGATGATATCATCGGCGCTGACAGTATCACTTATTGCATTGTCATTAGGATTTTCAAGGACAATTCTTCTAAGCTGATTTATTTTTCGTACTCTGGATACTGCGAGATAGACTAAATTTGACCACTCAATACGATTATCTACTATCCAAACAATTGTGTCTGTGACAGTTAATCCCTGTGAAGAGTGTATTGTCGCTGCGTAACCTAACGTCCATGGGGATTTATCAGCACGCAATGCATCTTCGACGACGCTGATATCAACCAGCACAATATCATTTAACACTAAATTCTGCTTTTCACGTTGTCCAGGAATGTCAACGTCGATATTCTGCTTTCGTGTATCTGAAGGTCTATAACAGAGCGGTACTGGAAGTGTTGCAAATTTTTGTTTATGTAATTCAAATAATTTCATCTGAAGTTTATCTCTGACTATTTTTCTACTTGCTATTATCAAATCGTCTGGTCTCCATGTTTCCCAAAAATCATTCATGGGAGTTTCTGAAATTATTTCACGCATTATTTCACATTAGATTCTATCCGGTTGTAATCTGATTAGTTGTTTCAACTCCTTTAATACTTCATCTAATGATCTAATGTCATCGTTCATCTCTTCGTAATGATCAACGTGATCTTTGAGCCAGTCATGAGGTGGTTCACCGAAAATTGGCGGTGGTTGACCTTGATCACCGCATATAATAATTTTTGTATTTTTCGTTTTTAACCAACCAAGAAACATTTTTAATATATGTAACGGTACAGTACAAATTTCATCCCATAATATCACCGGTGGAATATATTTATTTCCCATTCGCTCAGGGGTCCATTTATCACCGCTCCATCGGAAGAAGCTGTGATAAGTACCAGAATTCTTTACATCTCGTTGTTTTATGTCTCTGGCAAGTTTGTGAGTTGGTGTTAACGCATTCATGTTGATTTTATCCTTGAATAAATTAATTACTCGTGTTGTCTTTCCTGATCCTCCTAATCCGTTTATATAAACGATTTTATATCGCGTAATTAGATCTGATATCGGTGGTGTATTAGAAAATTCTGATAATTGGTTGCTTTTCAAGTATTTATCGTCCACGGTAACATCTGCTGATTCACAATACTCGTGTAGCGTCTCCTTTTTAAATCTCCAACATCCCCACGCTTCCTCCGGGGATGTGAATTCAGCCACTGCTGATTTGTATTCACTGTGTATATACATCGAATCAGTGGCTACTCTAACCGCGGTATTAGGAAATATATTTATTATCGAAAATAGATTAATAGAAGCATAGGCTAGCATTGAACTTCTCAAATGAGTGTACTGGGAATTATATCTATCACAGTATGTAACAATTGTACCTAACTTAGTCCCATTGGATAGAAAAGCATCTTTACGAGTTACAAGTTTTCCCTGTTTCGTTAAATCCGTTACAATAAAATCGTATTCAGCGTTGTCTATGATCAACCTCGAAGAGTATTTTGCATTGTCGTATCTTCCACCCTGGGTAAATTTACCGATTATTCTTCGTCCAAAATCCTTTGCTTGTCCGATTTTAATTTCAAGTAACTCTTTAGACCAATTCATGATTTGTTCTTCATTGAAATCAGGAAATTGTTTTCGCTGTTCGCTAATTATACGATCTAGATCGGGTTGTGGTAGCCAAACTTCTTTCTGAGCTCGATAGCATATAATAGCTCCGGAAACAATCAACGATATTAGCATACCACAATCAATCATATATCGTAGTAACACTATTGGCATCAAGTGTTTTTCAGATAGGTGTCTACCAAGCCAAAGATAACTACACGGATGTAACCCTGTAGCGAGTTCAAATGATATCACACGAGCGAATCCAGTTAAATCAAAATCAGGTAATGGACCATTAATCGCAACACGAGTCATTTCATGCGTGGGGTGTCCAAATCGTTTAAAATACTCAGAGCATTCTCCATACCCGAGAAAACTTCCAGGATAACACGCGGATATATCAATTGAAATCATACCATCACGTGAGTATTTCGTATTCCACAGTCCTCCATGACTAAATCCGACGCAACGCAATTTAACGTCCTCGAGAAAATCACTTTGTGCTGGACGCCATGAGTTTTTTTCTCTTGCGAAGTGAGCTACCACTGATGGAATAGTAAAACTATCCGTGAGTAGTTTTTCATGGAAACTCTCCGGTGAAAAATCACTAGCGATTTTTCTCATTCTGTTATCTAATTCTTCAACGCGATATAATTCACCATTTGGTCATACAAATTGATCGAATCCTATTTCGGGATCTTCATCACTTCTAAGTAACCACACTGACACAGGATCATCTTTACACAACGCATGAATAGCATCGAATAATTTCTCATTATAAAAAACATCCCCGGAAAATTCTTCGGGGATATATCTCACGGTTCGTTCTCGTGGAAATATAGTTACTGCAGGTGTCCACGCGTGTTTGTTATGAGCAATAATTTGTATTGGCGCTCCATTTTTGTTATATTTCGGTTCGTGTAATACTTCTCCGGTTATTGTCATAACGGTTATTGGGAATCTTAATGATGTTTCTAATTTAGCTATATCAGAAATCTTTGCACAGTGCTGTTTCACTGTCAGTTCCCATTCGGTTATTTTCCTACGTCGCAGATCAGTTAGTTTATTTCCTCGGGATGCATTTGTGAAGTGTTCCATTACCCGTGTTGCTACACAATTCAGTGAACTAGAATATTTCATAGGAGCTAGTTTTGCGATATCGGGTTTATCATTTAACGGATATATTCCATAAACGATTGCTGTTACAGGATAAGATCTCTCGTAGTATGGTTTGTCGATTCCAGTTAGAATTCCTGGTTTGGAATCTCTACTTACAATGACAGTTTTTTTTATTCTTGAGGATTGGTTCGAATTTATCCCTGATAATCCATTTGCCTTCGACTTCGATAATGAATTTTATTCTGAAAAAATACTTCTGTTGAGAATTGCTTTGTTGAAAATCTTTGATTTTCCATGATAAAATTCTTCGAATTTCCCCTTTGGATTTTACACCCTTGGATTTCCACCCCGTTGGCTCGCCAAGGTGTGAAATTATCTCAGCTGCTCTTTCATCGTTCAACGTAGTATCGATGTTGGGTACATTGACATCTTCATCAATAATTCGAAATGTCGACCAACAGTGTACTGCACCGTCTCGGTAGAATTCATTAAAACACTCCCTGATTTTACCCAGTATAGTTCTATCACCGATTAGACGTTTTGGTGTATCAGAGGCTCTATCGAGATTGAATTTATTATTTTTCCAGGGTTTAATTTTCGATAATCTCTTGAACTCATTATCGAGATTGAATTTATTTTTTTTTCCAGGGCTTAATTTTCGATAATCTCTTGAACTCATTATCGAGAATGAATTTATTATTTTTCCAGGGTTTAATTTTCGATAATCTCTTGAACTCATTATCGAGATTGAATTTAACATTTTTCCAAGGCTTAATTTTCGATAATCTCTTGAACTCATTATCGAGATTGAATTTAACATTTTTCCAAGGCTTAATTTTCGATAATCTCTTGAACTCATTATCGAGATTGAATTTAACATTTTTCCAAGGCTTAATTTTCGATAATCTCTTGAACTCCTCCATACTATAATTAAAACAAGCATTTAAATGAAAGATTTATGTATAATGAATCACCGCAAATGGCTCATGATTGGATCAGTGACACAGTGTAACAAATCATGCAGAAATGAATTCTGTGGGTATCATATGCAAACCTTTCGTCGTGGAAGCCTTGGTCTGTTACCTTGCATACTATGTGGGGTTGGGGTTAGGGGAAAATCGCAGTTGTGTCTAAGCTGTGGTGGCAAACGATACAAGGAGTTGAAGCGTTATTATGATAAAAGAATCAAAAATGGATTTTCAATCAAACATTCTGACCCTGACAAAGTCAGCGACAAAGTCCCTGACCCTGACACTGTCAGAGTCAAGGATAAAATCATAAGAACCCCCCAAGACTACATTGAAAGATTTTCCAGTGATGTAATCATTAGAGCAAACAATAAATTAGACAAATAGTATAGTATATAATGAACCAAGAATTCAAACCACACCCTGTGATTACAAATTATGAAGCATCCAGTGATGGTGTTGTAAGAAACCGTAGGGTGAAGAAACCAGTTGGTGTTGTGAATAATCATGGATATTTGAGGTTTGGCGCTGGAAAGAAGAAATATCTCAATCATCGTTTCGTATTTGAATGTTTCAATGGATTGATCGAGGATGATTCTGTCATTGATTACATTGATTCTAATCCAATGAACAATTCTTTATCAAATTTACGAGTTGTTACACAGAGTGAAAATAATTCATCTGGAAGGACTGGAAAATGCTCAAAAAAAGCGAGACCTGTGAAATCTTTGAATACAACAACTAACGAAGAAAAAATATTTCAATCAATGTATGAAGCCAGTGGGTATTTCAATATTTGTTCACCCTCAGTACGATATGTTGCAGAGGGGATTTATCGATCTGCGATTTCAAAAAAGACCGGACAGAAAATTCATTTCATTTATGTCTGATGCGTCATGTTTTTCATTTAGAAATATGTAATCACCATATAATATGAATTCTGAAAATATGAATAGCATTATTGATGAAATTTCAAAATTAAAAAGTCAGGATATTAAACTATCAAATGGGTTAAATCCTGATCAAATCATGTCAGATTTTCAGGATATAGAATACGGAGTTAGCACTAACAAGTATATGCTGCCCAAGAAATATGCGCTCATCAAAAAAATTCAGAATTATATTCGGGACTCTCTTGCATTTTCCAGTGAAGTAGGTGCGTTCGTTCCGTTATATACTATCGTAGAGGGAATACGAAAATAATTAGGTAACGAATACGAATTGAAAAAGGAGGTTAATTCTAAAATTATAAACATAAGAGCGTTAATTCAAGAAAATGAACGATTTTGACCGTGACCGACCCTCAAAGAGATTTTTGTCGTTTTTTTATTAAAATCGACCCTCAGAGAAATTTTCATTTTTTTTTAGCATTTTTTGATTGAAAACGCCAAAATCAGTGAATAAAAAATTGATGGACGGTTCAGAATGAGGAAAGTCACATAATTATTATTTTATTAGGAAAGATGTGACTTTCCTCATCGATGGTAACGCTGTTAATTACTTCCACGGTGATGTTAAAATTCATCCGACATGTCAAATGTTTTCGTCTGTTAGGTCAGGTTCGGGAAAATTGTTTTACAATTGAAAAATTGTTTCTGATTTCAAATAATGGTTAATGAAGCATTAACAACTAGATTGGCTCGTGAACGACTAGATGCAATTAGGAGATTGATACCAATTCGCGCCTCTGTAAGAAATAAGCTGCAACAAAGACAGAGTTTACAAACTGACTTTGGTGTGGGATCTGAAGAATTGTTTAAACCAGTAACCACAGCAACGTACGGGGTAGAGCGTGCTATACGGGGAGATGTTCCCGAGACGGGGAAATCTGTTATCGGTGAACTCGAAAAAATAGCAGCGAAAACTGAACAAACAAAACAGGCTATACAAAAAATGGAATCAAAAAGAACAGTAGATGATTTACGCGTGAGATTTAACTAGGAAGGGTTAGCAGCAATTGATGGGACTGATCCAACAGAAATCCCTGCGCTTGTTGTTAAGACTTATGAAAACAGGAAAAAAATGTTGAAACCAGAACATCATAAATATGTTAGAAGTATAACTAACTGGGCTGATTCTATTTCTCTGGATGATATTTTGGTTAAACAACGAAACGCAATCGAGGATACTATCGTGTTATTTTCCGATCAGGGTAAACTCAAACCGGGTGTACTTTTTTCGACTATTACAGATAGATTAAAAACTCTCAACGATGAGTTGAAAAATTCTGTGTTGGAACTAACAACACTTGAATCTAGAATTGAGGATAACGGAAAACAGTTTTCAATTTTTCGTAGAAATATCGTGGATACATTTCTTGGAACTACATTCGATAAACTCGACATAAAACTCCCTGATATAAAAAAATTCATCGATGAGACGAAAATCTTCACCGAGGCCATCAAAAATGATTTTTCGAGGATGATAACAATCATTAAAAAAACAAAAATCCCTCATGAGAAAACCAACAACGTAGTATACACGATCCAACACGGATCATTTGCGTGGACACCTACAAACAACAAATTAGATATCACTGCAACCGTTAAGGGTATTTATCGATTAACACTAGTAACACCATTGACTCAATTTAATATTTCATCGTCGAGTTCATCCGGGGTCAACAATACGATTTCAACGATCATCGACAAGGATACAACTGAAAAGTTCACTATAACAGCTACTGATAAAAATTTGGTTAGGGTTTCAACAACGTGGTATGTGGAATTCGTAGCGGATTTAAGTAAATAACGGCTTCAATTGAAATCGTAATTGAAAACGCTAGCGTTTTTAAAATAAAAATGATTTCATCATCGCAATATCACTATAATCAGGTCAGAGAATTTCAAACTAGACTCAAAACTCTCGCTGAGGAATATCAAATAAAAATAAAAAATACCGACGATAACAAAAAAGATATCATCATGCAGCCAGAGTAAACTGCAAGATTACTTAATTCAATTTCATATTGTATCAACCGCATACTCGCAATTATCCTCAATGACATCGTCGTCACTCGATAATACAATTATATCAGATAGCGAGTTCTCAGCGATGGCCAGTATTTACGATTCCGCGATATCGAAATTAGAGCGACAACAACAGTATAATAACAATGACAACACCGATGGAATTAGAAAACACGAACCCGAAAACCAGAATGATCTCAATAACCTCAACGATATCAGAGAGTGAGTTCTCAGTGATGGTCAGTATTTACGATTCCGCGATATCAAAATTAGAGCGACAACAACAGTATAATAACAATGACAACACCGATGGAATTACTTCAACGTATAGTGGAGAACACGAACCCAGTACAAACAAGCATGATATCAATAACATCAACGAATCCTGAATTCAGTGTGAATTTCCCTAGCCCAGTCCCTGTAAAGGAGATAGCGCTAGCAAAACTACGAGTGTATCACAGTTGGCCTAATATCAGATCGGTAGCATTTGGTGGTCAACAACCGAATAATTCACTGGTATTTGCGAATAAGAATAAAGACGACGGTACCCCAGACTGGGACGTTGTTTCCATACCAACCGGATCATACCAAATCGAACAAATCAATAATAAATTCGCGCGTAGAATAAAATCGATTACTGGAAAAGAATCAAAAATCGCTATAACAGTTCATGAGCCGACGCTATCATCCGCAATTGAGATAAGCACAGAAGGATACGTCGTAGATATCTATCAGAGTTCTATTAGAACCGTACTAGGATGGCCTGAATTACCACCAGGGGGGAAAACCGTTGATTTACCAGAACCACAAAAAACTGATTATATCACCGATTTGATAAAACCCAATAATCCAATAAAGAGTTATAAAGATCACAGAATTACTATAGATTTTTTTGGTCTCGGATACCAACCAAATGGGAAAGAGAAGGTTGGAGATAGAATAGAGGGACATCATTTTGTTGACGAACCTAAAATCGTTAAAAATTTCACAGCAATGAATAATGATTTATCGCTGTTGTTAATATCTCTTAAATCCGGCTCTCTCACCCGAGATGAATTTATCAGCGTCGTAGAAACATGTAACAAAATCATCGACGATATGGAAACATTTAATTTGAAAATTATTCAGGATATACTAGATGACGTTAATCCCCAATCGAGAACAAGATTTGCATCAGAATATAAAATCCGCGTTGAAGATATCCCCACATTCAAACTACCAGGATATAACGTACCAGAACTAAAAAATCTTCTTAGTGACACCATCGATGTTGGTTTTAAAATAATTCATGATGCATGGAAAAAAACAGCATCACCGGAAATAAAAATCCTCAAACATAATAATGATCCAAATGGCGGCGGTAGGCATATCGCTCCGTTCAACGTGAATATATCCTCAGTGATTGCGCTCAATTTAGTATGCGATGTTATCGAAGGGAGTTATCAAATAAATTTAGAACGATCAAATCAAGCACAGCAGGGATATATTCTGTATTCATTTGCACCAACAGCTCCTCCAGGGTTTCTAATCATTGAGTCTCCGGTTAATCCAGTCTATATGCGGTGTCATAATGATTCATTAACCAGAATTAATTTCAAACTCACAGATCAGTCCAATAATCTAATTGATCTACAAGAGGAGGTGTTAGCGATTAGTCTGTTTGTGAAGTCCTAAGGACTGGATCAAATATTCGGTTGAACTCGTAAAAACATTATTAACCCATAGCAGCAGAGAAGGTGAGTGACAACGACGTTGGCGTATATAAGGAAATCTTATTTTATCGAATAGACGCCATTTTTTTTACTATTTGGTAGAAGCATGAGATTTTGGAATCGACGCACGGAAAGTTGTAGGATTTACCCCCTCTGCTGCTTTTCATCATGTGTACACGAGCGTGCGCATGCGTATGATGATGATTTAGTTGTCCAGTTTACCGTCATAGGTACAGGTGCATGTTCATGTGACACTGGCATAGAGACAGCTGTGCTCAATTATTATTGCATGTTTGACATTCAGGAGTCCACTCAGTTGCTTGCCCCTAACATACCATGACAAAAGGTCGGGAGTGGGCTACTGATTATAGCTATGTGTTGTAGATTTCTCCGTCTCTCTGTTGGGCGATCAATCAGTTTTACCACCACATATTAATTGAGAGAGAGAGATAGTGGGATAGAGAGAGAGAGAGATAGAGAGAGAGAGAAATAGAGAGAGAGAGAGAGAGAGAGAGAGAGAGAGAGAGAGAGAGAGAGAGAGAGAGAGAGAGAGAGAGAACTGGCAAATTGCCTGGCCAACCAACAAGAAGATAAAGAGAGACAGATACACATTCATAAATTTTAATATGTAACACACACACACACACACACACACACACACACACACACACACACACAGTGAATCAACTAGTTTACAGTACATGAGTGCCGCCCGGTCAAGAAATTTACAATACAATCTTCAGGTCTCAGAAGATAATTGCAACTTTGTATCATTGGTATCATATAACCCTGTAGAAAATGCCACTGAATGTGTGCGGCTATCACCATGACAACAGTGCTATTGTAAATTGCTTAAATTCAAGGTTGTTATCCAGGGGTCAGTACGTTTTCTCTCTTATGGCATGAGAAGGAGTTGTCATGTCCGGAAGGGACAACAAAAAAAAATGTATTTTAATGAAACTGGGTAACATTTTAATTTATTTTAAAATCGTGGATTAATAATTTGTATAATATTAAAAATACTCATAACACCACTCAGATGTAGTGGAGCCAATCATTTTTTGCCGTTGACGTGTGTGCCCCATAGTGCACATGTTTTGAAAATGAGAGTCGCTTGTATGTGTAGTGAAGAAGACAATGTCTCATTCTTCCATGGAATATGATTCCTAAAGTTAAATTGAATTAATGATAAGTACAAACTTACTTTTGCATCTGCCAATATACTGTAATTAAAGAAGGGATACATTATACAGTCGTACACATGGTACGTGCAGCTCTTTTCACCGGTTGTCATATGAACTCGTACTTGTCCCAAGATTCAAAATAAGAGAAAATCGCACGTTTCGAAGCCCGTATCTTCAGTTTGGTACAAGTTAGAAAGGTAATGATATCTTGGTAAATATTAACGTATCACAGGAGTAAAACAAGCAGTTACGTACCTTCTATTTTATATAGTATGATAGAGATGGTACAACGTCAGAATGGGATATGGGGCTAATCTAAGGTATTTTTGTCACTGTATATTATGTTTCTCCTTTAGATTATTTCCTTCTCCGAACATCAAAATAGCGTCGAACTCATGTGGTCAGAGCTAAATCTGTCAGCTTTATCTCCGTTTTCTAAGTTGCTGTATCAGCAGTGGGAATCCTATTCTTTCATATTAAAAATTTATATTTTTAAATTGAGAAGAAATTTTGTGTTTCACAACAAGTCATAATGATAATAAAACATTTCTTAACAAAATAGATGCACATAATATAAAATCATGAGTGGAATACAATTTGTGTCTTGAGATATTTTGTGCGAATACTGTACAAATGTGTCAACTAAAACTGGGCAAATTATGTTTATAGTTCTTACAGTTCAATCCTAATTAGTAATGTTTTGTGTTTTTATTAATGATTGAGTTCAAAGTCAGCAATTTAAACTGAATTGCCATTTGAAGAGAAACACGTTATTTTAAGTAACTATCTAGATCTACATAATAGTTTACAGTTATAACACATTAAATATTTATAAGTAAAACATCATACAACATGATGTATGTGGTAAGTCTTCTAAACGTTTTACATTAGTTTGCACACACTTATGTTACGTATATTTGATTTAAGTCATTTATTTTTATTTTAATTGTTTGTTTGTCAGATTCAAATTTGATATTTTAAGTTTAAGATTCATTCATTGGGAGATGACTTGTACTCTACAAATAAACACCAGATGTTGACCTCATTTATGACCTGGATTCAGAATTGCAAACAAATTTTTAAAATGATTGGTTGATTCCAAGGACATTATGGAGCTTTGTTATAAACATCTTTCTATTTTTAGTTCTTGGGAGTAATACTAACTGGATCATACGGTGTGCACGAGATATTTTGAACGTAAATTTGTTCTAAACTTTCTAGGAGATCATGTGACCCTTTCCTTTTTAACGTAAAAACAAGTTTATAAATTATGCTTTGGAGCGAACTATTTAGTAGAAGTTGGGCTGTTAGAATATTAAGTTGTATTGTTTTGAATTATTTTAAATTACCTTGTACTGAAAATTATTTAAATTCGTTTTGATCAAGAGGATTTATTTTGTTATTTATCTGGAAAATAATTGTGCTCATTGAATTTCATAAGACCAGAACTGACATTATCACGTGACATCGTCTTCCATCTTGGATGCTTAACTAAGATTCGAACTGGGAATTATTAGGACATTTTATTACCAGAGCTTTTGCAATGTCACTAGTGGATTATATTTTGATTTATTATTGGATTAATTTTGGAATTGATTCTTTAAACCGTAAGTATATTTTTTTTCCTGGAAAATATTTGTACTCAATAAATTGTTTATTAAGTTTTTACAAGCTTGTTATTTTCACTCTTTCTATGTTACTGTTAATTCGAGCCGTAGGACATAACATAGAAATTGGTGGCCTCGTCCGAGATTGGGATCAATTGGAATTTGGCTAGATATTTTTTCAGAAAACTTTTGTTTTAAATTTGAATTGCCCTAGTTTTTTAATTTGTTTTAAATCTTTAGTGCGATTGACAGGATTGTACTAAAATGAAATCTAAAGTAGAAATGTTTCTTTCTAATCCTACTCAGGAGCTATTAGATCTTTTCAAAAAGGATGAGTTGATTCAACTTGCCAGAAAATATGACCTTTTTGAAGTCAAGGCTTCTTTAACGAAACAAGATATCAAAAATATTTTGGTCCAATATTTGGTAAAAAAGAATGTTTTGGAAAAAAAGTGCTTTGATTTCGGTCACTAAGTCTGCATCAGACTATGACATTAAAAAAAAAAAATTAGAATTAAAATTCAAGATGGAATTAGGTTGAAGAAGCTGGAATTTCAGGAAAAGGAGAAAGAAAGACAATTACAATACGAAAAAGAGGAGAGAGAGACAGGAAAGGGAGAAAGAAATACAATTACAATATGAACAATAAGAGATAGAGAGAGAGAGAGAGAGAGAGAGAGAGAGAGAGAGAGAGAGAGAGAAAGAGAGAGACAGGAAAGGGAGAAAGAAAAACAATTACAATATGACCAAGAGGAGAAATAAAGACAATTTGAATTACAAAAAGAGCAGATGCACATTCGGTTACAAGAAAAACAAATTGATAAAGATAGAGAGAGAAGGAAGAAAGGGAATATCAATGTAAAATGAAAGAAATAGAGCTGGCAAGTGAAAAACACCTTCATACTTCAAATCCAAATTTAAGTTTTGATTTAGCAAGGAATATTAGATTAGTGCCCCCTTTCAGAGAAAAAGAAGTAGACAAATACTTCATTCGTTTTGAAAACGTTGCAGAAAATTTAAAGTGGCCAAGGGAGCATTGGACTCAGTTATTGCATTGTGTACTCACTGGTAAGGCTAGTGAGATTTACACTTCACTGTCTGTTCACCAAAGTGGTGACTATGATGTGGTTAAATAATGCATTCTAAGTGGTTATGAGTTAGTCCCTGAAGCTTTTCCGGCAAAAATTCAGAAATTACAGAAAAGAAGCTGGACAAACTCATGTCGAATTTGCTAGAGAAAAAGAACAGTTGTTTGATAGATGGTGCTTAGCCAAGAAAGTCGAACACGATTATCAAAATCTCAAGCAAGTTATATTAATTGAAGAGTTCATAAACTGTGTCCATAGTGACGTTAAGTCTTATCTTGATGAGCATAGGATTGAAACCTTGGAGAATGCTGCTCGAGCTGCTGACGAATATTCTTTGACACATAAAGTTCCTTTTGTTAAAAAGACTTCTACTCAACAGTCATCTGGTAGAAAAGTATTTCAGCCTACTACCAGCCCTTTTAAAACTCAAACTAGCACAACTTTCAAAAATCAAACTTCAGAGAAGCTTGATTCTAGATCCTTGTCTCTTCCAATATGTACCTATTGCAAGAAAAAAGGACACGTTATTTCTGATTGCTACAAATTGAACAATAAGCATCAGAATCAAGACAGACCTGTTCCAAATGCTCTTATTTCTAAGAGGTCGAGATCACGGTCATGTATTGAAAGCAATACATTTGTTGGGTCTAATAAATCCCAGTCCGATTTTATTATGGAGAATTATGAACCATTCATATCGAAGGGTTCTATATCACTCTTGGGTGATTCAGCCAATCCCACCCGTATTAAACTTTTAAGGGACACAGGAGCTTCTCAGAGTCTTTTATTGTCAGGTACTTTGCCTTTTGCTGAGAAGTCTCTTCTAATGAAAGTGTTCTTTTTCAGGGAGTAGAGTGCGGCTTTGTTAATGTTCCTCTCCATTGTGTAAATTTGTCATCAGACTTAGTGTCAGGACCTGTGACAGTCGGAACAGTCTCGGTTTTACCCGTTGAAGGTATTCAATTATTGCTAGGCAACGACTTAGCTGGAGACAAGGTTATGGTTAATCCACATGTAACTGACAAGCCTGATTTTGATCAGAAAGTTGATCCAATTGAAAAAGAATTCCCAAATATATTTCAAGCTTGTGCAGTTACCAGAGCTATGGCAAAGAAAGCTCTTGAAAATGATATTGATGGTGGCAGTATTCCGTTAGCTGACACGTGTATATGTCAGGCTTTTAATGAGGTCACTTTTACGCCTCGTTTGGATCAATCAGAAGGTATTGATCATAGTGATCCTCTTTTAACAACTCATTCTCTTTATTCTAATCAGGGTGATAAACGACAGTCACTTGTCGTCGAAAAGGAAAAAGATCCCGAGATCTGCTGTTTGTTTCAAAGGGCCATACGTGAGACTGAAGCCACTGAAGTTCCTGTCTGTTATTTCATTAAAAATGGAATTCTTATGAGAAAATGGAAACCTCCCGAGGTACCTGCTGGTGATAAGTGGTCGGTGAAGTATCAAATAGTAATTCCAAAACCTTACAGACAGTAAATACTAAATCTGGCCCATGAAACACCTTTGGCTGGTCATTTAGTGATTAATAAAACTGATCACAAGATCTTGACTCACTTCTATTAGCCAAAAATCAAAAGTGATGTTAAAGACAGGTTTATGATCTAGCTAAAGAGTTCATTCCATCTGTCCTGAATGCCAGTCTTCTCCTTTATTAGTGTACTGCCATTTTCAAGAAGCAATGAGACAGAGCCGGACTTTGAAGGGCCGAAGATTGTCATGCTGCCATTATAGAACCCTTTGTATTTGTTGGTGTCACATAGCGTTGAATTCACCTGCTTCTTTTCACATCACTGATCATGCATCGTGAGTATTTCGCTCTGAAACTGAGCGTGATAGGATTTTCGGCGGTCTTTTCGATGGTTGGAGTTAGTGTAATTCAGCCAGTCAAGGAATGATTTATTAATTCTGGTATCAGATCTTCAAAGTTTCCGTTGTTCTCGTCGAACTAGTCTTGATGGATTCGCTTCGTGGGGCTCCGAGTCACCATAGCTGTTTCTCTTATCATGTCTCTGAGCTTGGTACATTTCTCGGAGGCATTTCCACGAATAGTACCGTCGGTTGGGCAACTTGTCATCTTGTCTCTTCTGGAAATTGAGCTTGGTGGAAAGCTGCTAGATTGTGACAATGTTGTAGGCTGTGCACACAAGTTTAGGACGCCTTGGTTGATGGGGGGTGGTGGAATGTGCAACTTTAGTTTACTTAGGACAAACATGTGGTCTATCCATCATTTCTCTCCTTGCATGGCCTTGGTGATGAGGATATCCTGTGAATCGCGCTGGCTAAACTGTCAAATTCAACGCAGGCCATTGTTGTTTATCTTGCCGACCGAGAGGGAAGAGTGAAGGGAGGTTGGCGCTTATGATTATTGCGTAGCATTTGTGGCTGATACTAACAGGCAGGTCCGAAGACTTGATTTGATAGCCAGGCCTACTCCAAGGATCCTGTCTTCGGTTTTGTCTTTTCCTTTCAGGAAAGGTGTAGCCGTCTGCTAGCTTGGTCAGATAAACCTTCTCTGCGAGCCTGATTTCACTCAAGGCTGCAATGTCGATATTGTTACGTGAAAGCTCCATAGCAACTAGGGCTGTTCGCCTGTGGGGTCTTTCTACATTCTCTTTGTCCATGAGAGTACGGATGCTCCATGCTACGATAATATTTTTTTCTTTGATATTTTCGACCTTATATATGGATGATCTTGCCAGCCTTGGAAAGTTGGATTTGAAATTTTTAGGCCACCTTTACTATGCCCCTCCCTATGGAGGGTCAGCAGTGCTGTCCGGAAATGCGGAGAGACCACTTCTCCAAGGGTCTCCTTCGTGCGTGTCTCTTACTACAACTCCCAGTGGTCATCTCCGCCTATTGCTTCGCCAGTCTTCCATCGCCGTAGGGCTTTGGCAGGTGCAGGCAAGGAACGACGAGGGGGATCATGGGGATGAATGATAAGTGCACAACATGTGCGTGAATGAGATTTAATTGAAACAGCCTTTGCACAGAGCCAGCCTCACTCATTCGGCCTTGGTTTGTAGTTGGAATTCAGTGGTATAAAGATTAAACCCCCCGAAAGAACGACCGACACAAGATAAGCTCCTTGCAAGCTTTCTCACATACCCATATTGGCCGAACCAGAGATTCGAACCCACATAGACAGAGGTGAGATGGCAGTGATCCGTAATGCAGAGCGCTTTAGACCACTCGGCCACTCGGGCCACGCGTGAAATAATGTACATGCCCTTGGTACAAACAGGAACTTAAACAAAAGTGTTTGTGAAAGTCTTTGGTTCAATCAAAAACTTTTTAGTAGTTGTCGCTGAAATGGATTATTACTATAGAATTATAAATGCACGTGTTCCTCTCTCTCTCTCTCTCTCTCTCTCTCTCTCTCTCTCTCTCTCTCTCTCTCTCTCTCTCACAGAAAAGTTACAACAGCATGTGCGTGTGATGACTACACTTAACATTCATGTGTACTTGTTTCAATCTCGTAGCATTCATTTTTCTTCTCAATAGTTATTGTTAATTATTGAAGTATATGAGAGACTAATAAAATTATCACATTATTCATGATAAATAAACACTGTTATGAAGTATATGGGAGATTAATAAAATTATAACATTATTAATGCTAAGTGAACACTCTTATGAAGTATATGGGAGATTAATAAAATTATTACATTATTCATGCTAAATAAACACTCTATGAAATAAATGGGAGATTAATAACATTATTACATTATTAATGCTAAACAAACACTCTCATGAAGTATGTGAGAGATTAATAAAATTATTACATTATTAATGTTAAATAAACACTCTTATGAAGTATATGAGAGATTAATAAAATTATTACATTATTCATGCTAAATAAACACTCTTATGAAATATATGGGAGATTAATAACATTATTACATTATTAATGCTAAATAAACACTCTTATGAAGTATGTGAGAGATTAATAAAATTATTACATTATTAATGCTAAATAAAAACTCTTATGAAGTATATGGGAGATTAATAACATTATTACATTATTAATGCTAAATAAACACTCTTATGAAGTATGTGAGAGATTAATAAAATTATTACATTATTAATGCTAAATAAAAACTCTTATGAAGTATATGGGAGATTAATAACATTATTACATTATTAATGCTAAATAAAAACTCTTATGAAGTATATGGGAGGATTAATAACATTATTACATTATTAATGCTAAATAAACACTCTCATGAAGTATGTGAGAGATTAATAAAATTATTACATTATTAATGTTAAATAAACACTCTTATGAAGTATATGAGAGATTAATAAAATTATTACATTATTCATGCTAAATAAAGACTCTTTCGCATCTTTGGACATTCTTTCCTCAATTTCTTTGGGTAAAAAATTTTACATGCGAACTTTTGGAAATTTTATTTTACAAATAATAAGATATTTCTATTATAATATATAAATTAAATAGTGGCTACATACACGACCAAAGTTTGAACTTTTCTCCATGTTTTCCAGCGCAGCCCTTACGTCAGCATTGTATTTGACAAATCACTTAACGTGGAGTCGGTAAAACTGAACTATTGACAACATGGCCTCGGGAGGACAGCGGGGAATAGGCCAGGATCTGGTTAAAGTCGGGAAACTGAGACTAAAACCCGGTAAGTGATATATACATTATATGCGGAAATCCATTTCCTTTTAAGTATTCGATCAATACATTCACGCGTTTTCTTTTTTCTTCTGTCTTTCATTTCAGCGTATTCAACAGGACAGTTAATCGTGTCATTTATCAATTAAACCCAACCTCTGTTATATAAGGAAAGATTTTTTCCTTCCCCCTCTTAAATGGTATCATAATTATATTATACGCATATGCTCCATTCGCAAATATCTTTCAGTTGGTGCCACTAAAACACTTCTGTGTTCATTAGTACTCTCAAGACTGGACTATTGTAACTCAGTCATGTCTGCTTCGTCTCAATATCTACTCCAGAAACTTCAAAAAGTTCAAAACACAGCTGCTCGGATCATCCTTAGAGCATCACGATCAGTGTAAGCCTCCCTGCTGCTCTGTAGCGTACACTGTCCATTCGATCCAGAATCAAACACAAAATGTGTTCTCTGTGATACTTTTCACTGACGGACTCCGGTTCAACCTATCTGGCCTTTTTCATACCAGGGCCCAGCAACGTGGAACGAATTGTTCAATGAAATTAGACACAGTGATCAAGAGTGCTATTAAAACTCACATTTTTTGACTGCAAGAACAAGCTTGAAGATCTAATAATATTTCCTACCTTAAATAGTTTCAGCATTTCTTTTAGGTTTTCTAATTTCATGGTGTTTTGCTTTTTGGTAGTCATATCATTATAGATGTTGTAAACCGCTTAGAGCTTCGGAAGATTAGATGCTATAAAAAGTCCTCAATATTATTGTAATTTCACTATTTCCACACTTGTTAAATACTGGTTCATAAGTGAAATTCGTCAATAATCTAGAGAGCATACAAACAATATTTCACTCACTGATTTCAATTTTTTTTGAAGGGGTGGTGTTGGTGCAAAACTTGATGGTTGTGTTAATTTTCGTATATAGGCTACAGTAATTTTACATACACTATGTAAAAATCATAATTATATTCGTAATTATACGCCATAGGAATATCATAATTATATAAGTATTTGTACGCCATGGGAATATCATAATTATCTAAGTACTTGTACGCCATGGGAATATCATAATTATCTAAATACTTGTACGCCATGGGAATATCATAATTATCTAAGTACTTGTACGCCATGGGAATATCATAATTATATAAGTACTTGCACGCAATGGGAATATCATAATTATATAAGTAATTATATGCCATGGGAATATCATAATTATATAAGTACTTGTACGCCATGGGAATATCATAATTATATAAGTACTTGTACGCCATGGGAATATCATAATTATATAAGTACTTGTACGCCATGGGAATATCATAATTATATAAGTACTTGTACGCCATGGGAATATCATAATTATATAAGTACTTGTACGCCATGGGAATATCATAATTATATAAGTACTTGTACGCCATGGGAATATCATAATTATCTAAGTACTTGTACGCCATGGGAATATCTTAATTATCTAAGTACTTGTACGCCATGGGAATATCATAATTATATAAGTACTTGTACGCCATGGGAATATCATAATTATATAAGTACTTGTACGCCATGGGAATATCATAATTATATAAGTACTTGTACGCCATTGGAATATCATAATTATATACGTACTTGTACGCCACGGGAATATTATAATTATATAAGTACTTGTACACCACGGGAATATTATAATTATATAAGTACTTGTACGCCACGGGAATATTATAATTAAATAAGTACTTGTACGCCATGTGAATATCATAATTATATACGTACTTGTACGCCATGGGAATATCATAATTATATAAGTACTTGTACTTCTGGATTCTTTATAAAAATAATAATAATTCTACACTGTTATCAATGTAACAGATTATCGAAGAAATTCCCCATTGCAACATAATTAAACTTGCCAACATTTAATAGACATAAATCAAATATCGAACGCCATACAATTTGCAATTAAAAGTAATCTGTTCCGTACTAAGGGATATGCAATGGGTCGATGTATCTGTTAGCCAACAGATCGGTATTTTTTAAACGCGGAAAGGTTATAGGCGTCTTTATAGCTTTCATATATTGTAAAGAACATCGCACTCATAGTAATTCCAATATTTTGAATGCAATACATATTTCGCTTAAAGAAAAAATTTCGAAATAATCAAATAATTTTCTCTTTTATTGATACAGTAATTGGTTCAAAGAAATTCTTTACATAATCCTCTTGTACTTTTCCTATGCACTGTGATCCATGCACTGTGATCATATAAACATAAATCGGTATATTTCACTGACAAAGTCAGAATCTCAATTTGATTAGTTTGTTGTTTACAGCCTTACATACAATATCATTTTAGGATCTTTATAAAAACAATTTTTCCAATGCAGTGATCCATGAATCTGTATGTTATCAATAACAGTGATCCATGAATGTGTATGTTATCAATGACAGTGATCCGTGAATGTGTATGTTATCAATGACAGTGATCCATGAATGTGTGTTATCAATGACAGTGATCCATGAATCTGTATGTTATCAATGACAGTGATCCATGAATGTGTGTTTTCAAAGACAGTGATCCATGCATGCGTATGTTATCAATGACAGTGATCCATGAATCTGTATGTTATCAATGACAGTGATCCATGAATCTGTATGTTATCAATGACATCTTCTGTGTAATACAGTGTATGTTGTACCTATAACGTTAATATTTATTTAATAAAGTCAATATTTCATTTAATAACGTCAATATGTAATTGAAAAGATGCGTCCGCTAAAGTACAAAGCAATGTACACTACAGGACAATACGTACAAGAACATCGGTTTATTTTTCAGTTGTCATGGTAACGACTACTTACCCGGGATAATTTTATTCAGTATTTGAAATAGTATATGGAATTATTTTACAGATGTAGACAAATTATGCAGGCTTAATTTATGTCGAGAAAGTAAAAAACAAATAAGTCTTAGGAGTAACTGAAATAAATTTGTGTATATAAAAATGTCAGTAAATATGTAGCAGGACAAACAAGTGAAAAGAAATTGAAGAATTAAAAATGTCAAGAAACGCATAATATAACGAAGTGATATAAATTAATTTGTTGATAAAAAATATAAATAAACACGAAGTAGAATTTTCAATACATTTCATATATGCTATACAATAGAATTACAGACTTTAAAATGCTGGCATAATATTCATTGCATTGTGCGTCATCTGCCGAAGTTACAAGTAACAAAATCTAAATATGAACAAACGTACAAACAGCACACCACAGGCTGCATATAACCCAAAAAATATGAACAATGGCTTTGCATATTAATCTGTAGCCTGATTTGCATGCGCTAAAACCTCATTAAACAGAAAAGAGGGGTCACTCTTATACTGTTATCTTTCATGTTAAGATATGTTAGAACGGGAATAAATTTCATTGAAGAATTTAGTCCTATCAAATGCTTTTGACACATAAACTGGGACTTACTTTCCATTACTGTTCTCTGGTTTTTATTCCATTTAATAGAAAAAGGTCACTAAGGAGACAATTTGTTCTGATTTAGAACTATTCCAGGAACACTTATAGTTGATTGTCTGATAAATCGTATATTTGGTTTCCAATTTCAGTTTAATTTTCCTCTTTAACGTAAGACCGAACATCGTTTTCAAAAACGTCACACTTATTGACAAGATCGACAGTCATCTCTTGCCAACCTTGGGATAATGTTTCTTTGTATACTGTGGAAGTGTTCTGGAATCCTTTCTGTAGTTTGGGGATCGTCTCAAGTCCCCCCCCCCAACTCTCTCTCTCTCTCTCTCTCTCTCTCTCTCTCTCTCTCTCTCTCTCTCTCTCTCTCTCTCTCTCTCACACACACACACACACAGATCATCGAGAGCTAATTAATTACTAATTGGTTAATCAAATTTAAAGAAATGTATATTCTGAGATTTTTCAAGACCGTCATCCACGATGTTAGTCTGTCTATTAAAAGGTACCCTGTAAGTAATAAATGTATGTTTAAGGGATAACGATAATCGTGACTAATATACCAATTATGAGATGCTAACTAGTTAGTTATTTCTTGCAACAGATCTTAATCAAAAAATGTCTCACAGTGAATAAATATTTATATTAAAAAAACGACTTATAAATTGATAAATAAATAAGATAGCGTAGAACTCAAATTTTCATGTAAATTAACTTGTAAACGCTATGATTACAAACATGAATATTCGTTTGTATTTATATTTTAAAGAGGGCATGTAAAACTGTATATAATGTAGCGTTGCTGGATTACAACTGTTTCAAATAAAGTCATCATTTACATGCTGCACATTCCATCATAGTCTAGTAACAGACATCAGTCGTGTGACAACACTGAGAAACTGAATGAATCTACAATGCTTTGTTTCAAATTATGCTACATTAATTTTATTCAACATCCCCTTTTCTTTAAAGAACTAGTTATCCCTACTTTATTAAATGATTAATACAAATACTGTGGATATGCTAGACATATAGTGTCTATTGAAAACTAAATTTTAAATCGTTGCTGTCTAAATATATTACCAGATTTATATCAGTTCATATTCACTTACCAAAGCAATGTAAAATTAACTGACTATGGTATATATGTTAAGAGTTCATAATTCACTTGTAGCACACAAAGTCTTTCAGATAAGCAGACTCCATGATGTTTCTCTTGGGTTTTACTCTTCGTACAGTCGTTGTCGTCATATCTGATTTTGGCAATACGTCATCTTTAACATTCTTTGAAGATGACATTCAGGAGATATTTGATTCACTTGGTGTTGCAGTTGTTTGATCTTCGTGAGCGTCTTCCAAAGTTGTTTTCTTCACCTCTTGCAGTCTCGCATCTGGGAAGTTGTCAATCATAACGTTCAGGATCCTTTCACAAATCTAAATTCGATGTCATATCGAGACAGTTTCATCATGATATATTCTAATCGTTTTGGGGCTTTGCTCAAACGCTTCATTAGTATCGCAACTAACGGTTTGTAATCATTTTGTTTTATAACTTTCCCTCCATATGTATATTGGTCAAAACATTATAAACCATAAAGCATTGAAACAGCTTCCTTTTCAATTTGTGCCCACTTTCTTTTGGACGATTTCAGTGCCCTCGACGCAATTTAAACTGGTCTACCATGTTGAAGTAAGACAGCACCCTGTCCATTCTTGCTACTGTCTACTTGTAGTACGACTTCTTTGTTTACGTCAAAATATCCGAGCACTGGTGCTTTAGCCAGCCTTTTCTTAATTCTCTGCAAAGCAGCCTCGCGTTCATCAGACCAATTCCAGACAGAATCTTTAAGTACGAGTTGACGAACCTGTTCCAGTTCATTTGCAAGGTCTGGAGGAAATTTCTCCATGTATTGAAACATGCCACATAGCCTCTTCACGTCAGAAATATATAAATTGGCGTTGGCATTTCGAACATTGAATTTACCTTTGTTTTGTCTGCTTTAACTCATTCACTAGTTATTTGGTGATCATGCTAAATTATATCAGTCAGTCATACTTCTTTCTTGTCATCATTTATCATGATATTCCATTTGATGCATCGTTTGTATAAGTTATGAAATTTTCTATCGTTATCTAGTTTCGCTAATCGTTCAGAGCTTCCACATCCAGCATCTGTTATAGTGAAAACACCATTCAAATCTACAAATGCTTCAGTGAGTTTTCTTTGAAAGTATTCGCTCGCCACCTTTAGTCCAAATGACAACTTCGCGCATCTGTAACGACCGAAAGATGTAATCATTGTAGATAGTTCACTTGATTTCTGATCAAGTCTCACATGCCAGTATGCCCCACGAACATCAAGTTTACTGAAGACTTTTGCATTAGCAAGTTATGATAACACGTCCACAAGTGTCGAACGTTTGGCGTGTTCTTGAATGAGTTATGGTAACACGTCCTCAAGTGTCGAACGTTTGGCGTGTTCTCTAATGAGTTATGGTAACATGTCCACAAGTGTCGAACGTTTGGCGTGTTCTTGAATGAGTTATGGTAACACGTCCTCAAGTGTCGAACGTTTGGCGTGTTCTCTAATGAGCGCAGTATTTAGTGGCTTTGGATCTATACAAATACGCAAATTTCCCTTCTGCCTTCGAACAACAGCCATCTGACTCACGAACTTAGTCGGTTCGGTAACATGTATTATAAATTCTATTTCGACAAGTTTATATATTTCTCTGTTCACTTATTCTTGAAGAGAGAGAGAGAGAGAGAGAGAGAGAGAGAGAGAGAGAGAGAGAGAGCGAGAGAGAGAGAGAGAGAGAAGCAGCTTTCTGCACGGCAATGTTTTTGCTGATATTTCGTTGTCGACTGTTAGAGGTCCATACCCTAGATCAGTGGTCCCCAACCTTTTTATCGCCGCGGACCGGTCAACGTTTGATAATTTTACCGCGGCCCGCTGAGGGGGGGGGGGACGTTGATTGTTTATATTTTAGATTGTTTTGATTTAATAATTTTAATTTAATTGTATTTAGACATGCCTTCAAACTAAAATACAGTTACACCAAAAAATGAATATAAAGTGATTTAACATTTTAACTCACTAGAACGCTAAATCAATAAGAACCCTGAGCTTGTTTCTTTGCAACGAGACGGTTCCATCTGGGGGTAATAGGAGACAATGACACCCGAAGTGTGTTGCTTATGTCCAGTTTATTCCGTTGTTTTGTTTCGGTTGCTGTCACTGCAGAAAACCCCGCTTCACACAGATAGGATGTCGGAAATGGCAATAGGGATTTAAGTGCTGTGGTGGCAATCTCAGGGTATTCCGCCATGACTTTAATCTAGAACACCGGCAGTTTTGTTGTCTCGAACGTAGTTTTAAGGCCGCCGTCATTTGCAATATGCAGCAGTTGATCTTCTTCTTGCACAGACATGCTAGATTCGCCTGGTTTGTTGACAAATGGGTCGCGGATCCATTCCTTACGAGTTCGTGGGTCTTATGTGGTTGGGAAGTAGCCCTCGAACTCTTTTAAAGGTAAACACGGGTGATCGTGCACCAACTGGGAGAATAAATGCTCAGGATCAGTCTCGCCTAAAATCCCCGCTAATGTCTGAAACATGTCCAAAATGCCTCTGTTCACGCGCCGTCCCCACAACTCCAGTTTGGCTTTAAATTCAGCTACTTTGTCTGCCAACTTGAAAACAGTTGTCATTTTTCCCTGAAGGGACAGATTGAGTCCATTGAGCAGGCTGAATATGTCACACAGGTAAGCCAGTTTTGCGACCCATACCTTGTCACTGAAATGTGCTGCCAGCGGTGACTTCTTCTGAGAGAAATCTTTGCAATGGCTCTCGTAATTCAAATACTCTGGTTAGCGATTTTCCTCTGGATAACCATCTTATTTCTGTGTATAAGAGAAGGCATCTGTGCTCTGCGTCCATCTCCTCACAAAGCTGCTCAAACAGGCGCGAGTTAAGGGCGTTTGCTTTGATGTGGCTAATAACTTTAACGACATCAATCAATACGCTGTTAAATTCCGGTGACATTTTTCGGCTTGCCAGCATTTCCCTGTGAATGATACAATGCGTAGATTCACTCTCAGGTGCAACCTCCTTAATCCGAGCAGTTAAACCAGACAGTCGTCCGGTCATGGCAGCAGCTCCGTCTGTACATATGCCGACACAAAAGGACCATTTTAGTTGTGATGATATATAACCATCCAGTGACTTGAACAGTTCTGCTCCTGTGGTGTTGGTTGGCAAAGATAGTGCACATAACAAATCATCATGCACATCCTCCTGATATAGATATGGCACATAAACAAGTAGTATTGCCTTGTTGTTGATATCTATAGATTCGTCAACCTGGAGTACGTACCACGGTGATGTATTAATCCTCTCCAACAATTGTGTCTCAATGTCTTCGGCTATTTCCTCAATGCGCCTAGTCACAGTGCTAGCGACAATGGCACATGTGCTATCTTTTCCACAGCAGCCTCTCCTAGAAGTTCACGGCAAATGTCTTTAGTGGAGGGCAAGATCAATTCTTCACCGATAGTGAATGGCTTTTTAGTCTTAGCAATACGGTTAGTCACCAAATATGATGATCTCAGTGCATTCTCCTTTATTGATGTGGTGGCCCTCATAAATTTCTTCTGTCCTTGGTGTTCCCGTCTTTTTCTTTCAAAATACTCCAGGGGCTTGTCTTTTAATCCAGGGTGCTTGGAGTTCAAGTGGCGAAGCAGTTTTGAAGGTTTCAATGCCTCATTAGAGAGCTGGTCGCCGCAAACTATGCAGAGCGGGGTTGGTATGTAGGAATCACCTGTCCCGATAAATCCATATTTCAAGGAGGACTCGTGGTATTGTCTGTTAAAAGTTTTATGTTTCTTTGATGTTGAAGGCTCTTCTTCTGTCTCATCACTGGGCCTTTTCTTTTTCCCAAGGAAACTTTCTAACGACGTCTGTTTCGGACTCATTTTTGCTAATTTGTGGGTTAAATTTGAGCAAACACAATATACACGTACACCAAGCACTGTTAAACATGAGAAAGTACCGGTGAACAGAGAGAAGAGCGATACACACCTTTTCTCCACCAAAGCTACAACGCCACTGCCGCTTGCAGCCACTCAGCTCCAGACGTCACCTAAAACCGCCCCGATATCACGATATTTTGCGCATGCGCGGTATTGATGCGGCTTTAGGTGACGTCTCTCAGCTCCCGGTTAACCTCTCGTCCATGGAAAGTCGCCCAAACCCGAGAGAAATACACCACAGTAAATAAAATGGAACTAATGTAATGTTCCTTGGGCGGCCCGGTACCATTTGATCCACGGACCGGTACCGGTCCTCGGCACGGGGGTTGGGGACCACTGCCCTAGATCACCGAGTTTCGTAGTATCGACCAGTGGAATAATTCCGTCACAGTTAACCATAATCAATCTAATAGTTTTTGATCCTAGGAGATTCATGTAACCATTTGGTCCAACTATTAGAGTAGCAGTAATTTCTTCCCTATTGATCGGTTCATAATTTTCAACTCAGTTCCTCCAAGTGGTTTCATCTGTGACTTATTCCACATTCTTAAGGTTAGTGTTGATGGACTGACTTGTTCTTCTGCAAGTGGTTTCATCTGTAACTTATTCCACATTTTTACGGTCAGTGTTGTTGGACTGACTTGTTCTTCTCTAAGTGGTTTCATACGTGACTTATTCCACATTTTTAAGGTTAGTGATGTGGGACTGATTTGTTCTTCTTCAGGTGGTTTCATACGCGACTTATTACACATTTTTAAGGTCAGTGTTGTTTGAGTAACGTGTTCTTCTCCAAGTGGTCTCACACGTGACCAATTAAACATTTATAAGGTTAATGTTGTTGGACTGACTTGTTATTCTCCAAATGGTTTCATACATGACCAATTCCACATTTTTTAGGTTAGTGTTGTGTTGGCGTAACTTGTTCTTCTCCACGTGGTTTCATCTGTGACTTATTCCAGATTGTTAAGGTTAGTGCTGTTGGACTGACTAGTTCTCCTCTAAGTGATTTCATCTGTTATTATTCCACATTTTAATGGTTAGTGTTGTTGGACTGATATGTTGTACTCCACGTGGTTTCATCTGTGACTTATTCAACATTTTTAAGGTTAGTGTTGTGGGCCTGACTTGCTCTTCTCCAAGTGGTTTCATACGTGACTTATTCCACATTGTTAAGGCTAGTGTTCTTTGACTGGCTTGTTCTTCTGCAAGTGGTGTCATCTGTGACTTATTCCACATTTTTAAGGTTAGTATTATGGGTCTAACCTGTTCTTCTCTAAGTGATTTCATCTGTGACTTATTCCACATTTTTAAGGTTAGGGCTGTTCGACTGAATTGGTCTTCTCCAAGTGGTTTCATATGAGACTTATTAACAATTTTTAAGGTTAGTGTTGTTGGACTGACTTGTTCGTCTCCAAGTGGTTTCATGTGTGCCTTATTCTAAATTTGTTAGGTTAGTGTTGCTGGCGTGACTTGTTCTACTCCAGGTGGTTTCATCTGTGAATTATGCCACATTTGTTAGGTTAGTGTTGTTGGACTGACTTAGTCTTCTCCAAGTGGTTTCATATGTGTCTTATTCCACATTTTTTAGGTTAGTGTTGATGGCGTGACTTGTTCGTCTACAAGTGGTTTCGTCTGTGCCTTATAACACATTGCTCTGTTTTTTCATGTGTGACGTATTCCACATATTTAAGATTAGTGTTGTTGGACTGAATTACTGTTCCCCAAGTGGTTTCGTATGTGATTTATACCACATTTATAAGGTTTGTGTAGTGGGCTTTACTTGTTCGTCTCCAGTGGTTTCATCTGTGAATTATTCCACATTTGTAAGGTTAGTTTTGTTGGACTGACTTATTCTTCTCGAAGTGGTTTTATATGTGGCTTATTCCACATTTTTTAGGTTAGTGTTGATGGCGTGACTTGTTCTTCTCCAAGTGTTTTCATCTATTCCTTATTCCACATTTTTTAGGTTAGTGTTTTTAGAGTAAATTGCTTTTCTCTAAGTTGTTTCATCTGTGACGTATTCCACATTTTTAAGGTTAGCGTTGCTGGAAAGAATTGTTTTTCTCCAAGTGGTTTCATCTGTGACTTATTCCTCATTTTTAAGGTTAGTGTTGTGGGCATGACTTGTTTATTTCGAAGTGGTTTTATACGTGACATATTCCACATTTTTAAGGTGAGTGTTCTTTGCCTGACTTGTTGTTCTCCAATTGGTTTAATCTGTGACTTACTGTATTCCATATTTTTAAGGTTAGTGTTGTGGGTCTAACTTCTTCGTCTCTAACTCGTTTCATCTGTGACGTATTACACATTTTTAAGATTAGTGTTGTTGGACTGAATTACTCTTCTCCAAGAGGTTTCTTATGTGACTTCTTCTACATTTTCAAGGTCAGTTTTGTTGGACAGACTTGTTTTTCTCCAAGTGGTTTCATACGTACATTATTCCACATTTTAAGGTTAGTGGTGTTTGCCTGACGTGCTCTTGTTTGATCTGTGACTTATTCCACATTTTAAGGTTAGTGTTGTGGGTCTAACTTGTTCTTCTCCGAGTGGTTTCATCTGTGACTTCTTCCATATTTTTAAGGTTAGTGTTGTTAGACTGAATTGTTATTCTCCAAATGGTCTCATATGTTCCTTATTACACATTTTGTATGTTAGTGTTGATGGCGTGACTTGTACTTCCCATGCGGTTTCATCTGTGCCTTATTCCACATTTTTTAGATTAGTGTTGTTGAAGTGATTTGTTCTTCTCCACGTGATTTCATGTGTCACTTCTTCCACATTTTTAAGGTTAGTGTTGTTGGACTGACTTGTTCTTCTCCAAGTGGTTTCATATGTGATTTATTCCACATTAATAAGGTTTGTATTGAGGGACTAACTTGTTCTTCTCCAAGTGGTTTCAAACGTGACTTATTCCACAGTTTTAAGGTTTGTGTTGTGGGTCTGCCTTGTTCTTCTCCAAGTGGTTTCATCTGTGACGTATTCCGCATTTTTAAGGTTAGTGTTCATCGCGTAACAGGTTAATCTCCAATTGGTTTCATCTGTTCCTTGTTCCAAACCTTTTAATGTTAGTGTTGTTGTACTGACTTGTTCTTCTGAAAGTGGTTTCATCTGTGACTTATTCCACATTTTAAAGGTTAGTGTTGTTGGACTGAATTGTTTTTCTCCAAGTGGTTTCATCTGTGATTTATTCCATATTTCTAACGTTAGTGTTGTGGTCCTGACTTGTCTTTCTCGAAGTGGTTTCGTATGTGACTTATTCCACATTTTGTAGGTAAGTGTTAATGGCGTGACTTCTTGCTGTCCACGTGGTTTCATCTGTGCCTTATTCCACATTCTTTAGATTTGTGTTGTCGGTGTGACTTGTTCTTCTCCACGTGGTTTCATTTGTCTCTTATTCCACATTTTTAAGGTAAGTGTGGTGGGCCTGACATGTTCTTCTCCATGTGGTTTTATCTGTGACTTTTTCCACATTTTTAAGGTTAATGTTGTGGGTCTAACTTGTTTTTCTCTAAGTATTTTCATCTGTGACTTATTCTACATTGATAAGGTTAATGTTGTTGGACTGACTTATTCTTCTCCAAGTGGTTTCATCTGTGAATTATTCCACATTTAAAATGTTGTTGTTGTTGGACAGACTTTTTCTTCTCCATGTGATTTCATACGTGACTTATTCCACATTTTTAATGTGAGTGTTGTTTTCCTGACTTGTTCTTCTCCAAGTGGTTTCATACGTGACTTATTCCACATTTTTAAGGTTAGTGTTGGTTACTTGATTTGTTCTTCTCCAAGCGGTTTCAGAAGTGACCTATTCCATATTTTTAAGGTTAGTGTTGCTGGACTGACTTGTTCTTCTCCAAGTGGTTTCATACGTGAATTATTCCAGATTTTTAAGGTTCGTGTTGTGGGCCTGATTTGTTTTTTTTTCCATGATGTCTCATACGTGACATATTCCCCATTTTATTTTTCGTGTTGTTTGCCTGCATTGTTATTATCCGTGTAGTCAAATCTGTGACTTATTCTGCATTTTTAAGGACAGAGTTGTGGGTCTAACTTTTTCTTCTCTAAGTTGTTTCATCTGTGACTTATTCCACATTTTTAAGGTTAGAGCTGTTCGACTGAATTGGTCTTCTCCAAGTGGTTTCATATGAGACTTATTAACAATTTTTAAGGTTAGTGTTGTTGGACTGACTTGTTCGTCTCCAAGTGGTTTCATGTGTGCCTTATTCTAAATTTGTTAGGTTAGTGTTGCTGGCGTGACTTGTTCTACTCCAGGTGGTTTCATCTGTGAATTATGCCACATTTGTTAGGTTAGTGTTGTTGGACTGACTTAGTCTTCTCCAAGTGGTTTCATATGTGTCTTATTCCACATTTTTTAGGTTAGTGTTGATGGCGTGACTTGTTCGTCTACAAGTGGTTTCGTCTGTGCCTTATAACACATTGCTCTGTTTTTTCATGTGTGACGTATTCCACATATTTAAGATTAGTGTTGTTGGACTGAATTACTGTTCCCCAAGTGGTTTCGTATGTGATTTATACCACATTTATAAGGTTTGTGTAGTGGGCCTTACTTGTTCGTCTCCAGTGGTTTCATCTGTGAATTATTCCACATTTGTAAGGTTAGTTTTGTTGGACTGACTTATTCTTCTCGAAGTGGTTTTATATGTGGCTTATTCCACATTTTTTAGGTTAGTGTTGATGGCGTGACTTGTTCTTCTCCAAGTGTTTTCATCTATTCCTTATTCCACATTTTTAGGTTAGTGTTTTTAGAGTAAATTGCTTTTCTCTAAGTTGTTTCATCTGTGACGTATTCCACATTTTTAAGGTTAGCGTTGCTGGAAAGAATTGTTTTTCTCCAAGTGGTTTCATCTGTGACTTATTCCTCATTTTTAAGGTTAGTGTTGTGGGCATGACTTGTTTATTTCGAAGTGGTTTTATACGTGACATATTCCACATTTTTAAGGTGAGTGTTCTTTGCCTGACTTGTTGTTCTCCAATTGGTTTAATCTGTGACTTACTGTATTCCATATTTTTAAGGTTAGTGTTGTGGGTCTAACTTCTTCGTCTCTAACTCGTTTCATCTGTGACGTATTACACATTTTTAAGATTAGTGTTGTTGGACTGAATTACTCTTCTCCAAGAGGTTTCTTATGTGACTTCTTCTACATTTTCAAGGTCAGTTTTGTTGGACAGACTTGTTTTTCTCCAAGTGGTTTCATACGTACATTATTCCACATTTTAAGGTTAGTGGTGTTTGCCTGACGTGCTCTTGTTTGATCTGTGACTTATTCCACATTTTAAGGTTAGTGTTGTGGGTCTAACTTGTTCTTCTCCGAGTGGTTTCATCTGTGACTTCTTCCATATTTTTAAGGTTAGTGTTGTTAGACTGAATTGTTATTCTCCAAATGGTCTCATATGTTCCTTATTACACATTTTGTATGTTAGTGTTGATGGCGTGACTTGTACTTCCCATGCGGTTTCATCTGTGCCTTATTCCACATTTTTTAGATTAGTGTTGTTGAAGTGATTTGTTCTTCTCCACGTGATTTCATGTGTCACTTCTTCCACATTTTTAAGGTTAGTGTTGTTGGACTGACTTGTTCTTCTCCAAGTGGTTTCATATGTGATTTATTCCACATTAATAAGGTTTGTATTGAGGGACTAACTTGTTCTTCTCCAAGTGGTTTCAAACGTGACTTATTCCACAGTTTTAAGGTTTGTGTTGTGGGTCTGCCTTGTTCTTCTCCAAGTGGTTTCATCTGTGACGTATTCCGCATTTTTAAGGTTAGTGTTCATCGCGTAACAGGTTAATCTCCAATTGGTTTCATCTGTTCCTTGTTCCAAACCTTTTAAGGTTAGTGTTGTTGTACTGACTTGTTCTTCTGAAAGTGGTTTCATCTGTGACTTATTCCACATTTTAAAGGTTAGTGTTGTTGGACTGAATTGTTTTTCTCCAAGTGGTTTCATCTGTGATTTATTCCATATTTCTAACGTTAGTGTTGTGGTCCTGACTTGTCTTTCTCGAAGTGGTTTCGTATGTGACTTATTCCACATTTTGTAGGTAAGTGTTAATGGCGTGACTTCTTGCTGTCCACGTGGTTTCATCTGTGCCTTATTCCACATTCTTTAGATTTGTGTTGTCGGTGTGACTTGTTCTTCTCCACGTGGTTTCATTTGTCTCTTATTCCACATTTTTAAGGTAAGTGTGGTGGGCCTGACATGTTCTTCTCCATGTGGTTTTATCTGTGACTTTTTCCACATTTTTAAGGTTAATGTTGTGGGTCTAACTTGTTTTTCTCTAAGTATTTTCATCTGTGACTTATTCTACATTGATAAGGTTAATGTTGTTGGACTGACTTATTCTTCTCCAAGTGGTTTCATCTGTGAATTATTCCACATTTAAAATGTTGTTGTTGTTGGACAGACTTTTTCTTCTCCATGTGATTTCATACGTGACTTATTCCACATTTTTAATGTGAGTGTTGTTTTCCTGACTTGTTCTTCTCCAAGTGGTTTCATACGTGACTTATTCCACATTTTTAAGGTTAGTGTTGGTTACTTGATTTGTTCTTCTCCAAGCGGTTTCAGAAGTGACCTATTCCATATTTTTAAGGTTAGTGTTGCTGGACTGACTTGTTCTTCTCCAAGTGGTTTCATACGTGAATTATTCCAGATTTTTAAGGTTCGTGTTGTGGGCCTGATTTGTTTTTTTTTCCATGATGTCTCATACGTGACATATTCCCCATTTTATTTTTCGTGTTGTTTGCCTGCATTGTTATTATCCGTGTAGTCAAATCTGTGACTTATTCCGCATTTTTAAGGACAGAGTTGTGGGTCTAACTTTTTCTTCTCTAAGTTGTTTCATCTGTGACTTATTCCACATTTTTAAGGATAGTGTTGTTGGACTGAATTGGTTTTCTCCAAATGGTTTTATCTGTTACTTGTTCCACATTTTTAAGTTTAGTGTTGTTGGACTGAATTGTTCTTCTCCAAGTATTTTCATACGTGGCTTATTCCAGAAATATAATGTTAGTGTTGTGGGCCTAACTTGTTCTTCTCCATGAGGTTTTATATGTGACTTATTCCACATTTTTTAGGTTAGTGTTGTGGGCCTGACATTTTCTTCTCCAAGTGGTTTCATATGTGACTTATTCCACATTTTTGAGGTTAGTGTTGATGTCGTGACTTATTCTTTTCCTCTAGTTTCATCTGTTACATATTCTACATTTTAAGGTTAGTGTTGTTGGACTGAATTGTTTTTCTCCAAGTGGTTTGATGTGTGACTTATTCCACATTTTTAATGTTATTGCTCTGGGTCTAATGTGTTCTTCTCTAAAAAGTTTCAACTGTGACTTATTCCACATTTTTAAGGTTAGGGTTGTTCGACTGAATTGTTCTTCTCCATGTGGTTTCATATGTGACTTATTCCCCATTTTTAAGGTTAGTTTTGTTGGACTGACTTGTTCGTCTCCAAGTGGTTTCATGTGTGCCTTATTCCAAATTTTATAGATTAGTGTTGCTGGCGTGACTTGTTCTACTCCAGGTGGTTTCATCTGTGAATTATGCCACATTTGTTAGGTTAGTGTTGTTGGACTGACTTATTCTTCTCCAAGTGGTTTCATATGTGTCTTATTGCACTTTTTTTAGGTTAGTGTTGATGGCGTGCCTTGTTCTTCTACAAGTGGTTTCGTCTGTGCCTAATACCACATTTTTCGGTTAGTGTTGTTGGAGTTAAGTGCTCTTCTCTAAGTTGTTTCATCTGTGACTTATTCCACATTTTTAAGGTTAGTTTTGTTGGACTGAATTGTTATTCTCCAAGTGGTTTCATATGTGACTAATACCACATTTATAAGGTTTGTGTTGTGGGCCTGACTTGTTCTTCTCCAGTGGTTTCATCTGTGAATTATTCTACATTTTTAAGGTTAGTGTTGTTGGACTTACTTATTCGTCTCCAAGTGGTTTCATATGTGGCTTATTCCACATTGTTTAGATTAGTTTTGATGCCGTGACTTGTTCTTCTCCATGTGGTTTCATCTATGCCTTATTCCACATTTTTTAGGTTAGTGTTGTTGGAGTAAATTGCTCTTCTCTAAGTTGTTTCATCTGTGACGTATTCCACATATTTAAGGTTGGTGTTGTTGAACAGAATTGTTTTTCTCCAAGTGGTTTCATCTGTGACTTATTCCTCATTTTTAAGGTTAGTGTTGTGGGCATGGCTTGTTCTTTTCGAAGTGGTTTCATACGTGACTTATTCCACATTTATAAGGTTAGTGTTGTGGGTCTAACTTGTTTTTCTCTAAGTGTTTTGTTCTGTGACTTATTCAACATTGATAAGGTTGGTTTGTTGTGGTTGTAGTGTGTGATCATCTTATTTAAATGCTATTTATCTAATGTGGTGATTTAATCACTATGGTAACCGTTAGCCCATCAATAAACTCTCTATATACACCAATATCCATTATACCACCCTCAAATAGTCGTCTGCATATATCAGCTGCCTCATTAAATATTTCCGGTGAGTTATTTCCAGCTCGGTTCCCTCCAACGAGAACTTCTAATCGTGCTATGTCCTCAAGAATACTATTAGGACAATGAACTAGACCAAATAAACTCCCCTTGGATATCCATCTTTCAGTTGTACCATTGCACCTTGTTTGTCTTTTTCCTGATCTTGTAAGCATGTAAAAATTTCATCATCATCTTCAAGTGGTGTATCCCATTGAGGTTCTTTTTTTTATCCATGTTGGTGTTTGACGTTTCCTCTCTAAATCATCCTCATGTGGTATATCCCATTGTGGTTCTTCTTGTTTGTTTTTGTCTCCGTGTTGGTGTTTGACGTTTCCTCTCTTGTTGTATTTCTTGTTGTTCTTTTATATCATAATTATCAACTCATTTTTTAAATTCTATATACCCCAATTCTCTTATATTTAAACGATCAATCCTCTTGTTTTTTTTATACAACCCATCAACATTTTTTGAATGATAACTTTTAACAGCAAAATCGCCAAAAGGGTGATAATCGCTGGGTTTTAATAATTTAATTTGTTTTATTAGTGTTTTAGCCCCATCGGTAATTTTATTCAATAAAGAAACACCCTTTGTTTTACCAATATTACACTATTGTTCTTCTTCATCATGTGGTTGTTGTTTATCTCCAACTATCTGTTTTAACAACGGGAGAATACCCTTTTTTCTATCTTCTTCGTCAATAATCTCTCCCAACTCTCTCATTAGTTGAAGTGACGGGTTTGAATAATTGTTCAGTATCCGTTGTGAAAGCAGTTTGAAAGTGTTGTCTTGCTTTTAGTTTGTTTTGAACGGAATCACGATCTGGACTAACTTTCTTAATCGCAGCTAATCGTTCTCGTGCTAATTTAGTCGTTAGTGCTTCACCTACCATTATAAATTAATGTACAATTTAAATTGTAAGTGAAAACTCACCCCCGACACTCCGTTCATACTTCCGCGTAGTGATTAAATCACCTGTCTATACAACTTCTTTCGAAGTGAGTAAGCGCATACCTGTCGATAGAATTTCTGTTCCATACCTGTATATACTCATACTTGCAAACATGTATGGTTGTGTTTAGAGTGTCAATTATCCATGGTGAGAATTTCATTTCCATGTACTATGTTGAGGCAATCAAAGGGGCATTTTCATTTTGTCGGATAATCTCTTTCATTGTTTTGATTTTCGAGTTAATTGTGCGTTTGATTTCATATTGTTTCCCCAATTCACTTCTGACCTTTTAGACAGCAGTGAATAACGGGAAGAACTTATTGATGTCGTTACGGAATGCAAGGGAACTATTTATTGTGTGTTAAATTCCTTTGATCAGTCCATACTCCCTTGGAAGTTCATATCTATTATTCCGAGCGCTATCATCAATATCTTGAAATTCAGAAAGAATCTGATTACAATCTAATTTATCTGACATTCCTTGATTTTTCAAATTTGAAATATCATTAATAATGATATTCATATTTTCGAAATTCATTATATGAAATATTTTATATCTAATATATTTTCAAAAAAAAAAAAAAAAAACAGTAGCTATGATGATCGGTTATCATTCACTGGGCTCTTGTGAATACTAGCCTTTGTGTCTTTCATAGGGTTCTTTATCTTTGAGATTGTTTCTCTTCTTTTTTCTTTGAGAATTTTTTCTCTTTTTTTCTTTGAGATTTTTTCTTATCTTTTAACTTCGAGATTTTTTCTCTAAATATGACTGTTTCTTTTAGCAGAAAGTTCATTCTGATCCATCCTGTAGGGTTACCCTAGTGTGACATAGAGCTTTTTGCATCCATGCTGCTGTTTATTTTGGGGCGCCCATAGCTGACATATCTCCAATGAATTTTCTAAGAGAAACGAAATGTTAGAATAGTCAGAAAACTGTCGTGTATTTGATGTTGTACACCTCCCCGAATTTAATTTAATTTCCCGGGGGTGTAAAATCACACCGTCACGTATTTGACGTGACGGGAGGTGTACACGAAGTACCCTTTTAGGTTTGCGCCCCAATTATATAGAAAATCCTTCCAAATCGGTACTGTCGACAATAATGCCTGCCACGAGATTCGAACGATGGGCCCCAGGACGTGTATGCAATACACTAGTATTCGTAATCTGCAAGTTTATAATTTTGAATACGATATATGTGTATCACGTGAAGGGTTTAACGGACTAAACTCAGTGATGACCATAAGAGATTCTCCCAAACATTGCATTATGCGGTGCCTGTTGACAAACTTCCGCCTGGTGAAACATTAAACCACACAAAAAAACCATTCAGTCATCAAAAATCCCATTGAAATACGTCACTACAACAAAGGAGTTATCGTTGTTTCAAAATCGTATACACACAAGCCCACACGAGTTATTCCCATTAATACTACATATAATAATTTAGATGTAAACGAATTGAATTCTGTTTTGAAATTTTTTAGTAAAAGCGGATTTGGTTATATTCTCTGCTACTTTTCGTACTTTGGTTCTACAAATATCGAAATATTTTCCAGCTTCATTCATATATTGAAATACTCTTTCTTCGTTATTTTCTGTATTAAATGATTTTATAGGTTTCGCATTTTTCGAGTGTTTTCCAGTCCCTCCTCGTTTGGTGTTTTCACTGTGTTATAGCAATCTGCTATTTTGAGGACATCCGTCGATATGATCAATAACAGGACCATCCTTGATCAATCCGTTAAATACCTAATAGACGATTCTGTGATTAAGATGACTTTTCCTTCCAGAATTAAATATAAGTAATCCCATACCATTGTCAACACCAACTGGTTTCTTAAACCTGCGGTTTCTGACAATACCATCACGAGATGTTTCATAATTGGTAATCACAGGATGTGGTTGAAATTCTTGGTTCATTTATATACTGTAATATTATTTATCTAATTCATTATTTGGTTTAATTATTACTCGAGAATCTATCAATGTAGTCTTGAGGTGTTCTTACGATTTTGACATTGACGCTGTCAGGGACTGAGTCAGAGTCATAGATGGAGTCTTTGATGGAGTTTTTACTGGAATCTTTGATGGAGTTTTTAACTCTATTATCATATTAGCGCTTTAGCTCTCTGTATCGCTTACCACCACAACTGAGACATAACTGTGACGTACCACGCACATCTACCCCTCATCGTATGCAAGGATAGGGCCCTAAGCTTCCACGACATACGCTTTGTAAATGATATCCATAGAATTCATTTCTACATGATTTGTTACAAGCGGTTACTGATCCTATCATAAGCCATTTGCAATGATTCATTATATAATAAATTCTTTATTTAAATACTTGTTTTAATTATAATATGGAGGAGTTCGAGAGATTATCGAAAATTACACCTTGGAAAAATGTTGAATTCAATCTCGATAGAGTCTCCACTGATGTACCAAAGAGTCTAATAAGTGATAGAGGCATGTTAGGTAGAATCCATTATTGTTTTAATGAATTCAAGCGCGATGGAGCACCTCACTGTTGGTCAACATTTCGAATTGATGGTAGTGTTGATGCTACCATGAACGACAAAAGAGCAGCAGTGATAATCTCACATCTTGACAAGAAAAAGTATTTTTTTTTTAGAGTGAAATTCATTATCTGCTCAGAAACGGGGAATTGGATTATACGCAACAAATTTTAACCCATCCTGAAAAATAAGAAAACTGTCACTGCGAGTCAGGATTCCAAACCAGGAATTCTGACTGGGATTGACAAACCGTATTACGAGAGATCCTATCCTGTAACCGCGGTTGTTTATGGGATCTGTCCGATAAATGATAAACCGAGTATTGAAAAACTAAAACCCATGAAATTGTCAGGGAGGATAAATTGTGTAACAGAACGAATAATAGGCCATTTTACTAATGCTTTGCGTGGAAACAAATTGACGGATCTAAGACACAAAAAATAAACGAATGGGGATTAACAGTGAAGGAGAGCGGAGCGACAATTCAAGATATAGAAAATTAGAAACATCATTAAGATTCCCAATAACCGTAATGACGATAACAGGAGAGGTATTACACGAATCAAAATATAAATCAAATGGAGCTCCAATCAAAATTATTGACCATAATGAACATGCATTGACACCTGCGGTAACAATATTTCCGCAGGATTGAATCATAAAATATTATACTGGAAATTTATTTGATTTTATTTACGAGTTAAGTAAAAACGATCCTGTGTCAGTGTGGATGTTTCACAGTTTTGAAGACGAAGAGGGTAAATTCGATCAATTTGTAAGACCCAATGACGAATTGTACTGTACTGAAGCCCTCCATGATGAGATGAAAAAACTAGCTAGTGGTTTTTCAACGGATTACGACGAACAATTACGAACAAACTGTTTTACAATACCGTCAGTTGCAGGTCATTAAACGAGAAAGATAAATCTTTGGAAACCAACACGCGCAGAATTTCTCTCAGATATCGAATCAAGCTGCGTTAAATATGGCCATGGTGGATTATAGAATACAAAATACGACCCTGAAAGTATTATTTCGGTTGATATGATTGCGTGTTATCCAGGGAGTTTTCTTGGGTATGGAGAGTATTCTGAGAACGTCAAAAGATTTGGACATCTCACACACGAGATGACCCGTGTTGCGATTAATGGACCACTGCCCGATTTTGATCTCACCGGATTCGTTTGTGTGGTATCATTTGAATTCGCTAAAAGACTTCATCCATGCTGTTATGTTTTGTTTGGTAGACACATTTCTGAAAAACACTGGATGCCAATAGTGTTATTACGGCATATGATTGATTCTAAAATGCTGATATCGCTGATTGTCAGTGAAGAAATTAGATCATATCGGAAACAAACTGAAGTCTGGTTACCACAGCCCGATAGTCTACATAGTATAATCACCGAAAACAAAAAACAATCCCCCGAGCTCGACGAAGAATATATCGTGAAATGGTTCAAAGAAATCTTTGAAGTTTGAAATAAACACGCAAAAGATTTCGGTAGAAGAATAATTGGTAAGTCCACACAAGGTGGAAAATACGACCACAAACGATATTCTTCGCGGTTGATTATAGATGATGCTGAATACGATTTTATAATCGCAGATGTAACATCTATTGATATATATGTAAATCGTAAAGACGCTTTCTTGTCCGATGGAACCAAATTAGGTACAATTGTTACTTACACAGATGGAGAAAATCCTCAATTTACGTACTTAAGGTCGTCTATGCTGGCTTATGCTTCTATTAATTTACTTTCGATGATAAATAGCTTTCTTGACACCGCAGTTAGAGTCTCCACTGATTAATTTTATATAGACGTAAAACCTAAAGAAGCAGTGGCTGAATTCACTAATTCAGACGAGAGTTGGAAATCACGGAGAATTAGAAAGGAAATACTGCGTGATTACTCTAAATCAGCAGATGTTACAGTTGAAAACAATTACTTGAAAAATAATCAATTATCGGAACTATCTAATGCACCGTCGTGTTCCGATCCAATAGTTCAAGAAACTAATCAGATTACAAACGGATAGAATACAATGTGAAATAGCGCGTGAAATAATTTCAGAAACCCCATTAAATGATTTTAGGGAAGCAAGTGATAGTGATAGTGGCAAGTAGAAAGATAGTGAGAGATACACTTCAGATGAAGATATTTAATACGCATAAAGAAACATTTGCAACACTTCCAGTGTCATTGTGTTATAGACTCGAGGATACACGAAGACAAAATATCGGAGTTGATATTCCAGGCCTGACTGAGTAGCAGATTTTAGTGTTAAATGATGTTGTGTTGGTTGATATCACTGTTGTCGAAGATGCATTGCATGCTGGTAATAACCATGAAAGCTACGATACGCAGCGACGATACATTCTTTGCATACAATTGTTTGGATGGTAGATAATCCCATCGAGTGGTCGAATTTAGTTTATCTTGCGGTGTCCAGAGTACGAAGAATATATCAACTTCCTCGGATATCACTTGTAGTTGTTCCTGAGTAAATCGTCGCTGAGGAGCAGTTGAATCCACCCTATAGACTGGCGGTCTACTCGTAGATCTCGTTATACTAGATATTTTATGCGTGGTGACACTCCAAATAGGATCATTAGCTCTTTTTTGACACCTTTGAGCTCTCCTGGTTCATATAAATACCTAACAGTGACATTGCCGAGTATTGGTTGTTTTGAAAAATCATTTTGTTGTTTTACAGGTATATACTTTTTTTTTAAAATCGCGTTGTTATGTTTGATATTAATTGTTCGAGTAATCTCATTATTTAGCTCGGTAATTACGCTTGGTAATCTCTTGACCCATTCACGAGATCGTTTATCCTGAAGAAATTCATTCGCGTATTGATATCCAAATAACCGCTCAGCAAGTGTCCGATTAAATAGTTCAACAATTGCCTGATCGCGATGTAGTGCAGTATGTCCTCGTCTGATGGTGACATTATGATGCTTCATTGTTGATAACACTGCACCCTGAAATTCCTTGCCAGGATCAACTTGTAATAGATTCGGCCAATGCAGAGGACCCCTACGATAAATCCTTTGAAACGCAGAAGCCGCTTCAATTGATGACTTCGTCTTTAGAGGTTCTGCTTGTTTGTATCTACTCCTAACATCAACTACGGTTAGCGAATACTTGTAAACACCATCATGCGGCAGAAATAATATATCAGCCTGATGAACCTCATTAGGGACGGTCACATGAAAATGAGAGAAGTTAATTTGTTTAGGCGGTGGTATATAAATTTGCCATATCGCCTGTTTAGATAACCAATCCTCTGCTGTAGTATTTTCACCTTTGCGGCGCTAGCGAGTTTACCGATTGCTGATTTATCCCTCCAGTATCTTCTTGGAAAATAATAAATAGATTCCATGATGTTATTAATTACCAGCACCCAACATCAATTTACTTTTCATCGCCGATTTTATCAACCATGAAGCTAATTTTTCTTTGAAGGATTTATCAGTGATAGAATTCAACGCATGAATCAATTTTACATCTGCGATATGTCTGTTTTGCAGATTGCTGCTTTTATAAGCAACATCATGAGCATGACACGCTTTATCAATAGCGTTTATTGCGTTTTCACAGGGTCGGGTTTGGTTTTGATCATCGAGTCTGATATTGAGTCTGGTCCCGGGTCCACAATAACTATATGCTGGAAGGTGTTTTTCTCCTGGATATTTTGCCCATGGTGTTCCCGGTAATTTTACTAACTTGGCTGAAATATCACCTCCTCGTTTGTTTTAAAAACATCTCCAGATTTCATAGAAACAAATCTAATTTTTTTGGTACCACATTGTACACACTTACCATCAAGTGCTGATCTGTTATTTTTAGTTGTAATCGTGGTCAAGTCATTTGAGCTAGTACACTTCTTACATTTCACACAATATAGATCCAAAATTTATTTATAATAACATGAATGTAATTGATTTGTCGGCGACTAAAACACGAGAACCGGTTAAGCATCATGTAGCGCTACCGAATTCTATTCGTATGCTTATAATCGGACCATCTGGAAGTGGCAAGACACAACTGCTACTTAATTTAATATCGAGATGGATGAAATGGGATAAGTTGTATTTGGTAGCCCCAAGTGTAGACGATCAGCGATGTTACGAGGTGTTAAAGGATTTTAACGAGAAAGCAAAATCAATCGGAAATCGATAAGGATATTATTGAGTTTCTAACCGATATCGAGGAAGCACCGAGCAATGACGATATTGATGGAAATATTAACAATTTAGTCGTATATGATGATGTCATGTTAGACAATCAAAAAAATCCCGCTAGGATATTTTCCAGAGGTAGGCATAAAATACCGATGTGATATATATCACTCAACTATACACTCAAATACCAAAAGTGATCAGAGATAACTGCAATATTCTTGCTGTATTCAACGGAGTTGACACACATACGCTGCGAAATATTTGGCAAACTTGGTGCGGCGGTGATATGGATTATAATCTCTTTAGAAATTTCTTTAGTCACGCTCAGTCAATCCCACATGGATTTGTAACGATAAATTTGCATGATCCTAGATCAAGATATCGTGTCGGACTTGATCAAATATTCGGTTGAAATCGTAAAAAGATTTTTACCCCCATATCAGCAGAGAGGACGCGACAACGACTTTGCGTCTCCAAAGGGAACTTTCGATTTTGGAGGAAGCCTTGGTTTGCCAAAGAGACGCTTCTACAAAATTATCGGATTCACCCTCTCTGCTGCTCAAGTGAGATAAAATTGAGGAATTAAAAATGTCAAGAAACACAAAACAGAACGAAAAAGTGATAGAAATTAATTTTGTGGATAAAAAAATACATTTCATCTATGCTATAAAATAGAATTACAGAATTCAAATGCTGGCATAATATTCTTCATTACATTGTGAATAATTTCCGGAACGTAATGTTACAAAATCTAAATTAGTAAAACAAAGGTACAAACTGCATACTACAGTAGGCTGAAAATAACCCAAATAGTATGAAAAATATCTTTGCCAATTAATATATAGCCTGAGATGCATGAAACTCTTTGTACATACATCATGCGTAGCCAATAAATACATACATAAATGACCTTTGTTTATTCCACCGTTTGTGGACCACACTGATGCAAACCCTAGAATTACAAGTGCAATAACTGATCTTGTACGTCTTGGAAAACCTTGTAAAAGAAATCGCCATAATAATCTAGAGTTATAATCTTTAACGAAATACGTTACTTTGGTATTGATATATTTGATCTTAGGATATATTATATGTCCTATCAATGAATGTTTGGTTTATCATCAATACGAAAGAGAAATTAGAGCCGCAATAACGGAAAAACAGACAAAAACTCTCTCTCTCTCTCTCTCTCTCTCTCTCTCTCTCTCTCTCTCTCTCTCTCTCTCTCTCTCTCTCTCTCTCTCTCTCTCTCTCAGATCACTTTACCAAATATACTTCTAACATTCATTGTGAATACCAGACAGCCATTATAAGTAAAAATCAGCAATTGTAAGTACCAATCAGCCATTGTAGATACCAGTCAGCCATTGTGAATACCAATCAACCATTGCAAGTAAAAATCAGTAATTGTAAGTACCAATAAGCCATTGTAAATACCAGTGATCCATTGTAAGTACCCATTATCCGTTGCAAATACCAATCAGCCATTGTAAATACCAAATACCAATAAGGCAACAATTTGTTCTGATCTATTTCTGCTACAGTCGTTCAAGGTCTTACAAAGATATTTTTGGTTACAAGTTTTATTTTGGCTTCTTCTTCTTTAATGTAAGACTGAAAATCCATTTTAATAACGTCTCATTCATTCACGAGATCGACACTCAACAAGTGCAAACCAAGGAATAATGTTACCTTGTATATTGAGGAAGTGATCTAGATTCATTTCGGTAGTTTGGGGATCGTCTCAAAGCTTCTTATCTCTCTCTCTCTCTCTCTCTCTCTCTCTCTCTCTCTCTCTCTCTCTCTCTCTCTCTTTTAACACAACATGGATGAATGATGTTTCTAGATGAGCACTGCAACTTATTATTGTCATCCTCTTATATAGCCATCCCTTCTGCATTGGAGTAAAGGTTGACCTTTCCAGAGAGAGGCTATATTTGTGAGATGTGTGTGTGTGTGTATATATAAATATATATCTATATCTATATCTATATCTCTCTCTCTCTCTCTCTCTCTCTCTCTCTCTCTTACACACACACACACACGGATCAACAGCAGCACATCATAGGCTTGTAGTAGTCTGTGTGTGTGTGTGTGTGTGTGTGTGTGTGTGTGTGTGTGTGTGTGTGTGTGATTTTTAAAGTAGTTTTAACAGGTTTCCAGTCCAGTGTGGCAGATAAGTGTGATGTCTACCACTGAGGCATCATGTCACATACATATAGCATCTTGACCCACCCAGTCAGTCACATTACCTTGGCACTAGGCCGATCAGTCCTAAAACTTAGACCAACAAATTGTTCTCCACCTTTTATTTTTGACTCGCAAAACCAAAACAAAAGGTGTATAATACTGTGTTGGTCTATCATAACACTAACTTCTTAATACTGAGCGCCAATTAGGCAGCTGCTAATGCCATTTGAAAAATATTATTTTTTTTTGGTATGACTCGGCCGGAGATTGAACTCGCAACTTCGGCTTTAAAGACTGACACTCAAATCATATGGAACACCAACGGTCACTTTTATTACTAATATCAAGGAAACCCAATGTACATAAATAGATGAAATAACAGCCACGTGTATTGTTACTTGTTGAGGCTCTCATAAACAGTAACAAGAAAAAGTGAAGACAACAAGCTTTGTAAAATTTAACAAATAATTTATTTCATTAGAGAAACAAGGTAAAATTGAGAAAAAGTTGTATTAATCAATTCCAAAACTAATTCAAGAATATAAAAAAGTCCTAGTAATAAAATGTTGTAATGAAGCTGAGTTCGAGTTCCGACGAAATCAAAAATGGAAGGCGATGATGTATGCTGTGGTCAGAGCAGTATTGACGTGTCCACAGTTCTTTGTTGAACTATATAAAATAATATTCCGGTGTTTGAATTCTGTACATTTCGATAACTGTCATTGTCCAAGAATTAAGTTTGAGCACAAATATAATGAGGGAAAGATAATCTATTTAATCCAAATGAATTTTTTTAATACAAAAAACTTAAATATTAAACTCAAACTGGGCACAAAAAAACCCACCTTGACGTCATAGTGTTTAAAAACCCAACTGAAATTATTTCTTAATACATCGATATTAAATCCAGTCTACTTTGCAAAACAGACACCCGGATGAGGATCAACCTACTGGTAAAACAAGAATTTCGAAATAACTATTTATTTATTATAATTAAATGAATTGTTTTCTCGTTCAGATTAGCACTTTCAAGCAATATTGACAATATCAGGCTGTGATATTATGTGAGAAGGGGTTGGTACATAAATACTTTATTTATCAACTCTTAACTAGACAGGGCATCGCAATTATCTTGTATTAATTTGCATACTCGAACACTCCACCCCAGTTTATGGCTAAGCGTTTAATGTTTGCTGTAATGTACACATCCCTGTAAAATACCAAATTATGACGAGAGTCGCTCAATCGGTGCTTGTGTGTTCAGATTGCCTCCCCCTCCCCAGGAAGCAGTATGATAATAAACCTTTCTTATACTTGCTTCAAACTCTTGAAACATGATGCGTAAACGATAATCATCTCCTTATATGTGTAAGAACTATCTTTACAATAGCAAACTTATGACGGACAAATATAAACGAAAAACAATTGCAATGCATTTAGAAAAAGTTTTCGTTTTACTGGCTTTTGTCACAGAATATAAAAAAGAACTTTAAAAAAGGTACATAGAAAAAGAAAAATGTTTCCAAGGCCATTAGTCTGTGACAGAGTAACATTTTCTGGAGATACTAAAAATTATCATTTATAGCATAAGTAAAAAAGTCGAACATTGCTTACCGCATTTGTTTGATTTTTTCATGGAAAAGAAGTCGAACATTGCTTACCGCATGCGTTTGATATTTCATGGAAAAAGAAGTCGAACATTGCCTACCGTGTTATATTTTGATGGAAAAGAAGTCGAACATGGTTTCTCGCATGTGTTTTATATTTCTTGGGAGAAAAAATTCGAACAGTATTTACCGCGTGTGTGTCTTATTTCATGAAAATGAAGTAGAACATTTTTAACGCACGCGTTGTATATTTCATGAAAAAGAAAAAATATGTTCATACGTCTAGCTATATTTTTTTGGCCAGAATCTGAAAGTCAGGCTTTATCTTTTCCTACAGACTACCCCTAGGGTCTATATTTGTCATTGAACGCATTTTTGCTGCATCAGCTACTTACTCACTCAGAATAAATTTCTGTAATTCGTTAGCACGTAACCCTCAGTACTTACCGAGTGTACTTTTGCTGACCCCATTATCAAAGATAAAGCAGAATGATATTGTATGTTCTTTTTATATGTTTATGTTTTTACAGATACCTGTGCATGTGTTCCAGGCTTGATACTTTGAAATTTAAAATTCCTTAATTATTTAGTGTCGAGCCAGACTCTTCACATCATGTTGTATATATTGTATATATTGCACATAAAAGATAGAAGGCCTCAAGGTAGATTAGTTCTGTAACTAATTGAGTTACCTTCTCTAAAGTTTTTATTATTATTATTATTATTAGTAGTAGTAGTAGTAGTAGTAGTAGTAGTAGTAGTAGTTGTAGCAGTAGTTTTATTATTATTATCATTATTATTAAATAGTACAAGAGAGTTTTGCCTTAGTTCGTAAGGGCGTGGTCTTTATAGTTCCGATATAGAATTAAATGAAATTAATCTCAATATTGTTAGTAGAAAATTACTTTCAACATAATTTAATGAAAAATTACTTTTAATACAGCTTAGGAAAAAATTCAATCTTATTACTTTTACTAAAAGTTACGTCTTAATAGATTAGCGTGATAGTTTCATACATAAATATCCAATAAAACTGCAATTTCGACGTTTCTAAGCTAATAATTGGTTGAAATGAAATTGAAAAGAAATGTACATTTTGAGATTTTTAAAGACAGTCATCTAAACTTTGACCCAAAAAACGATTGAACAGTGCTTTGTTAGTTGTTTAAAAATTATTATTCAAGGGGTGGGAGTGAAAGATACTATAATATGTAAGTTCTCTCTCTCTCTCTCGCTCTCTCTCTCTCTCTCTCTCTCTCTCTCTCTCTCTCTCTCTCCAAACAAATTATGTTTTAAAACTGCGCATCTTTCTATGCCAGCTGTTGTAAGAAGTCACACTCGACAAAAGAGTGATTTCAAAGTTTAATTTCAAAAGTTCTATAATTATTATAAAATAATACTCGTTTTTTATTATACATAATTTCAAAATAATATTCATTTTTTTCTTATTTCAAAGAAACAATGATTTCGTTTGTACACTGTAAACAAATCATGACGTTTGCATTTAAAGGAACTTTAGAATACACGTAATCATTTTTCTGTAACGTTTAATGTTTTCACCTTTACACTGTCATGATACTGCTGTAGTATGTTGAGTTTAAATTCATTTATAATATATCGCTACCGTAAGGTTGTTTTTATTCCTGAGTGATCTACACCTCATTACATCAGCTCCGCGTATTTGCATACAGACACGTTAATATAATCCCACTCATGATACATGAAAATAAATCGTGTAGAAATATTAATCACCAGTCTCAAACGCGCTAACTTGTGACGTCATACTGAGTGTGATGTTATCAGATTGTACAACTTTCTCTGATGGAATTTGATCACCAGCGTTCTATCAGTGTCAACGTCATAACGCAAGGGAGTTAATAAAATGAGAGCAGCAGACGACACAGTGCCACAGTCAGTGGAGAGAAGAAATTCACATAATCAATCGACTGGGATTTTCACTGAAATATTCAGGGTAACAGGACATTTAGGATGAAATGAAAGGTTAAGTATGACAGGGACGTATTAGATGAATGACCAAGTAGTGTATATTTTATCTTTACAGTAAGGTTTATTTCCTTTTTAGTTACAGTATAAGTTATAAATCTTTATGTATAGACCCCTCATTTAATTTTTATGCCCAGCGCTTAGATATCCAAAGAAATTGTTCCAGTAATTAAAAAATTATACATTTGTCTTATTTTTTAATGAAACGAATTGTACTGAATATACATTTTGTCAAGCAGTCAAAAGAAATTTAATTTTTATGGATAAGAAAGCTTGTTTCTATCTAAGAAATAACCATTCATTTTTATTTAATTTTTGTGTGTGTGGTGGTGGGCCTTAAATAATTTACTCGCGAATATTAGTTGAGAAAAAAATATCTTTAGAGAAAATGGAAAAAAACGATTATCTCAAAGGTCGCAAGTCAACACAGCTCCCGAGAAACATGGATAGAAAGTAATTATAAAAGTGTTTGTGAGACTATACTTCTCGGTTTTTGTAAAACCCATTTTGAAATCTCTTTTCGTTAGTGTGTCTTTGTTTATAAAGTTTATCTGGGTAGTATATCTACTGGGTAGTCAGTTTCAGTCTTTTATAAATGTATTTTACACGGAGCGAATGTGTATAGGACTTGACTTATTTTGAAATTTGTAGAAAAACGATGTCCCCTACGCTCTAATCCACCCCAATTTTACGGTAAGAACATTAATTTTGTTACTGATACTGTCTGTATACACTTACCAATATATCAGTGACCCAAATTTTATTTGATTTCTGTAGTTTAAATTTGTGTTATAAGAATTGGAAATGATAGAGGGACAACAACAGTTTCCACATAGAACCAGTCATCACACTATATTGATTCATGACTCTGTACAATATTTTTTTGTTAGTGAATACATTAAAAATGTCCAAATAAAAGTACAGTAAATCGGACATGTTCAACTTAATTAAATATTGTACAGAACTAGTACAGTGTGCTTACTGGTTCCATTTGACTTCTGGTACAAAATCCTTCTTGAGGTAATAATAATAATAATAATAATAATAATAATAATAATAATAATAATAATAGTAACGCTAATAATAATAATATTAGTATTGATAATAATAATAAAAATAACATTAATAATAATAATAATAATAATAACGTTAATAACATTAATAATAATAATAATAAAATAACATTAATAATAATAATAGTAATAATAATAATAATAGTAACGCTAATAATAATATTAGTATTGATAATAATAATAATAACATTACTACTACTACTACTACTAATAATAATAATAATAATAATAAATGAAATGATACAGTTACTACAATCTACAACATATCTAGAAGTTTTAAGTTTTGTTTATCCATTAAATATGACAGACGAAAAACACGTTTCTACATATTGTAACAGTAATGTTTAAATTAGTACCAATATCAAAGTAAACGTAAGGTACTAAAATACTATACACAACTATAATAGTGTTCTTACTGGTTCTATGTGATGTCTGCTGTTTAATCCCTCTATAATAATAATGATGATGATAATAATAATAATAATAATAATAATAATAATAATAATAATAATAATAATAAAAATGATAATAATAATAATAGTGATGATAATAATAATAATAATAATAATAATAATAGCTCCAAGATCTGATAAATGTATCGTCACAAATCCATGTGGGATTGACTGAGCGCGACTAAATAAATTTCTAAAGAGATTATAATTTATATCTCCACTGCATCAAGTCTGGTGAATATTTCTAAGAGTATGTGTAGAGTATTTCTAAGAGTATGTGTATCAACTCCGTTGAATACGGCAAGAATATTACAGTTATCTCTGATCACTTTTGGTATTTGTGTGTATCGTTGAGTGACATTTATCACGTCAGTTTTTTACCTCTGGAAAATATCCTAGCGGGATTCTTTTGATTGTCTAACATGATATCATCATATACGACTAAATTGTTAATATCTCCATCAATATCATCAATGCTCGGTGCTTCATCGATATCGGGTATAAACTCAATAATACCCTCGCCGGATTCTTCTACCGCTTTGTCGTTAAAATCTTTTAATACATTGTAACATCGCTGATCATCTAGACTTGGAGCTATCAAATACAATTTGTCCCATTTCATCCATCTCGTTATTAAATTAAGTAACAATTGTGTCTTGCCACTTCCGGATGGTCCGATTATAATCATTCTAATTGAATTCGGCAACATCGCATGATGTTTAATAGGTTCTCGTCGTCGGGTAGCTGAATAATCAATTACATTCATGTTATTATAAATATATTATGGATCTAAATTGTGTGAAATGTAAGGCGCGTACTGGCAAAGATGACTTGACGACGATTACAACTAAAAATAACCGATCAGCACTTTCTGGTAAGTGTGTACAATGTAGTACAACAAATTTAAATTGTTTCCCTTGATAAAATCAACAATTTAAAAACAAACGTGGATGTGATAGTGCAGCCAAGCTAACTAAACTCCCGGGAACACCATGGGCGAAGTATCCAGGAGAAAAACACCTTCCATGATATAGTTATTGTAGGCCGGGGACTAGACTCGATATCAGACTCGATGATCATAACAAACCCCGACCCGGTGAATATCCAATAAACGCCAAAAGCGTGTCATGCTCATGCTGTTGCTTATAAAAGCAGAAATCTGCAACATGGACATCTCGCAGATGTAAAATTAATTCATGCAGTGGATTCTATCACTGATAAATCCTTCAAAGAAAAATTAGCTTCGTGGTTAATAAAAACATCCATGAATGCTAAATTGATGTTAGGTGCGGGTAATTAATAATAACATGGAATCTATTTATTATTCTCCGAAAGGATACTGGAGGGGTAAATCAGCAATCGGTAAACTCGCTAGCGCCGAGAAGGTGAAATATACCACTGCAGCAGATTGGTTATCTAAACAGGCCATATGGCAAATTTATCTACCACCTCCAAAACAAATTAACTACTCGCATTTTGATGTGACTGTTCCTAATGAGGTTCATCAGGCTGATATATTATTTCTGCCACATGATGGTGGTTACAAATAACCGTAGTTGATGTTGCGAGTCGATACAAACAAGCAGAACCGCTAAAAACAAAATCATCAACTGAAGTAGCTCCTGCATTTGAAAGGATTTATCGAAAGGGTCCTCTGCATTGGTCGAATCTATTACAAGTTGATCCTGGCAAGGAATTTCAGGGTGTGGTTCTATCAACAATGAAACATCATAATACCACGTTACGACGAGGGCATACTGCAATACATCGCGATCAGTCAATTGTTGAACGATTTAATAGGACACTTGCTGAGCGGTTATTTGGATATGAATACGCGAAAGAATTTATCCAGGATAAACGATCTCGTGAATGGGTCAAAAGATTACCAGCTGTGATTACCGCGCTAAATAACGAGATTACTCGAACAATTAACATGAAACCTAACAACGCGATTAAAAAGAAGTATATACCTAAAGCCCCCCCCCCCCCCAAAGATTTTTCAAAACAACCAGTTCTTCGTAATTGTTAGGTATTTATATCAACCAGGAGAGCTCGAAGGTGGTAAAAAAAAGGAGCTACTGGTCCTATTTGGAGTGTCACCGCGCATAAAATATCTAGTATAACACGATCTACGGGTATACCAGCAATCTATAGACTGGATTTGACCGCTTCTCAGCGATGATGTAACAGAATTGTTACCGAATGGATGGTGGATGAAATGAACAACGCAAACACAATCTGAAAGATAATGTAAATTTATGAAATAAATTATTAATGAAAAATAATGATGTATCAACACAATAACTCATGCATTCAACCCACAATCACGCTACACAATTATTCACAATTCAAAAATAAATTAAATAATAATACAAAATAAAACACATACAAAGGAATCTCTTGGACTATACACAGATCCAAGGAACCGTTAAAATCGTTATATTACCGCAAGTATAAATTGCGATAACAAATCCAAAACTTCAAACTATACTATCGCACGTATGGATTGCGACAACTAGCACGAACATATACATGTATTTAATCAAGTCGCTAACTTTCATTGAGATTCATGTAATCCCTTGAAATACTACTGTGATTTGAAGTAACTATGTAAATATAACAATGTATTCAATTGTACTACAATTGCAACACACACATGTGTCTCGACCCTGTATAACCGTACGATTCACCAACTATTGAATCGACGCCCACCTTCTCCGAATACCTAGGGTTGACTCAATACCTTTATCGGTCACTTGCCCTTCACGGATCCACCACAGTTATACGTACAGACAGCATACAGAATCTACTAGAACCAACGGTCCCAAATACGTAAGATGCCATCCCGGATGTTTTCACCTTTAGACAGCTCCGACACTCGGACTTCTAGATTTCCGGATATTTACACATCACGACAGATGTAGACGGACAGACAATCCGACAAACAGACAGTCAGATACCTCAATTCGATCGCACAATTAAACAGCACAATCACGGCACAATCAATCACATTCAGCTACAATTCAGAGACGTTCAGCTACAATATCAGAGACGTTCCGCTACAAATCAGATGTTCCGCAACAAATCAGCTACAATAAAGAAACCACACTAATAGTAGTTGTTTCAAAAACGATCTAAAACTTAGATTACGTTATTGCATTTAAAGTCTAATAGTGGTTAGTAATTCCAAATATTCCCCGTTTAAATCTGCATTTTAATAAAGGCATCATTACATGAAATGATAAACTGAATAAAATTCACAATAAAACGAAATATAAATTTAACACTCACCCCTTTGACTGGAGAAAGAATGATGAGCTATCTTTCCTTTGATAAGATTCTTTTGGACCCGTAATATTATCAGAAATATTCTGCCTTATATATCCTCAAATAGTTGAGCACAATTCACGGCAAAATTACCGTGCACCCCGTGATTCTAATGTTTCTGACTTCAAGTGATTCGTAGTCAGGCACATGCAAATCGTTACACGCCGCTTACCTTGGAAAAACCACTTATTCACCCCAGGTAACGCATGTACGACGAAACAAAAAAAAATGGTGAAATTAGTTTGTAATTCAAGAAGAAATACATTCAATTTTCGCCTAATTCTGTGACAGAGGATTTACTCGACAACAATTACAAGTGATACCCGAGGACACTCAATTACCACTGCGTGGGCTTAACTAGCACCTCTTCGTCTGTCACACTCAAGACAAGTCAGCGTCACATTATCTCTGGTATGACCAATGCTGCTATTTTTTCTGTCTACGGTAAATTGGCGAGGATCTTTATCCGACCAGCACCAACGCATTATACAATTCCAACTCACGCAGTGATTATTCTGTTGCTGTTTCAGTGTAATTATTAATTCAGCATCAATATCAAATTCTCGTTTATTTTTTTTATCTTGCTGTTTATAACCAGATTGTTTTTTTCTGATTATGTCCTTGACGTTGTCAGCCCTGACAATATCACTTATTGTAGTGTCATTATCATCTCCTGACTCTCTCAGGACAACTCTTCGAAGTTGATTTATTCTTCGTACTCTGGAAACTGCAAGATAAACTAAATTCGACCACTCGATGCGATTATCTATAATCCAAACAATCGTATCTGTGATAGTTAATCCCTGTGAAGAATGTATCGTCGCTGCGTAACATAGCTTCCATGCTATCAGCACGCAATGTATCTTCGACGACGCTGATATTAACCAAACACAATATCATTTAACACTAAATTCTGCTTCTCACGCTGTCCTGGAATATCAGCTTCGATATTCTGCTTTCTTGTATCCGAAGGTCTATAACAGAGCGGTACTGGAAGTGTTGCAAATTTTTCTTTATGCGTTTCAAATAATTTCATATATTTACTAGGAAGCATCAGTTTGTCAAATAGACCTTTCTATTAAATATTAACGAGAACGAAGCCTCGTCGACGCCTAAAAAGTTGGTCTGTCCACCCCCTCTGCTGCTCAAGTCATTATTGATGTTTATATTATTTTTATTTACAGATGACCATACAGGTGTCGTTGTGGTCGGAGACAAGCTGGTAATCTCAGGCTGGAAGTCTAATAAAGTCCGTGTATACAGACGCCACGACGGCAAGTTGTTGTCTTCAACAGGCAGACTGGAGTCAGTGCCCTATGGCCTGTGTCGTATCAGTGACACGGAATTGTGTGTGCCTATGGTTCACGGTATAGAAATCATGTCGGTACAGGACTCGGGTCTCATTTCTAGGGGTGAAACATTGGATTTAAGATCAACATTTGATTGGTGTCATTGTGTTGCTCTATGGAACGACAACATTGTTGTAAGTGGTTTAAAAGACATAACGATATGTTGGTGCGTTGTGTCTTTACAAGATGGACGACCTCACAAATTACATAAAGTCTGTGGAGGGAATGAAGTGGAGGGTTTTTCTTTTTCTAAAAATAAAAATCTAGGGACATTCGGGAAATTCTTGGGTTTTTTAATTGATGTCTTTAGTGCTTTGGCTTTTGGTTTAGGCTTCTCAAGTTTCTTGACGGTAAAACAAGACATGGTTTATATCTCGTGTCAAGCTAACTCCGACCACGACCATGGTGTGTATGGATTTAATTTACTGAATCCAAGTCAACAGACTTACACATACAAACATGAGTTACTACGACGGCCATGTGGAATAACTGTGAATGACATTGGTCATTTATTTGTGTGTGACAGCAGAAATTCATCCATTTATCATCTGACAGGTAAATGTAAATTAGTTGCCATTTATAAAAATGATATACCAAGTGATCCTTTCGCTATTTTCTGGGACAGTGGAGTTCTGTACCTGACATCTGCTGAAGACAGTAATGTGATCACGATGTATGAAACGCCTCGGCAAGGTAAGTAACCTATTTTATTTTTACTTCATCGACATCAACAATACATTTATTATAACTTTATTATTAAACATTTTTAAATATTTAAATACAATTTAAATTATATTTGAAATAAGATTGTTTTTTTTATGATTGCATTATACAGTCGTGTGTAGGTGTAGGCTTATTTGTTTAATTAAATTATAAATAAAGTTTTTTTTTATTGTTATAGAATTCAATACTATGCTAATTTTAAATAGGTATGTTCATTATTTATTTGTTTTAATTGTATAGCTGGGTTATCATTACAAAAATATAAAAACACAAATATCAATGGCTGCCGACAAACTCAGACCTTTTAATCGTAGTAAATGAATATTTGCTGCCAGGTGGCGCTTTCATTCAATCTTTTAGCACGCGACGTAAAAACCAGTTTTGACTGGTTTCTACAAATAGTTATCCTTGGCTAAAAATGGCGGCGTATGTGTACATTGGTGCTGTAGTCTGTAGTCAACAATAATCTACATGACTCTTTGTATATGCGGGTGGGGATCGTGTCAAAAGTGTTAAACAATAAATACAAAAACAAATCTGTATGATAGCTGACTGGAAACATCTGTTTTAGCTTCTAGGAACAAATACTTATAATACTGTAACGGGGTCAATTATTCACCATTTATTTCAGCCCAGGTTCGTTGCTAATACAAGGATATTCGGTGATATAATTTAGTTATTGGAGAGAAAGACTGAAAGAGTAAGGCTAAGTTCTAAAAGTTGAGCGACAGAGAGAAGAGAAACAAAGATAGCTCATTTCATCAAAGTTAAATGAATACTTACTGAAATGAAAATGCAAAGATGAAATTCCAAAGAAAATAATAAGGTTTATTAAAGGTGAATAATTAGTTAAATAGACAGTTACAAATTAAGAATGTGTTTTAGGTGGATGGAGACTAAATTTAGGAAGGAAATTAGGAAAGTAGAAATAATTTGATAAATCAAAGAATTAAGCTAATATTGTAATTGATTTCAACTATATACTATCAGTTAAATAGTCCATATATAAGTTGCCAGCAAGTACCCTGCATGCGTTGCAATGCCACTCAAAGAAAGAAAGTATTTGTGTTTTAATAGACTATTTGACTGGTTTCTGGAAAGCATCTCAGATTATTTAGTGGTATTTATCGTGCTCACAATAAGTGGTTTCCTTACCGAAGGCGTTTTAGGTATCGCTACCGATTATGAATTTCATACAACTGTTGATTTACGTCATCATAGTTTCAGCCAATCCAGAAATTGTTCGATCACGTGACGTATTTAAGGCACCTACAGTTTACACCGAACACAAGCGATTTTAGGTATCGCTACCGATTATAAATTTCATAGAGCTGTTGCCCTTGCACTTTAAATGTTGGCATGTATTTCTCGCGCACGATATTTGTTGCACCGAACGATGTCATTTGGAAATATGAATTGTACTTCCATATGTTTGCCAATAAATGTTTCGATTGGCTTGTGTCACCTGATACCAACGTTGATAATGGTTCGGGTGGTGAATGTAATTCTGGCAATTTCACCTTTCCACCCGCGCAGCACATTCCTGGTGTTTCATTCTTAAATTTGAGGGCATTGCAATACACGCATAATTTATCCATTTTTCCAATAAGCACACTTGGATGAAGACTGTAATCATAATTAGCATTGTAATGGAATGCACTAAGATTGAAATCAGAGTGCATTGTTCGTCTGGATTGAGCAGTGCGAACTCGAACGGTTTCCAATCTTGCTTTCCGTTGCTCGTCTGTTTCAGATGATCGGGCTTGAGAAGTGCGAACTCAAACGGTTTGCAATCTTGCTTCCCGTTGCTCGTCTGTTTCAGATGATCGGGTTTGAGCAGTGCGAACTCGAACGGTTTCCAATCTTGCTTTCCGTTGCTCGTCTGTTTCTGAAGCTCCTGATGCCTTTATCTTTCGTGCTTGAGGTGTAGATCGACCAATAGCTTTTCGTTTAGGTGACATAATTGATTTGACAGCGAAAGTAATGCTTTGTAACGACTATTACAAATTCACACCGCGATTGTTTGACGTAACCAAGGCGCGAACCAAACGTAAATAAGTAAACATGACGTATCTAAGGCGCCTACAGTTCACACCGAAGACTCGCGAAATTAGGTATCACGTGACGTATTTAAGGCGCCTACTGTTCGATCACGTGACGTATCTAAGGCGCCTACAGTTAACAGCGAAACATGCCCACTATATCTAAGGTCTTGACTAGAACTACTTGAAGCAGCCTTATGTTGTTGTGTAAATTCTCAGATATCATTAAATTAAATTGTCTTTGATTTTATTTTCCATCAAACTCTTCACACAAAAAAAAGACTTTTAAAGAAGAAAAACTGAAAGCATATTAAATCAAGTTTATAGACTTTTTTTGTCAATCAATATAGATATTTCAAAGTAAGCTTAACTTCATAGGTCACATGGTTTATTACATTGTGATGACATCATTAAATACATAAGCTTAACTTCATGGGTCACATGATTTAGTACATTGTGATGGCATCATTGAATACATCAGCTTAACTTCATGGGTTACATGTTTTAGTAAATTGTGATGACATCATTAACTATATAACATTCAGATTAGAAGAAGTAATTTGAAGTTACTGTATTCTAACCAAACTCTTATACATGCATAATTATGAAAATCATCATTGTTAATATACATACTCATATTTCATCTTTGTCTCATGTTGTCACTATGTATGCTTATGTTAAGTTCTTCCATTCAAAGTGAATACAATATGCACTGGTTGTACCAGAGGTCAGAATGATCTGTGCTAAAAAAATCCAATGTTCCACTTTTGTTCCTCTTGTTCCATTATATTGCTGATGAATATCAGCATTCTTCTGTTTATCTAAATCTATAATAATAATAATAAGAAGAACAATAATAATAATACTAATAATTAAACAATATAATAATAATAATAATAATAATAATAATAATAATAATAATAATAATAATAATAATAATACAATAATAATAATAATGATAATGCTATAATACTACTGCTACTACTAATAATACTATAATAATAATAATAATAATAATAATAATAATAATAATAATAATAATAATAATAATAATACTCAGAATTTTCCCTAATATTTTAAAAATGACATGCACACACCAATACTAATTAAAGCACTTAGTTATTTGTAACCTACTGATTATATCCAGTATACACACAAGTTCTGTCCACCTCTCCAAATTCTGCACTAATGTTAATCTACATTGTTTCTCACTATATTTGTCCATTCAAATTATCTATCACTTCATTATGTGAATTGTACTATTCACTCACAGGATTATGTTAATCCCTTGGTGGGTTTCCTTTCCTTTGGTCTTCTTTAAATTGTTCGCATAGTGACTTTGCCAGAGTCATGTTTGTCCAGTGTATATATGCTATAATGTGTGTATTGTATTGTGTTTATGTCTTGGAGCAGAGTCATGCTTGTCCAGTGTATATATGCTATAATGCGTGTATTGTATTTTGTTTATGTCTTGGACCATAGTCATGTTTGTCTAGTGCGTATATGCTATAATGTGTATATTGTATTGTGTTTATGTCTTGGACAGCATATATCAAGTTCTTCCAGTTTTTTTCCTTATTTACCTAATGTAGTTTTGTATATTAAAAAAAAGTCCAAAGGACTTGTATGTTTTTGGTAATTATATGCGTCTTGTAATGCGTGTATGTATTTTGTATCCATTTTTTTATTCGTTTTTGTTCATTTTTGTTTATATTTATTTCGTGTTGCCTTGTTTTTGTTGGGGGGTTTCTGAGTGGGGGAAATATGTGTGTATAGTGTATGTGTATGGATTTAAGTTTTCTTGTTTGGGGCCTTAGCCCCTTATCGGCATGATCCGTTTTATTGCTCCGTAGCGCATTGGATCAAAAGTCCTTTTGTTGATAAAAAATATCACAGATTATTCATTTTTATTCTCATTATAGATTCCATTTTTGTATTATTTTCAAGATAAATAACTTTTCTACGGATGTTTATTCAAGTGAAGGGGTTCACGTGAGTCCTTTTCAGGTGTCAAATTCTGACGTCTCACGCTAAGTTTCACTACTGTGTTCTGAGTTTGTAATGGTAGTGTTACGTGCTTAGGCTCGAATAAACAGTAACATAAAAAGAATGAAAATAACAAGCTTGTAAAAACTTAATAAACTATTTATTGAGCACAAATATTTTCCAGAAAAGAAAATTAAACTTACGGTTTTAAGAATCAATTCCAAAATTAATTTTAAAAAAATTCAAAATATAATCCACTAGAGAAATTGCAAAAGTCCTGGGAATAAAATGTCCAAAATAATTCCCAGTTCGAATCTTAGTGAAGCATCCAAGATGGAAGAATATGTCATGTGATGCAGTCAGTTCTGGTCTTATGAAATTCAATGAGCACAATTATTTTCCAGATAAATAACAAAATAAATCCTCTTGATGCAAACGAATTGAAATAATTTACAATACAAGGTAATTTAAAATAACTCAAAACAATACAACTTAAAGGAATAGGGAACTTACAGTTAAAGTTGTGGTTATAATACTCATTTTGATGCCCATGATAAATTAAATAGTTGTTTGGGGCGACCCAGTTGCACCGAAAAAAAATATACAGTACATTATCGGGTATGAATTGCGTGAGCGTTCCGATATGCATATTTGTCGAGTGGAAACGAGGCTGAATAAACGTGACGTCACAGGATCTTAGCAGCGTTATGTTGATCCACTTGTGCTTGAGAGTAGGCAGATAATTAGTGTTTATATTGGAGTTTATTTTCCAAGAATCTTCCAAAATGCCCCTCTGTGCAGCGTTTGGATGCAACAACAATTCGACTAGTACATTTTTCCGATTTCCGAAAGACAAAATCCGACGAACGGCTTGGATCTATTACTGTCTCCATGACCCTGTGAGAACTTTGAGCCGGTAACTCATAGACTTTGCAGTCTTCATTTTTCAAACGATCAGTATAAAAGTTGACCCAGAAAGATGTGCAGAATTGGGATATTTAAATGGCAGTCGAGGCTGAGGCCGACAGCAGTACCATATATTATTCTAACTCTAGGACTGGGGAAAGATCTACCGACAGATCCGAGTGGTTCACAACTGTCAAACCGAAAATAGTAAGAGGAGCCTATCACAAACTGCGGAATGCAGAGGTAAATAAATATGTTGTATGCACTCTAATTTCTATCAATGTCATGAGCATAATGAAATTGAGGTATTTAAACAATAATACCTACATAAAATAGAGTTTTATTCATCTCAGATTCTCAAACATTGTCACAACCCTACACCACAACTGCTGCAGAAATTTAATAATTGCATATACTACTGTACGGTATATATTTCTGGAAAATATTTATCTCGGAAAGAGTTGTTCATGACGCTAACGTTAGAGTAACACTAATGTGTTTTTAAAATATAGTGGAATGCATAATTGCATGTTTTTCACTACTGGTATCACCTGAGAAATATAAGCCTTAGGCTATGACATAGGATAAATACTTCTTTGTGCCTCCCCCTCAACTTCCTTTTCCTCTTTAGTGCGGCCATCATTGTAATTAATCAGTTGTTCTCATGTGACTACTCAAATGTTTCAAAGATACTGCAAATGCTTTTTCTTGTCAATAATAATTGCGTTTTTATTCCTTCAGGTTCTACATCAAGCAATGCAAAGTTACAATGCAAATTATGTGCTTGATACACCTGCAAGTGCATGTGCCCTGCTAGAGGTAGATGATGCTGAACTCAGCATACAATTGTTTGTACCAATTCCTCAGGCCCAACCACAAAAAATAAAACAAAGTGTGAAGTTCAAGCTAAATTTGATCCCACAAGGACAAACAAAATTCAGGTTCGGGCTGCAAGATCAATAGCAATTCAGTCTGAGCTCCTAAAACCAAGAAAGGATTCAGATAATGAAAATGAACCAAGCAGTGAGGATGACATTGACCCTGATTCAGAATATGAACCACATTCAGATGCTGATGATGGAGAGACAGTGACTTTAAAGATATGCATATGAACTTTAAGCTTGATAAGATATAAAACCAGAAGATCAGCAACATATTCTGGTGTCCGAATCTACTTTGGCAGAATTGATGAATGTATGTAGATCATGTTGTTTGCCCTCCCAGACATTATAGTCTGTACTTTGATAATACAGCTGTATCCAATTTTATCAAGTTGAACTATTTCAAGATAATGCATTAGATTAATTAAACCTTAGCACAAGTAATTGTTAGGTTACTGGGAAGTCGACTTGTTCTTTTGAAATTGTCCGAGATACGTATTTAGACTGCTCAGCAAATTTTAATATCCGTAAAGGCTAGCCAATGCAACCTGGCTTTTGTATTCTTGAAAGTGCTCCCTCATAGTGATACAAAAGCCATTGTTAGGCTGGTGCCTTGAGCATAAGTATAGTGTGCTTAATGGGTAATCCAGCACTGCAAGTAATTAGAAGAAATAAAGTAATATATAGTAAAATCTGAACTAGAAATAAAATAATTAAATACATGTGCAGTTCATGAAATAATTTTTTTTATTAAAGTTCATTATGTTGGGACACAGGTTAATATCAATCATTAAGAAAATATAAAAGTTCAAAATTAAAAAAAAGGTTAATTGATTTCATATCTTGGTGCATCTTGCCTGCACACACAGGGGCATACAGGTTCATGAAAGGGGAATCTCGGTATCCACCACCGCTCACAGCATCATACCATACAAACAGTTTTCAAAACGATGAACTCGTCATAAAGCAAAAACCATGCTTTTTGAAATCCATTAATTTTTATGGTGCAGCATATTTGAAGCCAACATATTCCTTTAAGGAAAACGATTCTTTTAGTTTTTGAGAAAACACAGGATGGAAGCACTTTATGGCTGTGTCTGCCTAGTCGATTCCAAATCCATTTGACAAAACGTAGATATGCTATATGCCTTTATGTTCTGAAAATAAATATAGAATATATGTAAGAGTAAATTTGAACAAGAGTTAAGATATTTCGTCTTTCGTAAATTATGCTGAATTGTACTTTTAGAACTTATGGTGAATTATGTTTGACATATTTATCTTTTATCAAATTATTAATCTTCTTTGAATACATATACATACATGTGAAATGACCCATATCATTATAAAATAGTTCTATTCCTTTGTTGTTTGTTTATTGGGTTCGTGAAGACTCTTTAAACCTAGTTGATAAACAAAAAATGTATAAATCATTGTCAACATAAGTATCTATTAGAATTTATACCAAACCTGCTATTCCTTTCTCAAAACAAGCAGTTTTATTTATCGAGGCTATATATTGTTAAAAAAAAGTTTAGACATCACCCCAAAGAAAAACAAGAAAAAAGGGTAGTCTTAAAAGAGAAAACTACATTTTCTTCTAAAAAAAAACTGCATTCTTTTCAAAAGTTCAAGACCATCACAGCTTGATCATAATGAAATGCATCCTTTTGCAATAAATGTTGCCTCCATGAGTTGTAATATGAAAACACTTTGAAGAAAATCTTGCAAATTGTTTGTTTTGTAAAATGTATAGGAAAATCTTATATAAAAATATCAACAGGAATTTTGAAGAAATTTGTGAAAGATTGGAACAATTACTTGTGTAATTGGTTCATTATCATCCAAAGGTCCATGATGTTCCAGGTATTCAAACAGGGATACTTCCAGCATGTGTCTGTTTAAGCAGTTTGCAATGAAACTTTCATGGAGGGTTATACATGTCAGGTCACCCTTCTTTTTCTCAATCATCTCCACCTTTTGACAGCATAAAGGCTCAATTGCCAAGTGAATCATTTGGCAATATCTACAATCACACCTGTAAGGAAAGAGCACAGCATAATTTTGACCATTCAAGATTGTTTAAAAATCACTTTCAACATTTTGTAAGCATTCAAAAGGAAAGATGCGAATTAGAAATAGCATGTTGATTTTGCATTTGAAATACAGTTTGACAAAACAACATTATTCCTCAGTGCATGTATGTTGCCTGCAAAGTTTAGAGTAAGCATTGTCAAGTCCATGTGATATTATGAGTCGAATTGTATTTAATAGATTAATATTCATTGTAACTTGTGATAACATTAAACCTGGGATTATAATGTTTATAGATGGCAGAAGGAGTTAATCGTTGGTGTGTACTGACATTCATATTCATAGTCCTGTATTCTGCATGGGCTTTTGACCTTTATTTGAAAAAGAAAACATATATTTCACTGTGTGAAGGAGTAAATGTAGTTGAGGTTCAAAATAATGAACAACAAAAAAAGTATGTGTGTTTACAGTGTACAGCACGTCACTATTTCCACTAGAATAATTGTTCTGCAACAATGCAGCAATAATAAATTTACAAAATATATGTGGCTTTCATTGCTTTAAAAATTATAAAAACATTGCTAATTAATATTTTTAAAATGTTTAATTTAGCAAAGCATAAAGAGAAAAATACAGCTTTACGAGCATCTGCTTTGATAACTCGCACTATCGGTAATCTTTAAAAGTTTCAGGCTATCGAGGGAGGATTATCGAAATTTGGGTGCACCAAAGCTTGCATATTTATACACACAGGAGTTGACAAAGTTTCAGAACATGACGTCGTGTCATCACTAAATTCTTCGTTGTTAGTCTTCAAACGTGGCTCAAGCTGATACGGTAAATTGTTCACGCTTAAAGAGAAGTAGGGGAAATCGTTCTCGCAATTTTCCATGATGCAAAAGGGAAATAAATTATCTGAATCATGCTAGCAACCATTGGAGTAAGCTATGCTTACTGTTAGCAATAGATCCTGTGACGTCACTACCGACCACGTGATACGTATCTAATTATCTCTCGAGGCACTTTCGCGGATAACCAAATAATTCCTTGTAGTAACTAAATGGCCCGAGAACGGTGTAAGGGAGTTATATAAAATATAATTTTGAAAGACAGGTAATCAGATAATATAAACTCAACTTGTAGGTTCCCTATTCATTTAATATTCTAACAGCCCAACTTCTACTAAATAGTTCGCTCCAAAACATAATTTATATACCTGTTTTTACGTAAACAAGGAAGGGATCACATGATCTTCTAGAATCTTTAGAACAAATTTACGTTTAAAAAATATCGTGCACACCGTACGACCCAACTAAAAATAGAAAGATGTTTATAACAAAGCTCCATAATGTCCTTGGAATCAACCAATTATTTCAAAAGCTTGTTTACAACTCTGAAGCCAGGTCAGAAATGAAGTCAACATCTGGTGTTTATTTGTAAAGTACAAGTCATCCCACTTTATAAAAAAACTATATCCCAATGAATGAATCCTAAACTTAAAATGTCAAATCTGAATCTGAAAAACAAACAATTAAAATAAAAAATAAATAACTGAAATCAAATACACGTAACAGTAGACCCTGCATGGGTCTATGCTAAATCCAAATTTTGAGTTTTTCCTTTTGTTTACTTATAGTGGAGATGCCCGCATGGGTCCGATTCAAGGGTCAAATTTGACATCCCTTGCTATGTCCATCCACTATTTGTAATCATGTATTTAATTTTGTTTATCCAAAGAAGAAGAAAATAAATTGTTATTCATAGAGTGTTAGTATTAAAGGATAGTTTATAGTAGAGAGGTTCACATGGGTCCTTTTAAGGTGTCAGTTGTTGACCTCCCATGCTAAGTCTCACCACTAATTATATCCATATATTTGTCCATAACATTATATGGTGTTGTTAGTGAGAACCCACGGTGTGCCTCACCGTTAAGGTCATTCATCAGCCATTCGCTTGTAGGTTATGTGAGGTCAAACTGGTCATGTGTTTACTATGTTTATATGCTGTAAATATGTTACAATTCCGGTCTTATTAATGTAGCCATGTGGCTATATGGAATGTTTTCATTATAGTTCTTCACTTGTTTGGTTTCTATTCAAGTTCTAGTAAATGACAGTGGGTTGTAGAGATGTTAAATAGCTGTATGTAATTACTACAATTTTGAGGTTTTGTTGGTTATATTTAATGGAGGGGACCGCATGGGTCCTATTCAGGTGTCAAGTTTGATATCCCTTGCTACGTCCCGCCACTATTTAAAGTCATTTGATTTTTTTCTTAAATCTTCTCAAAGGAAAAGGATTCGTCTGAAAGTTGTTAGTATTACCGTTAAATTTTAGTAGAGGGGTTCACGTGAGTCCTCTTAAGGTGTCAGTTATTGACCTCTCGCGCTAAATCCCGCCACTAAGTTTATCCACACGAGTCTGACGTTTTATCAATAAAGTACTGCGAAATGTCTGACAATATGAATTACCATTATCAATAATATATATATATAAACACAAGGAATGCAAGCGAGACCATAACCCTTCACTCAATTCGACTTTTTCTCACGAGACTTTTATTGCTTCAGAATCACAAGAAGATTGAAAGACTACACATATGCATTAAAAAGACAGTTACTTACCAACGCTTAACTCTTAAATGACCATGTCCTGAATCCAATCGGTGAATTGACCTTTATTTATATATCTGCAAATGGAATACACTCCAGCCCAGTTGATGTATATTGTGGTGTTCCACAGGGATCTGTTCTTGGACCTGTTCTCTTCATTCTGTATACTCAGCCGCTCTCAAGTGTCATATGATGTCACCCAAATATACAAGTCTTAGCCACCCAACTGAAGTTGATGCTACCATCCATGGAGTAGAGAAGTGCATTTCTGATGTGAAATCATGGATGACATGTAACAAGCTGCAGATGAATGATGATAAAACTGAGGCTATTCTGATCACAACAAAAATACTTTCTCATTCACATCCTTTACCTCAGACAATAAATATCAGCAACACCAACATTAAATTCTCACAGTCAGTATAGAACCTAGGCGTTACTCTAGACAGTACTCTCACATTGCACCAACATGTCATGAACATATGCAAGGCTGCATATCTTGAATTGAGATGCATCAGTTCCAGTCGTAAATCTTTCAGTTGATGCCACTAAAACACTTGTGTGTTCATTAGTCCTTTCAAGACTGGACTATTGTAACTCAATTCTGTCTGGTTCGTCACAATATTTACTCCAGAAACTTCAAAAAGTTCAAAACACATATGTACGGATCATCTTTAGAGTACCTCGATCAGAGCACACCTCACTACTGCTCTGTAACCTACACTGGCTATCGATTTGATACAGAATCAAACACAAAATTTGTTCTCTGTGCTATGTTTCAATGAAAGACTCCAGTCCAACATACCCATCCATCCTCACACCAGCTAGATCCTTACGCTCTTCTTCTGATAATCGTATACTCATTGTTCCCAAGGTGAAAACAAAGTCATATGTTCGTTTGCACACCAAGGCCTGGCGACGTGGTGCGAATTGTCCATTGAAATTAGACATAGACACATTGGTCCCTTTTAAGAGTGCTCCTAAGACTCACCTGTTTCGACTGCAGGGACAAACTTAGCGACCTAATCATGTTTTGTATCTTATATGTTTTCAGCATGTTTTTATGTTTTCAAATTTCATTGTTTTTGTCATTTTTTTGTTGTTCTGTAGTGTAGTCATATCACTATTGATGGTGTAAAGCGCTTAGAGCTTCGAAAGATTAGGCAATATACAAAGTCCTCATTATTATTATTATTATTTTCACCAGTACGGTCACAGTCCCTCGTTAACCAACAATATCTGACGAAAGTAGCCCATTCTACCAGTTTGTACCCTGCAGTAAATATGCTGAATTACATGATGAAAGTAATTTCTCAAGATAAAATGTTTATCTTGCTTTTTATTTCAGATTGTATCATTTTATAATTTTATTTAAATTTCCATAACAGAAATATGTAGTCAGAGTTCTGATAGTAGAAATAACAGTTGATGGCGTCATCACACTTCAAATATTTACGACTGTTGCTGGACCCGGTAACTTTAAAAATACAGATTCTTGCACCGTGTTCGGTACAATTATTAGACACTAACGGATATTTACTGCATGGTAGAAACTGGTAGAATGGGCTACTTCCGTCAGATAGTGTTGGTTAGCCAGGGATTGTGATCGTACTGCTGAAAATAAGGGTCGATTGGATTCATGACATGGTCATTTAAGAAATATGCGTTGGTAAGTAACTGTCCTTTGAATGCATATGTGTAGCTTTTCAGTCTTCTTGCGATTCTGAAGCGATAAAAGACTCGTGAGAAAAAGTCGAATCGAGCGATGCGTTATGGTCACGCTTGCATTCCTTGTGTTTATATTAGACCAGCAAGTTGGTTTCTAAGCCTTTTTTTATTTTGACTTGACGGCTTTACATGCCGCCAAGTCAAAATTAAAAAAAAGGCTTAGAGTCCAACTTGCTGGTCTAGTATTGATATATATTATTGATAAGGGTAATTCATGTTGTCAGACATTTCGCCGTACTTTATTGATAAAACGTCAGACTCCTGTGGTCCATATTGTCTGTAATTACAGCTCTCTGGTACACACAAGTAAGTTGTATAGATGCTGGAAAACCAGTGTATGGGATTCGGTTGTAAAATTTAATTCGAATATATTTTTTTTCTTCTATTTTTTTATTTGTTATTTTATTATGTGTTTATATAACTGGTTGTTTATTTCCCTTCAAATCTAGCCATTAGGCGTTTCCAGTTCTTATTATTATTATTTTTCCGGTATCCATATAGATTGGTTTCTTTTTTTAATTCATGAAGTAAGAAATTAATAGTGTGCTGATAAATTGGTTTGTCATTTATTGTATCAGTATAAAGAAGTCAATTGGGGTCAAAGTGACCTGTTAGGTGTGACAATGTTGCTTTTATTTCTTTTCTTTTATCATTTAGCGTTTCACACTTTAGGATCATGTAGATTTTATTGGCAGTATATTTTTTGCATAGTGGACATTTGGGAAGGGGTCTTTTGGTTTTTTAATTGTTTGCCATTTGTTTCCATACAGCAATCCAGTTTAGGTGAGGTTTGCTAATTCTATTTTATTTGGTGGTAATTTTGTTTGTTTTATTATATCATATATTTCTTTGCTGTTTATTGTTCCCATATTCTACTATTTGTTCTGTGTTCCCTTATTGCTTGTGTTTGTCTGCAAGTTAATTTAGGTGTTTCAATCAGTTTAGTGATGTTGTTATTGTTATATATTGATTTGTTGTGTGCTAACAAAAAGCCAAACCAATTGGTATATATTCCTTGCCAAGGTTGAGTAGGTGGGTATTGTAAGTTGTTGATTCTATTAAGGTATAAAGATTTTTGCTTTAGTTTTAGATTGTCACTATTAGAGATAGATAAAATGTTATCTGATATCTGTCTTCCCTCCTCCCGCACGATTGATTTCTCATGACTATTTCGCTTAGCGCTGTCTTGAGTCTATAGGCCAAGACAGCGCTAAGGATTTTATAGTCGAGGTTCAGGAGGAAGATTGGGCGCCAGATTTTTTAATTCAAGCATGTCGCCTTTAGTTCTGAATATCAAAGTAATGAGTCCAGTTCTCATTGCTGCTGTCATTTCCTTGGTTAGAAGTATTTCAAAAATAATATAGGTTTAGTAAGAATGGGCTTATTATTTGTTCGAAATTTTTTTTAAAACTCTGCTGTTAGACCATCTAGGCCAGGTGCCTTGCTGTTGGTTAACGTGTCTATGCCTGTTTCAATTTCAAATAAGGATATTGGCTGTTCACATAATTCTTTTTCTTCTTGTTTTGTAGTTGGAAGTTCAATTTTGTTTAAGTAATTTTTGATATTTTCATTTGAAATGTTTTTACTTTTGTATAGTGATTGGTAATAAGTGTTGACTTTGTGTAGGCTGTCATGTTTCTCTTGTAATATTATGTTATTTGCTCTTAGTTTAGTCACTGATCTATCCTTTCCTCTTCTAATTTCTTCCCTAATATATATATATATATATATATATATATATATATATATATATATATATATATATATATATATATATATATATTCTTTGCAATATTGTACACATCTTGGAATAAACCACCTTTTTGTTTTTCTCCATTTAATTTGTATAATTGTAATCGAATATTTTTTTAGTTACTGTTTTTTGTTCTTCGCTTGTGTTATTGTTACTTAGTATTCTTTCGCATTCTTTTTCAATCAATTTGTTGCTCTGGCTTTGTAATCTAGAATATTTGTGAAAGATGTTTTCAGTTTGATCTTTTATTGTATCAAAAATTGCATTATATTTAGGTTAGTTGTGTTTTGAAGGAAGTTTGCTATTTCATGTAGTAATTCGGGTAGGTCTAAAATTGAGTTATTGAGTTTCCAGTGACTCTTTCCACATTTGGTTGTAGCTTGTGTTTTATATTTCAGAGTAACTGTTTTATGGTCCGCGAGATTTTTATGTATGATTTTGCATTCAATTATATTTGGTGTGTTGTTGTTGCTGACATATATATGAGGCATATTTGTTGGATTCAAATGTGTATATTCTTTCTAGAGGGTGTACGTGTCGAAAAGCATCTATAAGCAAATTGTTTTATATTATATCTATTAAGGCTGTGGTTGATCTTCTATCACTATAGGGTGTAAGTCGATCCATTTCATTACGCATATGTTGAAATATCCTAATAAAATAATGTTTTATTTACTATAATTAGATAAATAATTTGAGAGATCGTGTAGAAAAGGTAGTTTTTGTTCCTGAGTTAATGTTGCATGGATCTTTTTGTACTATCATGATTGCATTTAGTTCGTCTTCAGTAAAATCGATGGTGTTTTGTTGTATGTTGTGTATTTTCTTTTTGTACCATCACAATGGCATTTAGTTTGTCTTCAATAAAATGGATGGTGTTTTGGTGTATGTAGTGTATTTTCTTTTTGTTATATCATGATGGCATTTAGTTTGTCTTCAATACAATTGATAGTGTTTTGGTGTATGTAGTGTATTTTCTTTTTGTACTATCATGATAGCATTTAGTTTGTCTTCAATAAAATGGATGGTGTTTTGGTGTATGTAGTGTATTTTCTTTTTGTTATATCATGATGCCATTTAGTTTTTCTTCAATACAATTGATGGTGTTTTGGTGTATGTAGTGTATTTTCTTTTTGTACTATCATGATAGCATTTAGTTTGTCTTCAATAAAATGGATGGTGTTTTGGTGTATGTAGTGTATTTTCTTTTTGTTATATCATGATGGCATTTAGTTTGTCTTCAATACAATTGATGGTGTTTTGGTGTATGTAGTGTATTTTCTTTTTGTACTATCATGATAGCATTTAGTTTGTCTTCAATAAAATGGATGGTGTTTTGGTGTATGTAGTGTATTTTCTTTTTGTTATATCATGATGGCATTTAGTTTGTCTTCAATAAAATGGATGGTGTTTTGGTGTATGTAGTGTATTTTCTTTTTGTTATATCATGATGGCATTTAGTTTGTCTTCAATAAAATGGATGGTGTTTCGATGTATGTTGTGTATTTTCTTTTTCTACTATCATGATAGCATTTAGTTTGTCTTCAATAAAATGGATGGTGTTTTGGTGTATGTTGTGTATTTTCTGTAGTGCAATGATGTCATGTGATTGTGTTATTCGTAGGAGTTCTTTAGCTTTTGGTATGTCTGGTCCTCTAGAATTTGTGGATGCTAGTTTTAAAATGTACTTATCATCCATTTTAAGGGTAGAGGTTGTTGTAAATTGTGGTTAGTTTTATTTCAGTGTACTTTGTTGCTTGATTTATTGACTAGGGTTGTCACCCATGTTTGTCTGATTTGGTTGTTGTTGGGTGTGATGTGTTTTGTTATTGTTAATGATGCCTTTATCATTGCCTTTTCTTGTGATTCATCTTGTGAGGGCAGAGTCTTGAATTCACTGTCAGTATTGGTTTATTGTTTTTCTTCAGTTTTTTTCTGGTATCTTGATTTTAGATTTGCTTGTTGTTGGTGTTGATTTATATATTGATGTTAAGTATGAAATAGATCTGCATGTTTCTAGCACAATAGGATTATCATAGGGTTTAAATAGAAAATATGGTGTTTAGTCATATATTGATGTTAAGTATGAAATAGATCTGTATGTTTCTAGCACACATACAGAAAAAAAAAGAATTGAAACCTTCAGTTGAACTTTTTGCAGGATAACGGTGGACACTGTAAGTGAAGAGCTCCTAACATTGACAAAAGGAAGCAACTCTCTGATATATACATGTGGCAGTGACATTACCATTATATTTTGTAACACGATCCATCATTAAATTTGCCTAAATATCGCTTGAAAACAAACTAAATGTATATTTTATTTGCAATCTCACTCTATGATCCTGTTACCTTTAACATAGTGCATACTGTTATTATCTGCCTAAAACAAGAAATGATTATCTTCATTGCAAAATGAATGCATGATTACTGTATTGTACACATTGTGAGCAATTTGCTTTTTCCTTTTCTTCATTGAGATTGATAAATGTCAAAATATTTTAATTTCAGACCCACTCCTTCCTGTGGAGATCCTCAGTATGGACGATAATTCCATTCAGATGTACAAAAAAGCTCTTCATGCTGGAATGGAGAAGGTTTATAATATAAGAGTGATGGTGGTAGGGCAATTTGGGGTTGGAAAAACTACCTTGATAAAGCGCCTCCTTGGTCAGCCGGTTGATATATCTGAGAGGAAAAGCACGGAAGGAATTGATGTGCATAAACACTGTTGCAAAATCTCTCTGGATAAAGGGGAATGGATACAGCAGGTTGAAGGTAAGCCATCACTATCCATGAAATGTTTAAAGAAAAATAATGTCATCATTTTGCCTGTCCAAAAGTGCATGGGTAATGTTGTGTATTACCTTGTTAGTATCAAAATGGCAATGGTAAACATGAGATATTATAGTGGTTAACTGGAGATATGTTTTGACCACTCCACCAGTGAGGTGTAAATTTGCTTGTATAATCTCCAGGAAAAAATATACATTAATTATTCTAAAATGATTTTCATATAATATATATTTAGGGTCAGTCAGGCATGGGTCACACTTTTGTTACTACACAATAACAACAAATTGATCCCCATGTGTTGAACTTTAAGAAAATTGTTTTCAAAAAATAGTAACTGAGACTGATATATCACTCATTTGTGGAAAATGATTGGACCTGGAAATTTTAATTATCGTTATGAAGTTATCAACGTTTATTAATATATTTCTGTTACAGTTTGGTTCCAAGCAGTGTTCCTAGTACACCGTAAATAATGATATTCAACGGAAGTTTGATCAAGGGAAATCTCATGTCTAGTGGAAGCAGTACTTTCAGAAATAAATACCAATTAAATTAAACACAATTATCAAGTAAAATTTATGTTTTGTTTTATCTTTAAGTTCAGTTTAAGTGCAGTCATCACAAATTCAAAATGTTCTCTTGTTTTTAAAAATAAAATGTCAGTCTTCTGTAACAGCTATGTCAGCTAGCATTTCCTCTTGCTTAGAGGACCAATTACAGATGGAGCGAATCTCATTTGTCCAACTCAAGTTCCATAAATAACGATTCCCTCATTAAGTTATCATCTCATTGATATTGGCCATATACAGTTAACCATTTATATGTACCAATCATGTACAAGGGAGTTATCACCTGATTATACATGAAAAATGTGTCAGTTAGGAGTTATCATGTGCAAGGACAGAGAGCTGAGGTTGAAAACTTGTCCATATTTTATAGTAAATACTGGTATATGATTGAAACAAGTCTTAACTTAGAAATTATCGCACGTCTTTACACATAGGCGATCTTTGAATTTACATTTGTCAATATTTGATGTCTGTTATATCTGATGACCCCAACTGTAATATACTAAAATATATAGATAAGCAAGAAGGAACTCTAAGACCACTTGATGAAGGAAAAGCTTAAGTAAATTTGTTAATGCAATTATTATGATTTAGAAAGTCAGAATGATAAATTTATAAGGCTTTTTTTTCAGGGAAAATTATGACATTTGCCCTCCACCCCCAAAAAAGATACGAGTAAAGCTATGTGTTTGACATTAACGATTAATAATAATAATGATAATAATAATAATAATAATAATAATAATAATAAATGTTTCTGATAATTCTATTGTTTGATAGTAGAATGTCATCCAGAGGGCACCTGTCAGTGCAGTTTGCTTTCTACGTTTCAGATTCTGATCAATTATACACACTTCATCGTCTGAATAAGCTTTTATCTGTACCAGATATGAAACAACCAGACATCAGCCAGGAGCAAGATGATATTGGGGAGGTAATCTATCAGATGGAGATAACTTCTGAAATAGATGCCACTAAAAGCAATGGTACATCAGTGTCAGACCAGGAAGTTCAATCCTCCACTCAATTATCTATTAACAGGGGGGATGAGATACATCATGTGGAGCATTTAGACAAAGAGACATGCTGTGTTGCTGTTCCACTGAGTGATGCAAAGTCCAGTGACAGTGAGAAAACGAAGGATGCAATGATGGAAATCGTCCGTTTGGTCAATGAAAATGCTGACATACTAGTGAAAGATATAGAGATATATGCATCATTGTCAATATGGGACTTTGCAGGTCAATTCGCTTTCTATACTACTCATCAAATGTTTCTCACGAGTCGAGCAATTTATCTCTTGGTTATTGATCTCAGTCAACAAATCACCGATCTCATACAAAATGATAAGTGCTTCCTTGATGCAGATGGGATCAAACTGCGCCAAGTTCTCGGTAAGTACTATATTTTTAGACAGGAGAGAGAAGATATTGGAAGAATATGGCCTGCAACAGAGTTTAGAGCAGAAAGTGTTCTTTAAAAAAATTGTTTGTCATTTTGTTTCATTAGGATTTTTAACGTAGCTTTAACAGTTTTTTTTAGTCATATTGCTACGATGTCTGCAGTGAGGCAGTTTATAGCGATGACTAGTACTGGATCATCATGCCACAGACATGTAACATGATGTACCACCCAGTCACATTATCATGACACCAGGCCGACCAGTCCTAAAACTAACCTCTTAATGCTGAGCGCCAAGCGAGGCAGCTGTTAGCACCATTTTTATAAGTCTTTGGTATGACTCAACCAGGAATAGAACCCACGACCTCCCTGCTTCCGCAGTGGGTGCTTTAACCACTAGGCCACCGGAGCATTCCCAACCAACAAATAAATTGCACATAAAAGATACGTATGGCTGTTGATTTATTCCAGGCTGATAAAATAGATATTGGTACCAGTTTTAAAATGGAAATAAGGAAGCCCTCAGGTTCAAAATAGATCAATATTAGCTATAGCAATACTGCTGAAAACAAATAAAGCATTGAAATGGGAGTAGATTACAGATACAAAGTAATATTCAAAACTCTGACGAGATAAACAGAAAATATTGAAATTAGCCACAGGGGATTATTACAACAACAAAACTCCCACAAACTAAACTCTGATTGAAACAAGAAAAATTATAACAACAAAACACCCACAAACCAAACTCTGATAGAGACAGGTGATAATTACAACAACAAAACTCCCACAAACCAAACTCTGATAGAGACATGGGATACTTACAACAACAAAACTCCCACAAACCAAACTCTGATAGAGACAGGGGATACTTACAACAACAAAACTCCCACAAACCAAACTCTGATAGAGACAGGGAATACAACAACAAAACTCCCACAAACCAAACTCTGGTGATAGAGGCAGGGGATAATTACCACAAGAAAACTCCCCCAAACCAAACTCTGATGATAGAGGCAGGGGATAATTACCACAAGAACACTCCCCCAAACCAAACTCTGATGATAAAGTACATTTACGGTTGACATCAATAAACGTGTGATAATAAATGTGACATTCAGCATTCATATGGTGAAATGCTGAGATAAGAGGCATCAAAATAATTAAGACAAATATTTGTGTTCTTATTGTTACTATTTTCCTGATACAATTATAAGCAACTTATTAATTTCTTTTCTTTCCAGACCTGATTCATATTTGGATGAATTCCATCCATTCCAGTGTAGCATCACCTGATGCCATCATTCCCGTGATTCTGGTTGGCACACATGTAGATAAGCTTTCAGAGGTATACTAAGCTGGGATTTAATTATGAAAGTTCATTTTAAAGATTTTATTTAATTAAATTTGTTTTCTATTAGCAGGCTAGGGGATTTGATCAGTAAAGATTTTAATAAATTATGGTTTTTTTTTATATTAGCAGGCTAGGGGATCGGATCAGTAAATATTGTTTTAAATTAATGTTTTATTAGTTTAGGCTAGGGGATCCGATCAGTAGGTCTTACATTTTCATATCATGCCAATAAATTCCTATGGGATGTGGGTCTGTCCACTCCGGGACCTTTGTCATGTATGCCTCTTTAGGCTTTTGGGTCTTGCCTTCATAACAAGGCATTACTGCAGCTTGTTCCCAACATTACTTCATCACCAGGTGGAAACCATTTGGAAGGTTAGATGCATCACCTCTTCCATGACTGACAGATGTTCTTCGTCTATTGCCAACTCATTCCACTCCTTAAGCGCCTACTCACTTTGTTGCAATGTGTGTGGGCATATGCCCTCTTCACTCCCTAGGGACTTAATGATACCTACAAACGTCTAGCTCAGAGTGTTTTCAATGATGCAATCTCCATTGTGGTAGACTCACGTGAGTTTGATATGAAGGATGCACTATTGAAGCCTGCTCTTATGCTTGCCCCTTCATCTATTTTAGATGTTGAATAAAAGGTATGTTATTTTGACAAGGCAATACAGGAAGTCTATCACCTCTCCAGTTGCTACAAATAACAATTGTCCAGTATTCGGATTACTAGTCAGCCCACAGTGTTCCAATTTCATCCCATCATCAGGATCTCTACCACTGTTGGTCAGTAGTAATTGATTTGGGATGTTTTGCCCATCCTCGTGAAATAAGAGCTCACTCGATCACAAGACTTTGTTTACATGAGGATTAATTGCATAACAAACTAGAACTTATGAGTTCCACTGGCTCAGATAGATAAAATCTTTTAAAGATGCTGCGAGATAAATCTTCTTTGTCAGATCGATTGTACTTGTCTCTTCAATTGCCACTGCAGACATGGTTCTATTATAACGTCTTCATGTGTGACCTCCAGAGTTTTTCCTTCTCGCAAGTTGTAAATTCTCCATTGACACTGATTTTCCTAGGACCAGCATTTCATCACTATTTGCAGTAAATGCACCTGAACCACACTGCTGTATGTTCACCGATGCACCAAATTCCAGTTTGGGCATAATTCTACTGGGGCATTGTACCCCGTCTGAATTGTCTCTCCACATATACAACATAGAAAAAAGGCTGTATACCTAGCTTCACAAGATCGGATCTGTAAAGATTGTTTTAAATTAAGTTTTTCTTATATTAGCTGGCACGTGATCCAATCAGTATGCCTTCCATTTTCATATTATGCCAATGATTCCTATAGGATGTGGGTCTGTCCATCTCAGAGGCCTTGGTCATGAATGTCTCTTTGGGCTTTTGGGTCTTGCCTTCATAACAGGGCATTACTAAGGCTTGTCGCCACCATTACTTTATCACCAGGTGGAAACCATTTGGAAGGTTAGAGGCATCACTTCTTCCATGACTGACAGATGTTCTTCATCTATTGCCAACTCATTTCACTCATCTTACTCACTGTGTTGCAATGAGATTATATGCCCTCTTCGCTCCCAGCATTTCATCACCATTTGCAGTAAATGCACGCGAACCACACTCCTGTATGTTTACTGATGCACCAGATTCCAATTTGGGCATAATTCCACAGGGACTTTGTACACCATCTGAATAGTCTCTCCACATATACAAAGTAGAGAAAAAGGCTTTACACCTATCTTTACAAGGGTGCCTTATGCAAGGAGTCGATGTGTTGCTGCTTATTTCTAATGTCAAGGAGGTATACATGTCCCTTCTCTTTGTTTGAAAGTCTGGAATTTCCTGCCATGTGCCACCTCAAAGAACAAAATGCTCAGAGTTTGGCATATTTTGGGCAAGAAGAACATTTTGGTGGACAGTTTTCCTTCACTGGCAGAGCCTTTTTCACAGAATGACCTCTTCACCACTCTGTTAATCACTTTTCTTGCTGTGAGGTAGTTTTCTGGTTGATCTATCTATAAACAGGATCAAGAAAAAGACTTACTTTTATCCAGTAGTGGACCAAGGAACAGGGGCAGTGGATGCATTTAGTATCAGGTGGGATTGGCTATTCACTTGCACCTTTCTACCCTTGTTACTGATTCCTCAAGTTCTGCAAAACGTCACAGCTTGCACTGCTCAGATCATTATCACAGACCCACTCTTGGCACCAGTTGCATCATTCAGTCCAGGAGATGTTCTATGATGCCAAGTGAAGAATCTTCTGTGTTTGCTACAGCAACATATTTACCAAAGAAACAGAGGAGCAAAAAATAAAATAAAGTAATGCATAATTAGATTTGTTTTATCTCACCCCCCCCAAAAAAAAGCTTCATATTTGCCGACTCAAACCATTAAAAGTCCTTGAGCATCCCCATGTATCCAAAGAAGACTTTTGTTAAATTAAGGATGATGTTTTCTCATTAATTCTGTCTTATACTTTATATTTGGTGTAAAAATAAATTTGTTTAATATGTTATTGTTTTATTCGGCTTTTTATGAATGTTGCTCATTAGGTCTCATAAACAAAGACGGATAATTTTTCAGCTAATTAGCAGATTTAAACAACTTGACTCTTAGGATGTTAAGGATGGAGTTGTGTGTGAGAGAATAACAACAGGCTTTACAGGGTTAAATATTAATATATAACAGTATATGAGAGAAGAACAACAGGCTGTCCAGGGTTAAATATTAACATATAACAGTATGTGAGAGAATAACAAGAGGCTTTCCAGGGTAAAATATTAATATATAACAGTATGTGAGAGAATAACAACAGGCTTTCCAGGGTTAAATATTAATATATAACAGTATGTGAGAGAATAACAACAGGCTTTCCAGGGTAAAATATTAATATAAACAGAATGTGAAAGAAGAACAACAGGCTTTCCAGGGTTAAATATTAATATATAACAGTATGTGAGAGAATAACAACAGGCTTTCCAGGGTTAAATATTAATATATAACAGTATGTGAGAGAAGAACAACAGGCTTTCCAGGGTTAAATATTAATATATAACAGTATGTGAGAGAATAACAACAGGCTTTCCAGGGTTAAATATTAATATATAACAGTATGTGACAGAATAACAACAGGCTTTTCAGGGTTAAATATTAATATATAACAGTATGTGTGAGAGAATAACAACAGGCTTTCCAGGGTTAAATATTAACATATAACAGTATGTGAGAGAATAACAACAGGCTTTCCAGGGTTAAATATTAATATATAACAGTATAAGGGATCTCTTAAGTTTTACAGTGCAATTGTAAAGATCATTTTAAAGCTAACCACCTACAAAAGACCTATCTTTCAAAGCCATTCTAAAGGTCATTTTAGATGATAAACATCTCCAGGAAATAACACTCAACATTATGCATTTATGTATTGTTTCCAGAAACTTGGCATACCAAAAAGAATCTTGTATTAGACCCTTTGATTCTTCTAACAGAATGTCATGCTTGGAAATAAACTCTTTGAGACTGTATGTGAAACCTTCTCATTCAGTTTATTTTATTTACAGAAATCTCGAAAAGAAGCCATTGACAAGTACTTTATTAAACTCCGGTACATGTTGAGAAAAAAGCCAACCATACGTCACTTGATGGATGATATTGCCATTGATAACACTCAGCCTGACCCCATGCTGGAAGAGCTGAAAAAAAGAATTTTCGAACTTTCAAAACAGCAGCCTCACTGGGGTGAAGAAAAACCTGCCCGATGGCTTCCCTTAGAACAAGCTATCATGACACTAAAAGCATCTGGTACCAAGGTGAGGTTAACAGAAAATCCTATGACAAATTAACACATATGCAAAATGTGTGCATACAAGTGTGTAATGATTTTACCCATACACAAATCGGTTGCCTTTTTTATTTCTTTACTATGATTTCAATTTAAAAGGGTCTACATTTACCAAACGTTGTGAATGGCTTGCATTTGGTATAAGTCTACTGAGTTTAGAGTCAAAAGGTCTAAGGTCAAGGTTGCTGCAACTGAATATTGAAAAATTGCTTTAGTAATAAATAATAATATTAATAATGAGGTCTTTGTATAACGCCTAATTTTTCGAAGTTCTAAGTGCTTTACACCATCAATAATGATATGACTACACTACAGAACAACAAATGACAAAAACAATGAAACTGGAAAACATAACAAACATGCTGAAAACATATAAGATACAAAACATGATTAAGTCGCTAAGTTTGTCCCTGCAGTCTAAACAGGTGAGTCTTAAGAGCAATCTTAAAATGGAACACTGTGTTTTTGTGTCTAATTTCAATGGACAATTCGTTCCACGTCGCCGGGCCCTGGTGTGCAAACGAGCATTGTCCATATGACTTTGTTTTCACCTTGGGAACAATTAGTATACGATTATCAGAAGAAGAGCGTAAGGATCTAGCTGGTGTATACACATGGGTGAGGCTTGATAGGTATGTTGGAATGGAGTCTGTCATTAAAACATAGCACAGAGAACAAACTTTGTGTTTGATTCTGTATCGAATTGATAGCCAGTGTAGGGTACAGAGCAGTGTTGAGGTGTGCTCTGATCGAGGTACTCTAAAGATGATCCGTGCAGCTGTGTTTTGAAGTTTCTGGAGTAAATATTGTGACGAACCAGACAAAATTGAGTTACAATAGTCAAGTCTTGAAAGTACTAATGAACACACAAGTGTTTTAGTGGCATTAACTGAAAGATTTACGACTGGAACTGATGTGTCTCAATTTAAGATATGCAGCCTTGCATATGTTCATGACATGTTGGTGCAATGTGAGAGTACTGTCTAGAGTAACGCCTAGGTTCTATACTGACTGTGAGAATTTAATGTTGGTGTTGCTGATATTTATTGTTTGAGGTAAAGGATGTGAATGAGAAAGTATTTTTGTTGTGGTCAGAATAACTTCAGTTTTTTCATCATTCATCTGCAGCTTGTTACATGTCATCCATGATTTCACATCAGAAATGCACTTCACTACTCCATGGATGGTAGCATCAACTTCATTTGGGTGGCTAGACTTGTATATTTGTGTGTCATCAGCATACGATTAGTGCGACACTGGGTGATGATCTATGACACTTGAGAGCGGCTGATTATACAAAATGAAGAGAACAGGTCCATGAACAGATCCCTAGTACATAAACTTCAGTTTATAGCCATTATATGTTAATATTTAATTACTTTTCAGTTCCAATATACTAATGTCCCAGTCAAATCTGGACAATCATGTCTTCTGGTATTAATTGGATCATTCTCTCCATATTCCTCGATAATTTTAAAAGTGTTTTTGTACCTTGCTTCTGTTTATTGTTCTCTCTTGAACAAATCTGTTATGGAAGAGCACTTAAAGATGCAGACCACAGCCTTGGTCAGGAATGCCACAATGCCTTATGACAATGACAGTCCAAATAGATCTTCAGGCTGTACACGTTCACATCCCATTTTTCCACTGTACAGTATTGCTTTCACTTATGTTTCAATGATAAGGTATTTGAACTTCAAGCTAACCCATTCAGCCATATCCCTGCCCTTTGTCTTTACCAGGGTGATAAAAAAGACCATTTAGCCACGCCGCAGTCCTAAGTGCCTTTACCAGGTTGATGGGAGCCCGTTTAGTCATGTCTCTGTCAGTAAAGTCTTTACTTGGATAATGGGGGTAATAGCAGCTCACTTGAGGTCTTTAGAGATCCCATTCCTACAATATTTTGATGACTTGTTGATGAATTCATCAGAGATTCTTTTCTGAAGTATATGTGTCTCTGGTGATCCGTGATGACTAACTTGGGTCTGATTTCCAATCTAGACAAGTATGACGTCTTCTCATCTCAGACTTAATATACATGGGTATGAATTTTCCTTACAAATCAATTATGGGTTCGAGTTCTAAATAATGAAAAAATGTATTATTCATAATGGATCTTGTCACATAAGTTGTGTCCTTTGCTTTTTGTCTTACTTTTCTGTCCAGGAATCTCTGCATGCAGCTTTAGAGAATATATTTTTAAGGAGACTTCACTTGCACCTTCTCCATTTCCAGCTTCTAGTGAATAGGAGATCACATACATAGTCCTAGAATCTGATTTATACCACCACCTGAGTGGCTATATTGTAGCCAGTTTCTGACTGTAGTCATATGCGCCATAATGAACCAAACCCATCTCCTCTCTTCAGACAAAACATCTGGTAAACATGGGGCAATCACCGGGAGCCATAGTCTGTATTTTGTCAGGGACTTACTGTCGGGATGAAAAGCAAGCTTTCATAACACCCATCCAGTGTTAACTAGTAATCTATGTAGGATACGTCGGAGTGATTATTGACGAACATGTCTCAATAAAGACACCTCTGGTTAATGTTACGGACTTAAACTACACAATCATTCTGAGCAGAAGCTTTTATGTTCCTATTAGATTTAGCTTAATATGTTCCTTAATGTTACGGACTTAAACTACACAGTCATTCTGAGCAGAAACTTTTATGTTCCTATTAGATTTAGCTTAAGTCAAATATTCCAAAATATAAATTTGTTTCATGAACTAAGTGCATTAATCAAGTAATTTCATCCATTGCGCAAAATGACGATTGATAATTTTTTTAATCAAAGTAAAAATTGCCTTTGGGCATTAAAAAGTCAACTCCTAGTTTCGTTAGAAGTATTTTCTTTTCATTCTTTATATTTGATATTCATTCTTGAAGAAAAAAGTTACTATATGAAAAGGTCTCATTTTTCAACAATTTACTTAATATTTACTGTAAAAAATGTATGAGTGAATATTATTAATTAGGACTTGTCAAACTTGAAGGTGCTTTTCATATGTTAAGACTGTTGTCATATTAATTAGTTCTTGTCAAACTTGAATGTGCTTTTCATATGTTAAGACTGTTGTAATACTTTCAAAACTTGAATGTGCTTTTCATATGTTAAGACTGTTGTCATATTAGTGGGTTATGTACAAAACATGAATGTGGTCATCACATATTCCACCAGACTCCTTAAATTTTAGATTATAATAGCTTTGACCATTTCGTTCTTTCAGGTTGTATCATTCAGTCTTATTGAAGAGATAAATATGTCTGGATCTCTTAAGATTGAGGACAGAAGTGAATTGGAACTTTTCCTTAAATTTCATCATGAAATAGGCACAATCCTCTATTTCAGGTAAAGCAAGTGTGGTAGTGTATATGTCAATGTGCAAAGGATGAAATAAATTGTATGTTTAAATTATCCCATTTTGTTTTTGAGCAAATTAATCGACGTTTAGTATACAGTGATTTATATCTTGAGAGAGTATACTGTAAAAATGTCTTTTTATGAAACCTGTAGCAAGATATGCTGAGGAAATGTTTTAACACAACATGGATGAATGATGTTTCTAGATTAGCACTGCAACTTATTATTGTCATCCTCTCATACAGCCATCCCTTCTGCATTGGAGTAAATGTTGACCTTTCCAGAGAGAGGCTATATTTGTGAGATGTGTGTGTGTGTGTGTGTGTGTGTATAAATATATATCTATATCTATATCTATTTCTCTCTCTCTCTCTCTCTCTCTCTCTCTCTATATATATATATATATATATATATATATATATATATATATATATATATATATATATATGCATACGTATTAAGAAAGTTATCTATAACTTCAAAGCATATAATATCATTTTTAAAGAAGCATTAATGTTTTAAAAGGTTCTTCTTGTCAAAAGAACAGACTTCATTCAAGTTAAATTAATAGTGACTTTTAAATTTACTATTCAAAATGACAAGGTTTTTGTATTTTAAGTTTGTATGACTATAATGTAACAAAACGACTAGTTGACCAATGATCTGTGGTCTTCACTTTAGCATGTACTTATAGGGCTTCTAATCGCGTTTTAAAATGCACGTGGTGTTCTGTTATGGTTTTTGACTTAATAAGGGGAAGTAATTAAAAATAATACTTAAAGGTATGATCTGTGAAGTCCTTTTTTCATTTGTTAATAAACACCAGAAGATAGTGTAATGAAAGGTGCCCATGTTACTCATCAATCTTTATAATTTCTCACCAACAATTAATTATTAATTTTTGTGAAAAGAAAATGTCAGTACATGTACTATATTTTCGATCCTTTTTGCAAACATAAATCGTCTTGTTATAAAACAATAACAAACAATACAAAGAAATGTGTATGAAAAATAATGATACATTTGAAAAATTATTATTAGATCACTTGATTGTGTACGAAAAATTATGATACATTCAAATCATTATTAATTGATAATTGGATTGTGTACACAAAATTAAAGGCTACAAAAAATATACGAAATACGGTATTGACTGTAGAAAGAAAATGTAAATTATTTCCTTCCAGATTCCTACCTGTGTTAAAGATAAAGGAAATTATTCCTTATTCAAATTCCTATATACATGTATGATATTTACTGTCGAAATATAAAGTAAATTATTCCCTATTCACATTCTTATATACATTTATGCTATTTACTGTGGAAAGAAAAATTAAATTATTCTCTATTCATATTCCTATGTATGCTATTTATTGCTGAAAGAAATAGGAAATTATTCTCTATTCAGATTCTTATATACATGTATGCTATTTACTGTGGTAAAGAAAAAATAAATTATTTCCTATTCGCATTCATATATATGATATTTACTGTAGACAGGAAGTAAATTATTCCGTATTCGCAATCCTATATTCATTGATGATATTTACTGTGGATAGAACAAGGAAATTATTCCCTATTCAGATTCCTATATATTCAATTTCCTGTGACATGAAACTAAAGTATTCACTATTCTGATTTCCATATGTGATATTTACTTTAGCTCGAACTAATCATTCTCAAATAAGGGGTTGTGATTTTTATTCTCAACGCAAACATCAACCTCACAATTTACCAGTATGCCATGAAAATGTACAACCCTTACAACCTACTGTTATAGATGGAAAAAACATCACCATTACAACTTACTGATCTAATGGCAAACTAAAACACTCTTACAACTTCCTGATCGAATGGCAAAATAATCACTCTTACAACTTACTGATATAATGGCAAACTAAATCACTCTTACAACTTACTGATCTAATGGCAAACTAAATCACTCTTACAACTTACTGTTTAAACAAAGACACTACATCCATACAACTTACTGTTATAACAAGAAACTACATCAACCACACAACCTACTGTTATAGCAAGAAACTAAATCCATACATCCAAATCTTATAAAAAGACACTACATCACCCATAGAACCTACTGTTATAACAAGAAACTACATCACCCATAGAACCTACTGCTATAACAAGAAACTACATCACTCATACAACCTACTGTTATAACAAGAAACTACATCACCCTTACAACCTACTGTTATAACAAGAAACTACATAACCCTTGCAACCTACTGTTATAACAAGAAATTACATCACCCATACAACTTACTGTTATAACAAGAAACTACATCACCCATACAACCTACTGTTATAACAAGAAACTACATCCATACAACCTACTGTTATGACAAGAAACTACATCACCCTTACAACTTACTGTTATAACAAGAAACTACATCACCCATACAACCTACTGTTATGACAAGATAATACATCATCCATACAACCTTCTGTTATGACAAGAAACTACATCACCCTTACAACTTACTGTTATAACAAGAAACTACATCACCCATACAACCTACTGTTATGACAAGATACTACATCACCCATACAACCTACAATTATAACAAGAAACTACATCCATACAACCTACTGTTATGCCAAGAAACTACATCACCCTTACAACTTACTGTTATAACAAGAAGCTACATCACCCTTACAACCTACTGTTATAACAAGAAACTACATCACCCTTACAACCTACTGCTATACCAAGAAACTACATCACCCATACAACCTACTGCTATAACAAGAAACTACATCAACCATGCAACCTTCTGCTATAACAAGAAACTACATCACAAATGCAACCTACTGTTATAACAAGAAACTACATCACCCATACAACCTACTGTTATAAAAAGAAACTACATCCATACATCCAAATGTTATAACAAGAAACTACATCATTCATAGAACTTACTGTTATAACAAGAAACTACATCCATACATCCTACGGTTATAACAAGAAACTACATCATCCATACAACCTACTGTTATAACAAGAAACTACATCCATACAACCTACTGTTATAACAAGAAACTACATCATCCATACATCCTACTGTTATAACAAGAAACTACATCATCCATATAACTTACTGTTTTAACAAGAAACTACATCAATACAACTTTATGTTATAACAAGAAATTACATCATCCCTATATCCTACTGTTTTATCAAGAAACTACATCAATACAACTTTCTGTTATAACAAGAAACTACATCATCCATATAACCTACTGTTTTAACAAGAAACTACATCAATACAACTTTCTGTTATAACAAAAAACTACATCCATACAACCTACTGTTACAACAAGAAATTACATCATCCGTACATCCTACTGTTATAACAAGAAACAACATCATCCATATAACCTACTGTTATCACAAGAAACTACATCCTCCATAGAACCTAATGTTATAACAAGAAACTACATCACCCATACAATCTACTGAAGTAACAAGAAACTACATCCATGGAACCTACTGTTATAACAAGAAACTACATCACCCATAGAACCTACTGTTATAAGAAGAAACTACATCCATACAACCTACTGTTATAACAAGAAACTACATCACCCATACAACCTACGGTTATAACAAGAAACTACATCACAAATAGAACCTACTGTTATAACAAGAAACTATATCACCCATACAGCCTACTGTTATAACTAGAAACTACATCACCCTTACAACCTACTGTTATAACAAGAAACTACATCACCCATACAACCTACTGTTATAACAAGAATCTACAACACCCATAGAACCTACTGTTATAACAAGAAACTACATCACCCATAGAACCTACTGTTATAACAAGAAACTACATCCATACAACGTACTGTTATAACTAGAAACTACATCCATACTACCCAATGTTATAACAAGACACTACATCCATACAACCTACTGTTATAACAAGTAACTACATCAAACATACAACCTACTGTTATAATAAGAAACTACACCCATACATCCTACTGTTATAACTAGAAACTACATCCATACATACTACTGTTATGACAAGAAACTACATCCTTAGAACCTACTGTTATAACATGAAACTACATCACCCATACAACCTACTGTTAAAACAAGTAACTACACCCATACAACTTACTGTTATAACAAGAAACTACATCATCCATAGAACCTACTGTTATAACAAGAAACTACATCCATATAACCTACTGTTATAACAAGAAACTACATCACCCATAGAACCTACTGTTATAACAAGCAACTACATCCATACAACCTACTGTTATAACAAGAAACTACATCCATACAACTTACTGTTATAACAAGAAACTACATCACCCATAGAACCTAGTGTTATAACAAGAAACTACATCACCCATACAACCTACTGTTATAACAAGAAACTACATCACCCAGAGAACCTACTGTTATAAGAAGAAACTACATCCATACATCCTACTGTTATAAGAAGAAACTACATCCATACGACCTACTGTTATAACAAGTAACTACATCACAAATATAGCCTACTGTTATAACACGAAACTGCATCCATATAACCTACTGTTATAACAAGTAACTATATCCATACAGCCTACTGTTATAACAAGAAACTACATCTATACAACCTACTGTTATAACAAGAAACTACATCTATACAACCTACTGTTATAACAAGAAACTACATCTATACAACCTACTGTTATAACAAGAAACTACATCCATACATCCTACTGTTATAACAAGAAACTACATCCATACGAACTACTGTTATAACAAGTAACTACATCACAAATATAACCTACTGTTATAACAAGAAACTACATCCATATAAGCTACTGTTATAACAAGAAAGTATATCCATACAGCCTACTGTTATAACAAGAAACTACATCACCCATACAACCTACTGTAATAACAAGAAACTACATCCATGGAACTTACTGTTATAACAAGAAACTACATCACAAATATAACCTACTGTTATAACAAGAAACTACATCTATACAACCTACTGTTATAACAAGAAACTACATCTATACAACCTACTGTTATAACAAGAAACTACATCCATACATTGTACTGTTATATCAATAAACTACATCCTTACGACCTACTGTTATAACAAGAAACTACATCTATACAACCTACTGTTTGAACAAGAAACTACATCACTCTTAGCAATTACTGGCATTGCAGCAAATTACATCACCCATGAAGCATGTTAGTATAACAAAAACTATATCACTTTTAGCACTGTTTGTATGCTGCTGCCAACAAAATGTTAGCATCTCTGAATTAAGCACAATTATAAAACTATTTGATGTATTTGTATGTAAATTGTATCAAGCAACTTGTATGCATCTTACAAAAGTAGATGTATGTAAAACATGAATCGAAGGCAATCAATCCTGTTGTTTTTTGAAAGGATTTTGCAATAAAAATTCATTTCACTACTTGGTGTCTTATATGGAACAGGAGAAATAATGTATTAAGTGTTTGATGAACATATCATTTTACATAATTTTCAGTGTGAAAGAATTGAGGGAGAAAATTGTTCTGGACCCACAATGGATGATTGATGCTTTAAAGTCCCTCATCACAGCCGAGACTTTTATCAAGAAAAATCCTGCCATCACTAGCAAATTGTATGAATTCATAAAGAAAGGAAAGCTCACCCATGAACTGATAGGTTTGTAATTTTTTGCATTATAATAACAATCATGGTTTGCTTTTAACTTTCCTGCATTAGTGTGTAAGGAGATGTTGGTGCATTTCTTCCGTTATAGTGCATGTCTCCAATTCACTGTTCTGGTGATTGTTATTTGCATATGGAATTATTCATATTGTGCCACATAGCAAATGATCTTTTCCATCGTATTCATTATGTCTTTGTTTTTCATTTTATTTTGGACCACTGATGTCAAACTGTCATAACTATAGGATTTTTTCCTTTTTGATTTTAGGATCTTTTCATTAATTTAGTACTTTCATAGACCTTTATAAGGTCTAGTTTGGATTCACTTCATAATATTGTTGGTCGCACATTTTCATTTATAACTTTGATTAGTAAACATTACAGAACTTCTTAGTTTTTCTTTCCTCTCTCATTTTTATTGATAGCTTTGATTACTAGACTTTACAGAACTTGTTAGTTTTGCTTTCCTCTCACATTTTCATTTATAACTTTGATTACTGAACTTTACAGAACTTTTTACTTTTGCTTTCCTCTGACATTTTCATTTATAACTATGATTACTAAACTTTACAGAACTTGTTAGTTTTGCTTTCCTCTCACATTTTCATGTATAAGTTTGATTACTAAACTTTACAGAACTTGTTAGTTTTGCTTTCCTCTCACATTTTCATTTATAACTTTGATTACTAAACTTTACAGAACTTGTTAGTTTTGCTTTCCTCTCACATTGTCATTTGTAACTTTGATAACTAAACTTTACAGAATTATTAGTTTTGCTTTCCTCTCACATTTTCATTGATAACTTGATAACTAAACTTTACAGAACATATTACTTCTGCTTTCCTCTCACATTTTCATGTATAACTTTGATAACTAAACTTTACAGAACTTTTTACATTTGCTTTCCTCTCACATTTTCATGTATAACTTTGATAACTAAACTTTACAGAACTTTTTACTTTTGATTTCCTCTCACATTTTCATTTATAACTTTGATTACTATACTTTACAGAACTTGTTAGTTTTGCTTTCCTCTCACATTTTCATTTGTAACTTTGATAACTAAACTTTACAGAATTATTAGTTTTGCTTTCCTCTCACATTTTCATTGATAACTTGATAACTAAACCTTACAGAACTTGGTAGGTTTGCTTTCCTCTCACATTTTCATTTATAACTTTGATTACTAAACTTTACAGAACCTGTTAGTTTTGCTTTCCTCTCACATTTTCATTTGTAACTTTGATAACTAAACTTTACAGAATTATTAGTTTTGCGTTTCTCTCACATTTTCATTGATAACTTGATAACTAAACTTTACAGAACTTATTACATTTGCTTTCCTCTCACATTTTCATGTATACCTTTGATAACTAAACTTTACAGAACTTTTTACTTTTGCTTTCCTCTCACATTTTCATTTATAACTTTGATTACTAAACTTTACAGAACTTGTTAGTTTTGCTTTCCTCTCACATTTTCATTTGTAACTTTGATAACTAAACTTTACAGAATTATTAGTTTTGCTTTCCTCTCACATTTTCATTAATAACTTGATAACTAAACCTTACAGAACTTTTTACATTTGCTTTCCTCTCACATTTTCATTTATAACTTTGATTACTAAACTTTACAGAACTTGTTAGTTTTGCTTTCCTCTCACATTTTCATTTGTAACTTTGATAACTAAACTTTACACAATTATTAGTCTTGCTTTCCTCTCACATTTTCATTGATAACTTGATAACTAAACTTTACAGAACTTTTAACACTTGCTTTCCTCTCACATTTTCATGTATAACTTTGATAACTAAACTTTACAGAACTTTTTACTTTTGCTTTCCTCTCACATTTTCATTTATAACTTTGATAACTAAACCTTACAAAACTTGTTAGTTTCGCTTTCCTCTCACATTTTCATTTATAAATTTGATTACTAAACTTTACAGAGCTTGTTAGTTTTGCTTTCCTCTCACATTTTCATTTGTAACTTTGATAACTAAACTTTACAGAACTTTTTACTTTTGCTTTCCTCTCACATTTTCATTTGTAACTTTGATAACTAAACTTTACAGAACTTTGATAACTAAACTTTACAGAAGTTTTACATTTGCTTTCCTCTCACATTTTCATTTGTAACTTTGATAACTAAACTTTACAGAACTTTTTACTTTTGCTTTCCTCTCACATTTTCATTTATAACTTTGATAACTAAACTTTACAGAATTTATTAGTTTTGCTTTCCTCTCACATTTTCATTGATAACTTGATAACTAAACTTTACAGAACCTGTTAGTTGTTTTGCTTTCCTTTCACATTTTCATGTATAACTTTGATAACTAAACTTTAAAAAACCTTTTGCTTTTGCTTTCCTTTCAGATTTTCATGTATAACTTTGATAACTAAACTTTACAGAACTAGTTAGTTTTGCTTTCCTTTTCTATTTCTTAGTTCTTGTAACACTAGAAAAAACTTGGAACAGTTATTTTTAAAACATAAGCAGTCAACAGCATTGACAGAAAAAAAATCTCATGGACCCAGAATTCTGAGATATCTAGTCCTATTAGAGGATCTCTTAACAGTATCACCTTCCTGTTTTAGATGAAATGGATGTTTTTTATAAGAAAGATTGACAGATGATTCAGATAAAATGGATGTTTTTCATGTAAATGATTGACATGCTTCAGACAAAATTGATGTTTCATATATAGACGAAAGGGATGTTTTGTATGTAAATGATTAACAGATGTTTCAGACGAAATGTGTTTTGTATATAAATGATAGGCAGATGTTTAGGAGGAATGGATGTTTTCTATGTAAATGACTGACATATGTTTGGGCATTGACTGACATATGTTTGGGCATTTTCAGGGATTTGTAGACTTCAAGATAAACTCTAGTTCTAATAAAATAAATTACTCTGCTTGATAGGCTAAATATCATTTACATGAATTATTGTATGTATCAAGCAAGTCTTTCACCAGTGGTTTTAATGGATAATCCTTTCCATTATAGTGCATTAAAGATGCATTACTAGATGCCATAAGTGAAGTTCTTATTTATTAAGTCAATACAACAATTGTTTATAATATTGGACTAAAATTCATACTGAAAAACAACAGTAATTCGATTAGTCTGTATTAATTAGGCATAACTTTTACTTTCTAGATGTCATCTGGACTAAAGAGAACAACCCGGAATTCCATAACAACAAGGATCACATTTTACGTCTGATGGAGCAACTCAATATTATTGCCATTCCAAGGATATTTAGAGAAGAAGGAAAAGAAACCAAGGCAAGTTTTTGTTCAGCATTATTTGTTTTAGTAAGTTTGCCTTCAGCGTTTAATTCATTTGGATATAAATAATGATGAAATTAAATGTATGGAAATTACGTTTAAGGATCATTTGGCCGAGACTAGCATGTTATTTGCTTTATATGTGTGGTACACTCTTGGTCTACATCTTATATTTGCTTATTACCATGCTGTTGTTTGCACCCACCATGCAAACATAGCTACATAAAATAATGAAACTTGATAAAAATACTGTATATATTCGCGTATAAGATGAATAATTTAGGATGAAATAAAGACCTTGAAAAAGGGGGTCAGCTTATCCATGGGGCAATGTCTAGCCTTAACAGTTTTTAGGTCTTTTTCGTGACTACTGTACTGGTTGTAAATCTTCGGACACGAAAAAATCATTTTCCATGTTCTAAGACATAATCATGTAAAAGCAATAGCTTTCTGTGACCCGACAATAATTAAACTGTTATAAAGTACTATGATTGAATTTGTTGTTATTTTTATTTATTGTTTATTGTCTGTTTTCAAAACGAAATTAATTAAAGATAAATACAGACTTCATAATTCGCAGGTTTGTTGTGTTTACTTAGGAAACCAGGTTGTACAGTACTCGATATGGTTTAATCACACGCTGATTTTTTTTCTCGAGTCCAGGAACAAACTTAGAGACCTAATAATGTTTTGTACCTTATATGTTTTCAGCATGTTTTTATATTTTCCAATTTCATTGTTTTTCTCATTTGTTTTTCTGTAGTGTCGTCATATCATTATTGATGGTGAAAAGCGCTTAGAGCTTCTTAAGATTAGGCGCTATACAAAGTCCTCACTATTAATATTATTATTATATTAGTAATATTATCGTTATTATTATTATTATTTTTATTATTATTATTATTATTATTATTATTATTATTATTATTATTATTAATATCCCTTATAGTCAAATCAGAGGCACCATTGCGCTAAACCTAAATGATATATCCAAAATACATTAATGGAGTTCAGAAAAAATGCTTCAATAGATGTGCTTAAACCTTACAAGCTGAGTTGAAGTTTGCTTTCATGTAAGTGACCTTACACCATACCTGTTGGTCCCTGAGTTGTCTAAAGCTCTCTCAGTTCTGGATCACTGCTATCTCACCTCTGCATGGGTTCGAGTCTCAGATTCGGCCAATGTGAGTATGTGAGAAAGCTTGCCAGTAGATTCTCGTGCATCGGTGGTTCTCTCCAGGGCTTTCCTTCACCATTAATACTGGCTGTCATGTATAGCATATCGTGTGCTGAAAAATGGTGATAAACCCTATAACAACACCATACCTGTAAACTTTCATGCCAGGATGAAAAACAAACCCCTGCTTTTGGGGGTTGCTCTACACCTACATCCCGATTTCATAATCTCTTTTGATTTTTTGTAGAGCAGAAATGAGTTTTACATTATGTCTTCAACTTTGATTTCATAATCTCTTTTGATTTTTTGCAGAGCAGTAATGAGTTTTACATTATGTCTTCAATTTTGATTTCATAATCTCTTTTGATTTTTTGTAGAGCAGTAATGAGCTTTACATTATGTCTTCAATTTTGATTTCATAATCTCTTTTGATTTTTTGTAGAGTACTAATGAGTTTTACATTATGTCTTCAATTTTGATTTCATAATCTCTTTTGATTTTTTGTAGAGCAGTAATGAGTTTTACATTATGTCTTCAATTTTGATTTCATAATCTCTTTTGATTGTTTGTAAAGCAGTAATGAGTTTTACATTATGTCTTCAATTTTGATTTCATAATCTCTTTTGATTTTTTGTAGAGCAGTAATGAGTTTTACATTATGTCTTCAATTTTGATTTCATAATCTCTTTTGATTTTTTGTAGAGCAGTAATGAGTTTTACATTATGTCTTCAATTTTGATTTCATAATCTCTTTTGATTTTTTGTAGAGTACTAATGAGTTTTACATTATGTCTTCAATTTTGATTTCATAATCTCTTTCGATTTTTTGTAGAGCAGTAATGAGTTTTACATCATTATGTCTTCAATTTTGATTTCATAATCTCTTTTGATTGTTTGTAGAACAGTAATGAGTTTTACATTATGTCTTTAATTTTGATTTCATAATCTCTTTTGATTTTTTGTAGAGCAGTAATGAGTTTTACATTATGTCTTCAATTTTCTTTTCTTCTAAACAAGAAAAGTCATACATGTTCTGTTGAATCACTTGTGAATTATTGTTGTATCTAAATTATTAATTTACTTGAAAGAATTCACTGCTTTACTAAATAGAATGTTAAATTTAAAGATTATTAACGGAAATTGATGATTAGTCTACCTCAACAACAACACAAAATAAAGAACCACAACAGAAAAGGCACACAACAACAAAATCATCCACAATTAATTTTAATCCAAAGAATGATCACTAACTCCATATGACATAGCGACTCTCCCACGAAAGCAATTTGCACAAGTGAACACCTGTCATTTGTATACGGTATATACCAATGTTAATTACCATCACTAAATTAAAAGGAATTAAAATATATACCACATGCAAATGTGTCCTCAAAAACTAATTCAGAATACATGTTGTATAGTAAATAATAATAAATGCTTTACGATTTGACAATAAGGGAATAAGTACGGATATACAATGACGGGAAAAAAGCTGCCACATCTAAGTTACCGTATGGCTGCCTATATAGGTACCTTTAAATCAACAAAATTGGGAATTCTTTATTTGCCAATCAATTCCTGCTGCTTGTATAACACACATTATTGTAGAACATGGTTTCTTTCAAATTGTTGTTTGTTGTGTTTTTATACTGGGATTACATTTAAATGAGTTTGGTATTTACAATTTCAAATCAAAGTAAAAATGTTAAATTCTTGTCATCATTCGATCAAATTATACACAAATCTAAATTAGGCAAAAACAATAAGAAAACAGAAAATTAATAAATTTTAAAACAAGTTTATATAATTTCTTTTGAATAATCATTCACGCCAACCTCGAGATATGTATATATGTATTTTTTATATATACATTTACCTGAATGAATGCATTTAGAACTTACTTCGTGCATCTTGAGATGTCTCTGAATTATTTTGCCAGAGTCGGCTTTTACATGTGTCACGCCCTTGTTAGTGTTCATACCTGTTCAGTTTGGGAGTCGGATTATATGCGAATGAACTTATATGCAAGTATATATGATATATATAAAGGTATTGACAAGTTCAACACCTTTATTGCAAAAGTTGAACACTCCAACCTATATATATATATATATGCAACTTAATGCAAAAACAAGTCACAAGTCTACATGCCGACCTTTCCTCAGTGTAAAAATTCCTAGTGGACAAGGTAGATAAATTAACTTACCCGTCAGTCAGGATCCTCCAGATTTGACAGTTTCTTCACTCAGGTAGCTGCTACAGAACTCAACATTTATGGCAACTCCCTCTACCGTACCCTACGCAGGGCTTCAAATTGATTTCTATTATGTACGAGTAAGGGACAAAGCTAACAAACAGCCAATTTCCCTCTCACTCAACATACATACGGACAGATTACATGGATTAAACATCCCAACTAACCTAACTGATGATCCCAATGGTATCCTCACCAATGAATAGCCTATTTACGTTGTCAGCCTATTTCCGTTGTCACCAGCCTTGACCATATAATAGTGATCACAAAGGGCTAAGATATCAATATTATGAGCTCAATCACTAACAACCCAGATTCCAGAATGTCGACCGCGACGTTTGCAGACATGTGCAGGACCTATCTAACCTTCATACCACCCCAAGCTAAAGACACTCAGCACAATGTCACGAATAGTTCCTCACCTCAAGCTAAATACACTCATTCAGCATATTGTCACGAATAGTTCCTCACCTCAAGCAAAAGACACTCATTCAGCACAATGTCACGAATAGTTCCTCACCTCAAGCAAAAGACACTCATTCAGCACATTGTCACGAATAGTTCCTCACCTCAAGCAAAAGACACTCATTCAGCACAATGTCATGAAAAGTTCATCACTCCTCAACATATGTCAATTTCACAATTTCTCTACACTCTGACACGATAATATACTCTTCACTCGAGGACAGCCTGGAGGTCATGGTTTCTAACTCAGGATGTTCTATGCATTTATTTGGTGACAGACGTTGTCACACTTCACCAGCTAAGACTCAAGCATTATAGGGAATATTAGCTTCACCTCGTGGTGTTTTGTATTCTCCAGCGCTGTCATCTAATTCTACACTATTCAATGTTACATTAAGATTTAGCCTTTGGAGCCTCTGTTGAGGACATTTTCTACCTTTGGTCCCTGGAGTTGTGTCCTCCTTTTCCTGCCACTTCATCAACAACCTGGACCAGAGCTGCAGCATCTGTTGAATTTACGATGGAAAGGAAGAGACTGACTTCAATTACTTCCACGGTCTAGGAGTGTTGTAGACATTCTGATCGCACTTGTACCATCAGTTTGTTAGCAGTTCTTACTTGGCCACACACCAGTTTTTAACTTTGAAACCCCAGTCATTGACAGTGATGTTGCCACTTTGTGGATGACAAATTGACACTCCATACATATATATCAGATGGCTTTTGATGACACACAGCAGTTAGTATGCAACATAATTGTCATGGCTGTGATGTTAGATGTTGTCTCTATAGCCATCTTCCAACAGGCGGAACATAGCTTATATCCTCCTACTCTGAATACCTCAAGGATACATGGGAGTCGGTCTCAAGAATGCATGGGAAAACGGTCTCAAGAATGGACCGAATACTGAACAGAGCCACTCAACAAACTTTGGCCAATGCAATAACTACAGCTACAATTTACAATCGGTGCAACTCAACTCAGTGTTCTCTACCTGCATATTCCTGAAGGACCACCATACAGCCAAAATAAGAGGTCAGGCTTTATCCTCAAACCTTCTGTTTAATACCAGATTGAAGAAGTGTTCAAGTTAGCCACCTAGCAGACCAATTTCCCTCTTTCCCACACCACAGTGTCAATACAAGAGAGTAGAGAAACTCAACAACAAAAAACAAGAGCCACTCACTGCACACAAATCTCTGAAATTAATCCTATCAAAGCTCCCACAGTTAATGCCACAGTTCTCACATACCAAAGTGGATATACGGCTGAGAGGATCCTATAGCTCGTTCCAAAATTGTCTTAGTCCCAAAGACAATATAATGTTTAGGAAAGAGTATTAGAAAATTCGTAGTTTAAAGACAATTTGACTGTGTGGTTCGAGATTACAAGAGGTAAAATTTAGACAGAAAATGATTAGACACCTGGACAAAAGCTTATAATCTTCAGCACATTTTATTATACAAAAATGATAAATATGTATCAATATATGACAAATAATGTTTAGATTTAATGTTATTATGATCAGTTGTTTAACAGTCAAAGTAGGTCTCTAGGTTACACATCGGTATTCTCTGTGGTAAATAAGAATTTAGGGAGAGGTAGAACTATGATGATCAAAATGAATGATGTTAAAATGGGGAATTGCCAACTAAAACATGTCAAACATTGTGTAATGAGTTGAGGAAAAGAAAGGGAATGCATTAAATAAGTAAATAAATGAAAAGGAACTAAGTAATAAAATTAAAATAGAACAGTGTCTTTTAGATCGAGTCTTTGTGTTGCTGATGACAGATCATTCAATAATTACTATATACAGCTGTTCATGACCAATTGAAATGGATGCATGATAGTGTGTGTGTGATATTTGTGATTTGGATTTTTAACTTAACTTTAGTAATTTTGTTATATTATTATGCTTTGTGCAGTGCATCAGTCTACACTGATGTCTAACACAGGGGCATCTTGCCTCAGACATGTAGCAATATTGAAAATCTTGCAAAGTCCCAATCTTTAAAGTGTTTGGCATGACTTGGCCGTGGTTTAAACCATCTACCTCCTGGGTCTGGGGCTGATGCTCCAACCACTAGCCATCTGAGCAGTGCATGCATGATATATGATGCTGAATTAAATAATTTTGTACTTTTTAATGAATTTATGAACAGCATGGAATGTAATTATCATGAAACATTGTATTATTTATTTTGTGTTTTTCTCTTGAAAAATGTAAGAGTGTGCAACTGTTTATCCACCTAGCAAGACAAGTTTATGTTTGATCAATTGATATCTTTATGAGTTGTTGGCAGTAGTTATCTTAAACAAGCTTTGGCACTTGCATTATTTTTTTTTTAATGACACATTTTTAAAGAAATGAAACTCAATGGTCCTCATTGGTATTAGTAGATTGTTTAAGTATTTTATTAATGTTTGTGTACTTTATATTATTTCTAACTAAAACATGTAATATGTGCCTTGTATTCCCATTAAGAATGAATATATTTGTTTAACAGGAGGAGTGTTACTTCCTTGCTCCATGCATGCTTCAGGAGGAAACGCCAGAAGAAATCATCAGCCCAAAACCGAATAGTCGGATCGAGAGTTCACCAGTACTGTGCTATGTCTTCACAGGTAACTTCCTACCCAGTGCAATATTTCACAGACTTGTTGCTGCCTGTATTGCTCACTGGCCCGTTGCCAAAAAGAAGAATGAGCATATAGAAGAAAATCTGATCTTTTGTGGATGCTGCGTTTTTCAGCTGGACGAACAGCACAAACTGACCCTACATTTTAGAGAGCATGTTATCTTTCTGAGAGTCACAAGAATGGGAATCAAGGACAAGACTCCATCTTCAAATCTGTGTATTGAGGTGAGAAAGTTCTTAACCAGAAACCTCTTCAAGATTATTGGATACCTGGGCCAGGGTCTGAAGTTTGAATACTTTATACAATGTCCTGAATACAATGGTGTCAGTATCAACAGCCTCATCCCTGTATCCAGACTCAAAGAAAAAGAAGAAGTACACTGTGAGTTTCATGACCACATAATAGAGTCATGCAAAGTTTTGGATTTCTGGTTCGAAGATCAGGTGAGTGCTAGAAAATTAAGGTGTACATGACGTTTTATAGGAGACTGAATTTAACACTTACAAATTCAGAGTATTATGTTCTCTATGTTATTTAATGTCACTTAGATTGTGACATTTTGCTTTCTCTCATAAATGAATTCCAAATATTACCCAAGTCTCTAGCACTGAATCGGTGGAACTGATCAGAAGACTGTTAGATATCAGACAGAATTTTTAAAAAATTTACATTTGTATTTTGCCACAATGATGATGTATTCGAAAAGAATGTTATATCATGATTTTAATTTGAACTTTGTGTCATACTGCTGAGAAATAAACATTACTCTGTAGAAAAAAATAATCTAAAGATTATTATCTTACTGTATTACATATGTTTGATGTATAATACAACAGCTGTCAAATGCAATTTCCCTTGAATTGATTAAAAATAACCCACATATGTTTAATCAAAACAGCTTACGGTTCTTCCCTGGCAATAAAGCCAACCCACCTCACCAGGCAAAAAAGGCCACGTGACCTTCCCTGGCAATAAAACGAAGTTACCTCCCCAGGTAATAAGGCCATTGATCTCCTTTGGCTATTAGGTCAATTTTCCTACCATTGATTACAAATTGATATATCTTCAATTCTCAGAAACTGATGAACTGTTTTCAGACCAAACAAGGAAGAAAGCATCCTGGCATTAAAGTCCTTCACATCTGTACAAATGATAACAATACACTTTCGGAATTGGCTCAGATTAATAAAAATAGTTACACCTTAAAATCGTTCCTTATCCAAATCTGGTCAACAAAATTTTAAAAGAAAGTATTTCTCCATTAAGTTGGTCAGATGACTCTAATTTGCAACTGTATATTGTTATCAATATTAAAACCGAGAAAAAAATATTTTAACAACTTATCACAAGTAACTAAACATAATTTGACCAAATTTGTCTGAAATCATCCTATACAAATGATGCTAATTTGCAACGTTTGAAACAGAAAAGAACAAATTTAAACAGCTTGTTGCTAAAAGTATAAAATGATGAGGGCTATTGGGCAGCTCTATTGACCACACTCAAACTGTGTTTATGGCTTGGCCATTTGTGGAGATTCTCACGTAGCTGTCCTCCTCAAGTAACTTGAGCTGCAAGGACCAGTATCTCACTTGCCAGTCAATGCCTGGCTGTAATCTTCTGTGTATTGTGGTCTCTAACTAACTTCCCCAATAAACCTGAGCGAAGCGTATTTTGTTATATTGATCTGCATAACATGGACATTCCTTAATATTATCTAAATAGGTTTTTTATGACATCTCGCTGATTTTCCCAATTTCGTCATGTAAGGCTTTATAAATTTGCAGAATATAGGAATTATAATAACATAGCTAAGATATATAAATCTCTGCTTATTAAGTATTTATCGAAGTTTGAATGTAATATATGAATAACAGGAAATAAAGAAATCTGAACATCTGACTTCCTGACAGGTGCTTCTGTACAAAAACAAATTCAAAACACCCAAACTGAATTTACACTTAAAAGATGTGAAGCATGTGTTTAGTCTTTGAATATTAATGACCTAGTCATGAGGCTAAATATGCACGTACACAGCGGCGAACATTTAGTTCAATTTTGACTGTATTTATACACCATGGGAGTGGTCACTGCCTTGATTTCTGCTGAACATCTCCTGTATCCAAGTGTTTATAAGGGAGAGGCCAAATAAGTTTGTAAATGGGGAGGGTTAATGCTTTAAAAATATTGTCTTATTCTGATTTGTCGTTTAAGAAAGAACACTCTTCAATTCCTGCCTTCACTTGTAAAAAATATATGTAACAAACTTGTGATGAATACAATCAAAACAAACACTACAGTTGGAAATAATAATTGAATTGTCCATTCCTCAGAGAATTAATGTTCATATTTAAACAGTTGGATAAATTTACATACTTCATGAGAAACTCAACAAGGTGGGCCTCTCAAGTCAGTATGTTTTCTAAATTTACAAAATATTCACAACATTTCAAAATTAACTTTTATTATCCATATATATGATCAAAATAAAGGTCACGGATTGGTGAAATGGTATGTGATTATCCATTACTCATGACCTTTTGGCTTTCATTGGGTGGTCATCATTTATTAGGTGTTCAAATGTCAATCAATTTTGCCGATCAGCCGCTTTAAAGTGGAGATGCCATCAGCACAACAGCTAAGGCGTAGTGATGATTTGTTTGTATTTTATTGCTCTACTGCAGAGTGAAATGGGAATGGTTAAGTCCCCCAAAATATTGCGTGGGATTTTGATTATACGCATGAGCTGTACTGTAAAATCTTTTATCTTATAATGTCTTGTTTGAGGAAAGGTGAGCGCAGCTATAGAAGTCCTCTATACATTCCTCATTTAAAAATTCTGATTTGAAGACTAGGTTAATAGTAGCAAAGATGTTACATGAATTTTTCCTAAAAATGAATTCTGTTAAACATTGGTATAAAGCATAACATTGTACTAGAATTTCTAAACTTTGCTTAAACAATGAGCTCAGTCTAGTAATTCTAGATAAATTAAACAAAATCACACACACACACACACACACACACACACACACACACACACACATATGTATATATATATATATATATATATATATATATATATATATATATATATATATATATATATACTGTATCCACTTTAGTTTTTTTTTTAAGCTGAGACAATATTGAGTAGTTTGATGTTCTGTAATTTGTATTGAATTATTTCAGGAATAATGTCCCTTTGAATAACCTGATATCACTGTCATTAGTTGAAATCATTAGTCATGTATACACGTGCTTATAGAGATTATATTTTCCATTCATTCTTGCAAATGCCGATGTTCTAATTTTAATATCGAGCTACTTTTTCAAGAACCACTAAGGTGAAAGAAAGTCAGACTCATTTTTTCTGTCATTTTCTTGAAACATTAAAGCATATTTGGGGCTCTATTCAATGAATGTGATATAGTACTTTGGTACTCATACTGTCTGTCCATCAGTCCATCCTTCCTTCTGGCTGTCGGTTACTATTATGATGTCTTCAGGTTAGCTTAAATCAGAATTATTGAAATATAAGTAACTGTTGCATACAGCTTTATATCAGTGAAACCACCCTACTCTTTGGTGAAGTATATAGTCTTATATGTCATATTTTGTAGGAGTTTTAGCCCTTGATGTTGGTCAGAATTACTATGCAGGCTGTATTGGTATATTGTGTCTCATTACATTGTAGTGATATATTTTGTTTCACGACATTTAATATTGTTACAGCCTCTGATTGCCAATACTTAAATCAGATTTGTCATGCAGTCTATATTGATGCTGCTGACATTGAACGGAGTCATCACTCAGATAACAATCTTGCTGACTTTGTTCTGTTCATTGCAACTTTATAATAGTTTGTTCAATTTCAGTCAAATTCAGCATGCATCTTTATGTTGCTGAGGCCTTGGCTGAGTTTTGATTTCCAGTTTTGTATGAGATTGTGTATAATGCATAGATTGAGCTTATTGTGGTTATAGTAACCCAGAAACATTTTCATTAGGCGCTTGTCAAAGAATCATTATAACTGTACACATTGCTTTTCATTGTCATGGATTATTGTCATATTTTCAGGTTTGGTATTTTTTATTAGGATGCAACGTTAGTTCATTCTGCAAATATATTAAAAACTGGGGTACAGTGGCTTGCAATGTACAGAAATGGGTTATAGTCACCTGTAATGTACATAAATGAGTACAGTGGTTTGTAATGTATATAAGAGTTGTATAGGGGCTTGTAATGTACAGAAATTTGGTAGAATGACATATAATGTACATAAATGGGGTACAGTGGCTTGTAATGTAAAGAAGTTTAGTACCGTGGTTTGTAATGTTCAGACGTTGGGTATAAATACGTCTGGTAAACAGTAATGGGTATGTACCAGTCCTAATGTATAATTCAAATCTATTTTGAACTTAGTGACAGACTCTTTGTATCAGGGTATATTCTAGATGTAAATGTTATGAGGAAAATCACAGTATAGGAGGAATTTAGTGAAATTGAATAAAGATGTACTGAATAACCAGTTGACACCAATGTTACATTTGTAATAGGTTGTCTTGGCCTTCATGGTACTGAATAGGTAGTTTAACAGATAAGATGGCGGCAGTTGGTTAATAAGGTCACAAACTTGCATAATGTTTATGAAGTGAGAAGGACGATCGTTACATTTTTAAGTGACATGTAGAAAGCATATAATTAATTTTCATTGATGTTATGAGCCGTGTTCACACAACAGTTTCTACATATGAATTGCGTAATGGTGTACTTGAATGAGAACGCTGTAGTACATTTAGCTGCATGTAAAAGCTTACAGCACTGTATAGTGTTGTACTTAAATTTGAATGTTGTATTCCATTTATCCACATGTTAATGCTTATAGCAGTGTGTTAAGCATTAGTACCACTTGAAAGCCATTTTTATTCTTGTTTATTGATTACAATTGTCCAGAAATGCAGATTTACTGGAAATTAAAATTATAGCTATTTAAAGTGTGTTGTATAAAAGTACCTTATGGTAACCTGATTAAAATTGTCATATTAATTATCATAATTTATGAGCTGAATGCTTATATTTTATTTTAACAAATATTTAACCAATTCGATCAGGAACAGACTGTCATGGAAGGCATTGAGGAAGGAAAAGAGTCCAAAGTATCTGAAAAAGGAGAGGATGCTTTAATGGATAGAGTGATCTCTGCTTCCATTAAGAAAGGTATGTCTAAAAGATTTTGTTGAGACCTTGATATATCATATTCTGTCTGTCTGTCTGTCTGGACATGCAATATTGTTAGCACACCTGGTCCTGTTGTAATTGATGGATTGCTATGAACGTTGGTAAATATACTGGAAATCAACTAAAGATGTGCATTCTGACACATCAGCTAGCTGCTGCAGTTTCTTTTTGTGTTATTGCCTTAATATCATATCTAGGTATCACTAATTATATTTCATCCAGAGAATTAGTCTATTGATAAGGGAATAAGAAATAGAGTTCTAAACTGAGATGCATCCATTGATTAGTTAGTATAAGATGGATTTAATGGGTTGTTTGCTATTATTATTATTATTAGCTGTATTATTATTATTATTATTATTATTAATATTATTATTATTATTATCTGTATTATTATTAGTTGTATTGTTATTAATTATTATTATTAGTAGTAGTAGTAGTAGTAGTTGTTGTAGTAGTATTAGTAGTAATTTCATAAAGTGTATGTTCTATAGTTGACAACTAAGACTTGATGTCCTTCTTTGTTTTCCGCTGGATGCAGTTTTTAATGAAAATGTTATGAATGTAACTACTTTTGCATAAGGCTATGTGAGCTCGTGGTATGTGTCTGCATCACTTATGCATCATGTGTTACATATCATCTGTCATCCAAGCATCGTTAATTATTTTGTACCATTCAGGATTCCATCCGCTCCGTCCAAGTCATACAAAAGACTTACACAAATGGTTCTAACAGCTGCCTCGCTTGATGCTCATTGTTAAGAGTTTACCGCTCCGGTGGCCTAGTGGTTAGAGCATCTGCTATATAAGCGGGAGGTCGTGGGTTCGATCCCCGGCCGAGTCATACCAAAGAAATACAAAAATGGTACTAGTAGCTGACTCGCTTGACACTCAGCATTAAGAGGTTAGTGTTAGGATTGCTCAGCCTGGTTTCAGAATAATATGACTAGGTGGGACATCATGGTACATGTCTGCGGCATGATGACCCAGTGGTAGACATCACTATAACTGATTCAGTGCAGACATCGTAACGACTTGACTGAAAAAGTGTTTAAGCTATGTTAAAAATCCTAAACAAACAAACAAACCATTCAGGATTCCATATTTCGGATTCAGTTGCAATAAAAATACAGTTAAGGTTTTTATATTGGATTTATATGTTTTTATATTTACATTAAACTACGAGTTTCTTACATGTCTAATTAGTTTTTATGGTCCTGAAGTCCATCATGCATCTTGATTTATGGTATATTCATGTGTCCATTGCGGGTCATGTGTTGGCCATAATATATCTGATTTTATTTTATTGCATTGTGTCCTTCGTTTGTCATGGTTCTGTACCCATAGTAGGTTGTGTGCTGTCCATCATGCATCTGGTTTTATGATATATTCATGTGTCCATTGTGAGTCATTTGCTGTCCATGATACATCTGGTTTTATTTTATGGCATTATTCCCATAGCAGGTTGTGTGTTGTCCATCACACATGTAAGACTGGTGGCTTTGTAGATCATCAAATGTCCCAGGTCTAAAATAGATTCAAGTTGTAATGTAAAAAATAATATATTCAGATCTTCCTGTATCATGGGGAAATTGGCTCAGCTATAGGTTGTGAGTGGTGAAAAGGGGTTGTTGGTTATGTTTTTCTCATTATGCATGACATACAACCAGTCTTTCGAATGCTTTTTTCAAATGCCACATCTAATTTTTTTACTGATTGATTAATAGCAAACAAAGGTAATATTACTTGCAACAGACAGGTTTATTAATTATAAATAAGCATACCTCTATCTGTCATCAAGACTTTGTTTCCCTGAGAGTTTACAAAATATTGTGCATGACGAATTATTCACCATGTCACCAAGTTTGAGAGATAGTGACCTAAATTGTGATTTTATAATATTTCATAATCCTGCTTAGTGAAATGGTCAGCTGTTAATTATTTTGTATGTGTAGTGCGTGATATCAGGCCCACTTGGGGCTGTTGTTTTTATGCAGCATGCATTGCAATCATATTTTTCTATTAATGTTCAGACTTGTGTAGTTTACCTACCACTACATTAAGTTTAGTAATTCTTTACAATCGCAGGTTTTGCAATTTTATTAATGTTCAGACTTGTGTAGTTTACCTACCACTCCATTAAGTTTAGTAATTCTTTACAATCGCAGGTTTGCAATTTTATTAATGACCAGACTTGTGTAGTTTACCTACCACTCCATTAAGTTTAGTCGTTCTTTACAATCACAGGTTTGCAATTTTATTAATGTCCAGACTTGTGTAGTTTACCTACCACTCCATTAAGTTTAGTAATTCTTTACAATCGCAGGTTTGCAATTTTATTAATGACCAGACTTGTGTAGTTTACCTACCACTCCATTAAGTTTAGTCGATCTTTACAATCACAGGTTTGCAATTTTATTAATGTCCAGACTTGTGTAGTTTACCTACCACTACATTAAGTTTAGTCGTTCTTTACAATCGCAGGTTTGCAATTTTATTAATGACCAGACTTGTGTAGTTTACCTACCACTACATTAAGTTTAGTAATTCTTTACAATCGCAGGTTTGCAATTTTATTAATGTCCAGACTTGTGTAGTTTACCTACCACTCCATTAAGTTTAGTAATTCTTTACAATCGCAGGTTTGCAATTTTATTAATGACCAGACTTGTGTAGTTTACCTACCACTCCATTAAGTTTAGTAATTCTTTACAATTGCAGGTTTGCAATTTTATTAATGACCAGACTTGTGTAGTTTACCTACCACTCCATTAAGTTTAGTAATTCTTTACAATCGCAGGTTTGCAATTTTATTAATGTCCAGACTTGTGTAGTTTACCTACCACTCCATTAAGTTTAGTAATTCTTTACAATCACAGGTTTTGCAATTTTATTAATGTCCAGACTTGTGTAGTTTACCTACCACTCCATTAAGTTTAGTCGTTCTTTACAATCGCAGGTTTGCAATTTTATTAATGTCCAGACTTGTGTAGTTTACCTACCACTCCATTAAGTTTAGTAATTCTTTACAATCACAGGTTTTGCAATTTTATTAATGTCCAGACTTGTGTAGTTTACCTACCACTCCATTAAGATTAGTAATTCTTTACAATCGCAGGTTTGCAATTTTATTAATGACCAGACTTGTGTAGTTTACCTACCACTCCATTAAGTTTAGTAATTCTTTACAATCGCAGGTTTGCAATTTTATTAATGTCCAGACTTGTGTAGTTTACCTACCACTCCATTAAGTTTAGTAATTCTTTACAATCGCAGGTTTGCAATTTTATTAATGACCAGACTTGTGTAGTTTACCTACCACTCCATTAAGTTTAGTAATTCTTTACAATCGCAGGATTGCAATTTTATTAATGTCCAGACTTGTGTAGTTTACCTACCACTCCATTAAGTTTAGTAATTCTTTACAATCACAGGTTTTGCAATTTTATTAATGTCCAGACTTGTGTAGTTTACCTACCACTCCATTAAGTTTAGTAATTCTTTACAATCGCAGGTTTGCAATTTTATTAATGACCAGACTTGTGTAGTTTACCTACCACTCCATTAAGTTTAGTAATTCTTTACAATCGCAGGTTTGCAATTTTATTAATGTCCAGACTTGTGTAGTTTACCTACCACTCCATTAAGTTTAGTAATTCTTTACAATCGCAGGTTTGCAATTTTATTAATGACCAGACTTGTGTAGTTTTCCTACCACTACATTAAGTTTAGTCGTTCTTTACAATCACAGGTTTGCAATTTTATTAATGACCAGACTTGTGTAGTTTACCTACCACTACATTAGGTTTAGTCATTCTTTACAATCGCAGGTTTGCAATTTTATTAATGTCCAGACTTGTGTAGTTTACCTACCACTACATTAAGTTTAGTCATTCTTTACAATCACAGGTTTGCAATTGTATTAATAACCAGACTTGTGTAGTTTACCTACCACTCCATTAAGTTTAGTCATTCTTTACAATCACAGGTTTGCAATTTTATTAATGTCCAGACTTGTGTAGTTTACCTACCACTACATTAAGTTTAGTAATTCTTTACAATCGCAGGTTTGCAATTTTATTAATGACCAGACTTGTGTAGTTTACCTACCACTACATTAAGTTTAGTCGTTCTTTACAATCACAGGTTTGCAATTTTATTAATGACCAGACTTGTGTAGTTTACCTACCACTACATTAAGTTTAGTCGTTCTTTACAATCGCAGGTTTGCAATTTTATTAATGTCCAGACTTGTGTAGTTTACCTACCACTCCATTAAGTTTAGTAATTCTTTACAATCGCAGGTTTGCAATTTTATTAATGTCCAGACTTGTGTAGTTTACCTACCACTACATTAAGTTTAGTAGTTCTTTACAATCGCAGGTTTGCAATTTTATTAATGTCCAGACTTGTGTAGTTTACCTACCACTCCATTAAGTTTAGTCGTTCTTTACAATCGCAGGTTTGCAATTTTATTAATGTCCAGACTTGTGTAGTTTACCTACCACTCCATTAAGTTTAGTAATTCTTTACAATCGCAGGTTTGCAATTTTATTAATGACCAGACTTGTTTAGTTTACCTACCACTACATTAAGTTTAGTAATTCTTTACAATCGCAGGTTTGCAATTTTATTAATGACCAGACTTGTGTAGTTTACCTACCACTACATTAAGTTTAGTCGTTCTTTACAATCACAGGTTTGCAATTTTATTAATGACCAGACTTGTGTAGTTTACCTACCACTACATTAGGTTTAGTCATTCTTTACAATCGCAGGTTTGCAATTTTATTAATGTCCAGACTTGTGTAGTTTACCTACCACTACATTAAGTTTAGTCATTCTTTACAATCACAGGTTTGCAATTTTATTAATGACCAGACTTGTGTAGTTTACCTACCACTAAATTAGGTTTAGTCGTTCTTTACAATCGCAGGTTTGCAATTTTATTAATGTCCAGACTTGTGTAGTTTACCTACCACTCCATTAAGTTTAGTCGTTCTTTACAATCGCAGGTTTGCAATTTTATTAATGTCGAGACTTGTGTAGTTTACCTTCCACTCCATTAAGTTTAGTCGTTCTTTACAATCACAGGTTTGCAATTTTATTAATGACCAGATTTGTGTAGTTTACCTACCACTCCATTAAGTTTAGTCGTTCTTTACAATCGCAGGTTTTGCAATTTTATTAATGTTCAGACTTGTGTAGTTTACCTACCACTCCATTAAGTTTAGTCGTTCTTTACAATCGCAGGTTTGCAATTTTATTAATGTCCAGACTTGTGTAGTTTACCTACCACTCCATTAAGTTTAGTCGTTCTTTACAATCACAGGTTTTGAAATTTTATTAATGTTCAGACTTGTGTAGTTTACCTACCACTCCATTAAGTTTAGTAATTCTTTACAATCACAGGTTTTGCAATTTTATTAATGTCCAGTCTTGTGTAGTTTACCTACCACTACATTAAGTTTAGTAGTTCTTTACAATCACAGGTTTTGCAATTTTATTAATGTCCAGTCTTGTGTAGTTTACGTACCACTACATTAAGTTTAGTCATTCTTTACAATCGCAGGTTTGCAATTTTATTAATGTCCAGACTTGTGTAGTTTACCTACCACTCCATTAAGTTTAGTCGTTCTTTACAATCACAGGTTTTGCAATTTTATTAATGTTCAGACTTGTGTAGTTTACCTACCACTACATTAAGTTTAGTAGTTCTTTACAATCGCAGGTTTGCAATTTTATTAATGTCCAGACTTGTGTAGTTTACCTACCACTACATTAGGTTTAGTAGTTCTTTACAATCACAGGTTTGCAATTTTATTAATGTCCAGACTTGTGTAGTTTACCTACCACTACATTAGGTTTAGTAGTTCTTTACAATCACAGGTTTGCAATTTTATTAATGACCAGACTTGTGTAGTTTATCTACCACTACATTAAGTTTAGTAGTTCTTTACAATCACAGGTTTTGCAATTTTATTAATGTCCAGTCTTGTGTAGTTTACGTACCACTCCATTAAGTTTAGTCATTCTTTACAATCGCAGGTTTAGCAATTTTATTATTGTTCAGACTTGTGTAGTTTACCTACCACAACATTAAGTTTAGTCATTCTTTACAATCGCAGGTTTGCAATTTTATTAATGTCCAGACTTGTGTAGTTTACCTACCACTCCATTATGTTTAGTCATTCTTTACAATCGCAGGTTTGCAATTTTATTAATGTTCAGACTTCTGTAGTTTACCTACCACTACATTAAGTTTAGTAGTTCTTTACAATCGCAGGTTTGCAATTTTATTAATGTCCAGTCTTGTGTAGTTTACCTACCACTACATTAAGTTTAGTCATTCTTTACAATCGCAGGTTTGCAATTGTATTATGGAAATTATATGTGTCTCTGATTGCTAAATTTCTCATTTGTCTAAAGTGGTTACTTGATCAGTTGACTATATTGCTGTTTTTATTTCAAAGTTAATTGGCTTTTCATTTAATACAAGTTAAGTGCTTTTATTTGAAAGTTAATTGGCTTTTCATTCAATAAGGTTTAGTGGGTTTTTTAAAACGTTTATTGGCTTTTCATTCAATACAGGAATAGTGATTGTATTTGAAAGTTTATTGGCTTCTCATTCAATACAGGTTTAGTGTTTGTATTTGAAAGTTAATTGGCTTTTCATTCAATACAGGTTTAGTACTTCATTGTATGAGATACTCTGGTCATTGGTTACAGTGAAAAATACAACAAGTCCAGGACTTAATTATTTTACTGCAAAGAAAAAGCACTACATGATGAAAGTAAAATAATTGCATTTGCTACAAATATTTCATTATGGCGATTGGAAAGTTTCAACTCGTTGCATCAGAAACCTAAAGGATGATAATGTTGGACTTAAAAATGACATTAGCATTCACCATTGATCACATACCGTATAGTAGGACTTAAAAATGACTTTAGCATTCACCATTGATCACATACTGTATAGTTGGAACTTGCAGTTTAAGTCATCATCGCTTTATAATTGCATGGATCCTAGATTAATTAGCTTCATGTACGTGTGATCAGTGTGGGTCATTGACAAATGTAATAATCTACCTTTTACATGTGATTAGCATGTTTCACAACCAATCATTGACCAGTTTTAATAAACTAGCTATACATGTGATTTTTGCGGCTCAGCCTATCATTGACAAGTGTAATAAACTACCTTTTACATGTGATTAGCATGGCTCACATCCTATAATTGACTAGTTTAATTAACTACCTGTACATGGGATTAGTGTAGCTCACAACCTATAATTTGCAACTGTAATAAAGTATCCGCATATATGACTTAAACTAACGGTATGTTTAATATTTACACAGAAACAAACTTGAATACATTAAATTTAGTTGGCAGTAATATAATTTGTCCTGGCAACTAAATTTTCAGGTAGATTTTCCTGTGGATAAAATATTATGATAGGTGTTTTGAGTAATGTTGCAGTAAAGTGCAGTTTTGAATTTCAACTATAGAAACTCATGGTTTTGTGTAATCAAGATTAAAGGAGTCACACATGTACACTTATCTTTGCGGTAGTGCCTTGTTCAGACACTAACTTCTTGTGTCAGATTCTAGTGTGGAATAATATATACAGTTGTGTGTGCACTAGTCCTTTGTATAGACCCAAAGTTATTGTGCCAGATTCTCATATACATAATTATATATACTTCTGTTCGCAGGAGTGCCTTGTTCAGACCCAAAATTGTTGTGCCAGCTTCTACAGAAATCACAGCAAGCTGCTTTTTCCAGCCAGTCTACGTTGAAAGCAAACTGTCTGTCAGTGGGACTGGTACTTTATGGTGAAACTCCTGCTGATGGGAACTGCTTTTTTGAGGCTGTCTCCAGTCAGCTTCGGCGATTAAATAGCGTTGTACAAAAATCCCCACAACAGCTACGCCAGGAAGTAGTTGCCTTCATGAGGACTAATAGAGTGATACAGGTAAGTAAAATTGTATGCCGTCTAAACCTAGAAGAGGAATGTAAAGGGCATTTTGATATTTTCCTGAATGAACCATGAAGGGAAAGCTGAAATGATATTATTTAACCTTCTCCCACATGTTAATGGCTTGAATAACAGAAACTGTAAGCATTATAGGCAATCCTAAGGAAGTCGCCCCTTTTGTGACTGTACGGATACATACCAACCATTACCTTTTGGTGGGGGGACCCAAGTAACTGAGTGGTCTAATGCACTATCAATTACGGATCACTGCTATCTCACCTCTGTACGCATGGGGTTCGAGTCTTGGAATCGGCCAATGTTGGTATGTGAGGAAGCTTGCCAGTAGCTTCCCGTGTGTCAGTTGTCAGTGGTTCTTTCCAGGGTTTTACCAGGTTCTTCCTCCACCATTAATACTGGCCACCATGTATAGCCTATCTTGTGCTAACAAAATGGCATTAAACCCTACAACAACAAGTAAAACAACAACATTTTGGCATAATCATTCTACTTTTTTGCTATAAATTACGCCTTACACATAAACGTATATGGCTTACGCTTTTCGGTATATCCATGTTCAATAAATTAAATTATTTGTTTTCTCGTTTTTATTAACATTCCATTAATCCCACAGATCATATTTTAGAAAAGACTGCTTCTACGTAACTACCATATAAGAGTACACATAGCAACTATCCTGTTACCAAAAAACATCCTGGTTCTACTATAACACTTTTTAAATCGAGTTCTATTTATAGCAGCTCTATGGCGAAGTAAGGAGAGAACAGACTGGTTTTCTACTTTTAACTTTTACGTGCAGATTCATTGTTCTAATTGATATTTAGTGCATAACCAGTCAAAGTTATTTGGCGCTAACAAGTATATTTTATTTTAGTTTATGCGTATATGGTAGTAAAATTATCACCTTTCAAATAATTTCAGAGACGGATTAGAAAAAGCAAAAAATAAATGAATACAAAATAAAAAAATCCTCCAAATATGAAAATATGATGGCAGCATCACATGACATTACAGGCCATGTGAAAATAATTTTAATATTTGGCGCTAAAAGTCTTCAGATGGTATCTTGTCGATGTGTGTGTATAGTTAAAAGTGATACAAATGAAAACTTGAAGGAGTAATGGCTGTTAAAAGATGAGAGGGGAAAATAAATCATAGTTCATTTCAAGTTTAGCATGTTATATGAGTGTGCTTTTTGACCACTTGGATTACGCGTTACATAGAGTAGAGAGACTTGTTGTTATGTTAGGGTTTAAGGCCATTTTGTCAGCACAAGATAGGCTATACCCGATAGCCAATATAACTGGTGGAGGAAGAATCTTGGAGATCCTAGGGACGAACCAAGAACCCACGAGAAGCTACTGGCAAGCTTTCTCAAATACCCATGTTAGATTCACCTGAGACTCGAACCCATGCAGACAGAGCTGAGATCAAGTTTGATCAATCCAGAATGGTTAGCACTTTAGATCATAAAACCAATCAGGGTAGAAAGATATGTATACAATCTGCAAATAATTTTGCATTTCTGCAGTATTTATGAAGTACAGGACTTAGAAAAGAAAAAAAAATATCTGTAATTCAAATATTAAAGAAAATACAATTATGTTAGGCACCTGGGCTAATCCCAGTGAATTGTATTACCGACTCTATCATTCTATACCAGATTTGTATGTGAATCGCTGGACTTGTACTGTGTTAGTTTGAAACTTGCTTAGCAATGCGGGTTCCCGAGTGGCCGAGTGGTCTAAACCGCTGTCCGTTACGGACCACTGCCATCTCATCTCTGCGTGTGTTTGAGTCTAAGAGTCGGCAAATGTAGTTATGTGAGAAAACTTGCCAGTAGCTTCTCGTGGGTCGGTTGTTCTTTCCGGGCGTTGTCCGGGTTCTTCCTCCACCATTAATACTAGCCACCATGTATAGCCTATATTGTGCTGAAAAATGGCGTTAAACCATAAAAAAACAACAAAAAAAACCCCAAAACTTAGCAATGAAATTTCTTCATGCTCAGGTAACAGACCATGCAGTCAGTGACCATATCATTCGTTCTATTTTATTATTTTTTAAGTAGATAATATATCAAATATGAAAAATATTTAATAACTTAAAATGATGGTTTCATCTGACACACATTGACAACTCAGCGGTTGGGTAATTAACGATCAGCATCCATGTCTAATGATTAAGAATTTAATATGGAATTTATTAATCTCTTACGCTACTGATTTAATATGGAATTTATTAACTAACCTATTACTTTACTGATTTAACATGAAATTTATTAACTAACCTATTACTTTACTGATGTAATATGGAATTTATTAACTAACCTATTACTTAAATGATTTAATATGGAATTTATTAACCTATTACTTCCCTGATTTAAAATGGAATTTATTAACTAAACTATTACTTTACTGATTTAATATGAAATTTATTAACTAACCTTTTACTTTACTTATTTACTTGGAATGTATTAACTAACCTATTACTTTACTAACTTAATATTTAATTTATTAACTAACCTATTACCTTGCTGATTTGATATGGAATTTATTAACTAACCTATTATCTTACTGATTTAATATGGAATTTATTAACTAACCTATTACTTTACTGATTTAATATGGAATGTCATTACTAACCTATTATTTTACTGATTTAATATGGAATTTATTAACTAACATATTACTTTACTGATTGAATATATATTTTATTAACTAACATATTATCTTACTGATTTAATATGGAATTTATTAACTAACCTATTACTTTACTTATTTCATATGGAATTTATTAACTAACCTATTACTTTATTGATTTAATATGGAATTTATTAACTAACCAATTACTTCCCTGATTCAAAATGGAATTTATTAACTAACCTATTACTTCACTGATTTAATATCGAATTTATTAACTAACCTATTACTTTACTGATTTAATATGGAATTTATTAAATAACCTATTACTTTACTGATTTAATATGGAATTTAGTAACTACCCAATTTCTTTACTGATTTAATATGGAATTTATTAACTAACCAATTTCTTTACTGACTTAATATGGAATTTATTAACTAACCTATTAATTTACTGATCATGGAATTTATTAACTAACCTATTACTTTACTCATTTAAAATGGAATTTATTAACTAACCTATTACTTCCCTGATTTAAAATGGAATTTACTAACTAACCTATTACTTTACTGATTTAATATCGAATTTATTAACTAATTTATTACTTTACTGATTTAATATCGAATTTATTAACTAACCTATTGCTTTACTGATTTAATATCGAATGTATTAACTAATCTATTACTTTACTGATTTAATATGCAATTTATTAACTAACCTATTACTTTACTGATTTAATATGGAATTTATTAACTAACCTATTACTTTACTGATTTAACATGGAATTTATTAACTAACCTATTACTTTACTCATTTAAAATGGAATTTATTAACTAATTTATTACTTTAATGATTTAATATGGAATTTATTAACTAACCTATTACTTTACTGATTTAATTTGGAATTTATTAACTAACCTATTACTTTACTGATTTAATATTTAATTTATTAACTAACCAATTTCTTTACTGATTTAATATGGAATTTATTAACTAACCTATTACTTTACTGATTTAATATGGAATTTATTAACTAACCAATTTCTTTACTGATTTAATATGGAATTTATTAACTAACCTATTACTTTACTCATTTAAAATGGAATTTATTAACTAACCTATTACTTCCTTGATTTAATATGGAATTTATTAAATAATTTATTACTCTACTGATTTAATATTTAATTTATTAACTAACCTATTACTTTACTGATTTAATACCAAATTTATTAACTAAACTATTACTTCACTGATTTAATTTGGAATTTATTAACTAACCAATTTCTTTACTGATTTAATATGGAGCTTATTAACTAACCTATTACTTTACTGATTTAATACCAAATTTATTAACTAAACTATTACTTTACTGATTTAATACCAAATTTATTAACTAAACTATTACTTCACTGATTTAATATGGAATTTATTAACTAACGTATTACTTTACTGATTTAATACCAAATTTATTAACTAAACTATTACTTCACTGATTTAATATGGAATTTATTAAATAACCTTTTTCTTTACTGATTCAATATGGAATTTATTAACTAATTTATTACTTTACTGATTTAATATAGGATTTATTAACTAACCTAATTCCTTACTGATTTAATATCCATTTTATTAACTAATTTTTTACTTAACTGATTTAATATGGAATTGGTAACTAACCTATTACTTTACTGATTGAATATGAAATGTAATTACTAACCTATTACTTTTTTGATTTAATATGGGATTTATTAACTAACCTATTTACGTTACTGATTTAATATGGAATTTATTAATTAACCTTTTACTTTACTGATTAATATCGAATGTATTAACTAAACTATTACTTTACTGATTTAATATGGAATTTATTAACTAACCTATTACTTTACTGATTTAATATGTAAATTACTAACTAACCTATTACTTTCCTGATTTAATATGGAATTTATTATCTAACCTATTACTTTACTGATTTAATATGGAATTTATTAACTAACCTATTACTTTACTAATTTAGTATTTAATTTATTAACTAACCTATTACTTTGCTGATTATATGGAATTTATTAACTAACCTATTATCTTACTGATTTAATATGGAATTTATTAACTAACCTTTTACTTTACTGATTTAACATGGAATTTATTAACTAACCTATTACTTTACTGATTTAATATAGAATTTCTTAACTAATTTATTATTTTACTGATTTAATATGGAATGTATTAACTAAATTATTACTCTACTGTTTAATATCAAATTTATTAACTAACCTATTCCTTTACTGATTTAATATTAAATGTATTAACTAACCTTTTACTTTACTGATTTAATACCAAATTTATTAACTAACCTATTACTTCATTGATTTAATATGGAATTTATTAAATAACCTTTTACTTTACTGATTCAATATGGAATTGATTAACTAATTTATTACTTTACTGATTTAATATGGAATTTATTAACTAAATTATTACTCTACTGTTTAATATCAAATTTATTAACTAACCTATTCCTTTACTGATTTAATATTAAATGTATTAACTAACCTTTTACTTTACTGATTTAATACCAAATTTATTAACTAACCTATTACTTCACTGATTTAATATGGAATTTATTAAATAACCTTTTACTTTACTGATTCAATATGGAATTGATTAACTAATTTATTACTTTACTGATTTAATATGGAATTTATTAACTAACCTATTACTTTACTAATTTAATATTTAATTTATTAACTAACCTATTACTTTGCTGATTTGATCTGGAATTTATTAACTAACCTATTATCTTACTGATTTAATATGGAATTTATTAACTAACCTTTTACTTTACTGATTTAATATGGAACGTAATTACTAACCTATTACTTTACTGATTTAATATCGAATGTATTAACTAACCTATTATCGCTACTGATTTAATATGGAATTTATTAACTAACCTATTACTTTACTGATTGAATATGGAATGTATTAACTAACCTATTACTTACCTGATTTAAAATGGAATTTATTAACTAACTTATTACTTTACTGATTTAATATGGAATATTTAAACTAACCTATTACTTTACTGACTTAGTATGGAATTTATTTACTAACCTATTACTTTGTTAATTTAATATGGAATTTATTAACTAAACTATTGCTTTACTGATTTAATATCAAATTTATTAACTAACCTATTACTTTACTGATTTAATACCAAATTTATTAACTAACCTATTACTTCACTGATTTAATATGGAATTTATTATATAACCTTTTACTTTAGTAATTTAATATGGAATTTATTAACTAATTTATTACTTTACTGATTTTAATATGGAATTTATTAACCAACCTAATTCCTTACTGATTTAATATCCATTTTAGTAACTAATTTTTTACTTAACTGATTTAATATGGATTTGGTAACTAACCTATTACTTTACTGATTGAATATGAAATGTAATTACTAACCTATTACTTTATTGATTTAATATGGGATTTATTAACTAACCTATTACGTTACTGATTTAAAATGGAATTTATTAATAAACCTTTTACTTTACTGATTAATATCGAATGTATTAACTAACCTATTACTTTACTGATTTAATATGTAAATTACTAACTAACATATTACTTTCCTGATTTAATATGGAATTTATAAACTAACCTATTACTTTACTGATTTAATATGGAATTTATTAACTAACCTATTACTTTACTAATTTAATATTAAATTTATTAACTAACCTATTACTTTGCTGATTTGATATGGAATTTATTAACTAACCTATTATCTTACTGATTTAATATGGAATTTATTAACTAACCTTTTACTTTACTGATTTAATATGGAACGTAATTACTAACCTATCACTTTACTGATTTAATATCGAATGTATTAACTAACCTATTATCGTTACTGATTTAATATGGAATTTATTAACTAACCTATTACTTTACTGATTGAATATGGAATGTATCAACTAACCTATTACTTACCTGATTTAAAATGGAATTTATTAACTAACTTATTACTTCACTGATTTAATATGGAATGTATAAACTAACCTATTACTTTACTGACTTAATATGTTATTTATTAACTAACCTATTACTTTACTGATTTAATATGGAATTTATTAACTAACCAATTACTTCCTTGATTTAAAAAATAATTTATTAACTAACGTATTTCTTCACTGATTAAATATCGAATTTATTAACTAATTTATCACTTTACTGATTTAATATCGAATTTATTAACTAACCTATTACTTTACTGATTTAAAATAGAATTTATTAACTAACCTATTACTTTACTGATTTAATATGGAATTTATTAAGTAACCTATTACTTTACTGATTTAATATCGAATTTATTAACTAACCTATTACTTCCCTGATTTAAAATGGAACTTATTAACTAACCTATTACTTTACTGATTTAATATCGAATTTTTTAACTAACCTATTACTTTACTGACTTAATATGGAATTTATTTACTAACCTAATACTTTGTTGATTTAATATGGAATTTATTAACTAAACTATTGCTTTACTGATTTAATATCAAATTTATTAACTAACCTATTACTTTACTGATTTAATACCAAATTTATTAACTAACCTATTACTTCACTTATTTAATATGGAATTTATTAAATAACCTTTTACTTTACTGATTTAATATGGAATTTATTAACTAATTTATTACTTTACTGATTTTAATATGGAATTTATTAACCAACCTAATTCCTTACTGATTTAATATTCATTTTAGTAACTAATTTTTTACTTAACTGATTTAATATGGAATTGGTAACTAACCTATTACTTTACTGATTGAATATGAAATGTAATTACTAACCTATTACTTTATTGATTTAATATGGGATTTATTAACTAACCTATTACGTTACTGATTTAATATGGAATTTATTAATAAACCTTTTACTTTACTGATTAATATCGAATGTATTAACTAAACTATTACTTTACTGATTTAATATGGAATTTATTAACTAACCTATTACTTTACTGATTTAATATGGAATTTATTAACTAACCTATTACTTTACTGATTTAATATGTAAATTACTAAGTAACCTATTTTTCCTGATTTAATATGGAATTTATAAACTAACCTATTACTTTACTGATTTAATATGGAATTTATTAACTAACCTATTACTTTACTAATTTAATATTAAATTTATTAACTAACCTATTACTTTGCTGATTTGATATGGAATTTATTAACTAACCTATTATCTTACTGATTTAATATGGAATTTATTAACTAACCTTTTACTTTACTGATTTAATATGGAACGTAATTACTAACCTATTACTTTACTGATTTAATATCGAATGTATTAACTAACCTATTATCGTTACTGATTTAATATGGAATTTATTAACTAACCTATTACTTTACTGATTGAATATGGAATGTATCAACTAACCTATTACTTAAATGTTTTAAAATGGAATTTATTAACTAACTTATAACTTTACTGATTTAATATGGAATGTATAAACTAACCTATTACTTTACTGACTTAATATGTTATTTATTAACTAACCTATTACTTTACTGATTTAATATGGAATTTATTAACTAAGTTATTACTTTACTGATTTAATATCTTATTTATTAAATAACCTATTACTTTACTTATTTTAAATGGAATTTATTAACTAACCTATTACTTTACTGATTTAATATGGAATTTATTAACTAACCAATTACTTCCTTGATTTAAAAAATAATTTATTAACTAACGTATTTCTTCACTGATTAAATATCGAATTTATTAACTAATTTATCACTTTACTGATTTAATATCGAATTTATTAACTAACCTATTACTTTACTGATTTAAAATAGAATTTATTAACTAACCTATTACTTTACTGATTTAATATGGAATTTATTAAGTAACCTATTACTTTACTGATTTAATATCGAATTTATTAACTAACCTATTACTTCCCTGATTTAATACGGAATTTATTAACTAACCTATTACTTTGTTGATTTAATATGGAATTTATTAACTAACCTATTACTTTACTAATTTAATATTTAATTTATTAACTAACCTATTTCTTTGCTGATTTGATATGGAATTTATTAACTAACCTATTACTTCACTGATTTAATATGGAATTTATTAACTAACCTATTTCTTTACTCATTTAATATGGAATGTAATTACTAACCTATTACTTTACTGATTTAATATCGAATGTATTATGTAACCTATTATTGTTACTGATTTACTATGGAATTTATTAACTAACCTATTACTTTACTGATTTAATATGAAATATATTAACTAACCTATTACTTTACTGATTTAATATGGAATTTATTAACTACCCTATTACTTTACTGATTTAATATTGAATTTATTAACTAATTTATTACTTAACTGATTTAATATGGAATTTTTTATGTATCCTATTAATTTACTGATTTAATATGGATTTTAATAACTACCCTATCACTTTACTGATTTAATATGGAATTAAGTAACTAATTTATTACTCTACTGATCTGATATCGAATTTGTTAACTAACCTGTTACTTTACTGATTTAATATGGAATTTATTAACTAATTTATTACTCTACTGATTTAATATGGAATTTATTACTAATTTATTACTTTACTGATTTAATATGGAATTTATTAACTAACCTATTACTTTACTGATTTAATATGGAATTTATTAATTGACCTATTACTTTACTGATTTAATATGGAATATATTAACTAATTTATTACTCTACTGATTTAATATGGAATTTATTATCTATCCTTTTACTTTACTGATTTAATATGGAATTTATTAACTAACCTATTACTTTACTGATTGAATATGGAATGTATTAACTAACCTATTACTTACCTGATTTAAAATGGAATTTATTAACTAACTTATTACTTTACTGATTTAAAATGGAATTTATCAACTAACTTATTACTTTACTGACTTAATATGGAATTTATTAACTAACCTATTACTTTACTGACTTAATATGGAATTTATTAACTAACCTATTACTTTACTGATTTAATATCGAATTTATTAACTAACCTATTACTTTATTGATCTAATATGGAATTTATTAACTAACCAATTACTTCCCTGATTTAAAAAATAATTTATTAACTAACGTATTTCTTCACTGATTAAATATCGAATTTATTAACTAATTTATCACTTTACTGATTTAATATTGAATTTATTAACTAAACTAATTCCTTACTGATTTAGTATCCATTTTATTAACTAATTTTTTACTTAACTGATTTAATATGGAATTGGTAACTAACCTATTACTTTACTGATTGAATATGAAATGTAATTACTAACCTATTACTTTATTGATTTAATATGGGATTTATTAACTAACCTATTACGTTACTGATTTAATATGGAATTTATTAATAAACCTTTTACTTTACTGATTAATATCGAATGTATTAACTAAACTATTACTTTACTGATTTAATATGGAATTTATTAACTAACCTATTACTTTACTGATTTAATATGTAAATTACTAACTAACCTATTACTTTCCTGATTTAATATGGAATTCATTAACTAACCTATTACTTTACTGATTTAATATGGAATTTATTAACTAACCTATTACTTTACTGACTTAATATGTAATTTATTAACTAACCTATTACGTTACTGACTTAATATGTAATTTATTAACTAACCTAATTCCTTACTGATTTAATATCCATTTTATTAACTAATTTTTTACTTAACTGATTTAATATGGAATTGGTAACTAACCTATTACTTTATTGATTTAATATGGAATTTATTAATTGACCTATTACTTTACTGATTTCATATCGAATTTATTATCTAATTTATTACTCTACTGATTTAATATGGAATTTATTATCTATCCTTTTACTTTACTGATTTAATATTGAATTTATTAACTAATTTATTACTTTACTGATTTAATATGGAATTTATTAACTAACCTATTACGTTACTGATTTAAAATGGAATTTATTAACTAACCTATTACTTTACTGATTTAGAATGGAATTTATTAGCTAACCTATTACTTTACTGATTTAGTATCGATTTTATTACCCAATTACTTTACTGATTTAAAATGGAATTTATTAGCTAACCTATTACTTTACTGATTTAATATTGAATTTATTAACTAATTTATTACTTTACTGTTTTAATATGGAATTTATTAACCTTTTACTTTACTGATTTAAAATGGAATTTATTAGCTAACCTATTACTTCCCTGATTTAAAATGGAATTTATTAACTAACCTATTACTTTACTGATTGAATATGGAATTTATTAACTAACCTATGACTCTGCTTATTAATATGGAATTTATTAACTAACTATCCTTTTACTTTGCTGATTTAATATTGAATTTATTAACTAATTTATTACTTTACTGATTTAATATGGAATTTATTAACTATCCTATTACGTTACTGATTTAATATGGAATTTATTAACTAATTTATTACTCTACTGATTTAATATGGAATTTATTAACTTTCCTTTTACTTTACTGATTTAATATTGAATTTATTAACTACTTTATTACTTTACTGATTTAAAATGGAATTTATTAGCTAACCTATTACTTTACTGATTTAATATGGAATTTATTAACTAACCTATTACTTTACTGATTTAATATGGAATTTATTAACTAACCTATTACTTTACTGATTTAATATGGAATATATTAACTAATTTATTACTTTCCTGTTTTAATATGGAATTTATTAACCTTTTACTTTACTGATTTAAAATGGAATTTATTAGCTAACCTATTACTTCCCTGATTTAATATGGAATTTATTAACAAACCTATTACTTTACTGATTTAATATGGAATTTATTAACTAACCTATTACTTTACTGAATGTTTTTGATCTACTCAGGCATCTGAAGGCACCATACATTTGGATAGTTTCATCTACAACGAGTCGTTCGATGTCTACTGTTTGCGTATGGCCAGGGATGGTGAATGGGCTGATCACGTCGTGGTGGTTGCAATGGCTAGGATGCTACAGATCGACATCATGATTGTAACTAGTTCACCTTTATCAGGTCCTGAAGACATTGTTTGGGTTGTGGGACAAACAGCATTTCAAGAGGATCCCATTCTTCTGGGACATGTCTGGGAATCCCATTACATGTCATTACAACCCATGGGTAAGTTTCGAAGAAAAACAACCTAGAATGTATATTTAGGTTTGCTTAAATCTATTTGTTCAGCAGGAGAGTAGCTTAGTAATGTGATAAGTTTGATAATTGATAACGAGGTATTGTCACACTCCTTTAAACTACAATTAGATTCATCTGGATGGAAGACCACCTAAATCTGCAAGCAGAAAATGATCTCTCAAGACAAGCAGTCTGTCATAAAGATCGTATGTCATACTGAATTAAGACATGCAATCCATTATACCGACATGCAGTCGGTCATACAGATCATGTATCATACTGTATTCAAGACATGCAGTCAGTCATACAAATCATGTATCATCAAAACCATACACGACCCGGTGAAAACTCAATAAACGCTATTGATAAGGCATGTCATGCTCATGATGTTGCTTATAAAAGCAGCAATCTGCAACACAGACATATCGCAGATGTGAAATTGATTTATGCGTTGAATTATATCACTAATAAATCCTTCAAAGAACAATTGGCTTCATGGTTGATAAAATCGGCGACGAAAAGTAAATTAATGCTGGGTGCTGGTAATTAATAACAACATTTAATCTATTTATTATTCTCCAAGAGGATACTGGAGGGGTAAAGCAGCAATCAGTAAACCTGCTAGCGCCGCAAAGGTGAAAATACCACTGCAGCGAATTGGTTATCCAAACAGGCGATATGGCAAATTTATCTACCACCGCCTAAACTAATTAATTTTCGTATTTTGATGTCAGCGCACCTAATGAAGTTCATCAGGCTGATATATTATTTCTGCCGCATGATGGTTTTTACAAGTATGCGCTAACCGTAGTTGATGTTGCGAGTCGATGCAAACAAGCAGAACTGCTAAAGACAAAATCATCAACTGAGTTGGCTTCTGCGTTTAGAAGGATTTATCGACGACGTCCTCTGCATTGGCCAAATCTATTACGAGTTGATCCTGGCAAGGAATTTCAGGGTGCGGTATTATCAACAATGAATCATCATAATGTCACCATCAGACGAGGACATACTGCATTACATCGCGATCAGGCAATTGTTGAACGATTTAATCGGACACTTGCTGAGAGGTTATTTGGATATCAATACGTGAAGGAGTTTATTCAGGATAAACGATCCCGTGAATGGGTCAAGAGATTACCAGGTGTAATTACCGCGCTGAATAATGAGATTACTCGAACAATTAATATGAAACCTAACAGCGCGATTAAAAAAAGTATATACCCGTAAAACCACAAAATGATTTTTCAAAACAACCAATACTCGACAATGTCTCTGTTAGATATTTATGTGAACCAGGAGAGCTCGAAGGTGGCAAAAAAGGAGCTACTGATCCTACTTGGAGTGTTACTGCACATAAAATATCTAGTGTAGTCTATGGGTAGACCGCCATTCTATAGATTGGATTCAACTGCTCCTCTGCGAGGATTTACTTGTGAACAACTACAAGTGATACCCGAGGATACTCAATTACTGCCACGTTGTCTTAACTAGCACTTCTGCATCTGTTGCACTCAAGACAAGGCAGCAACACATTATCTCTGGTATGACCAATACTGCTATTCTTTCTGTCGAGGATAAATTGGCAGGGATCTTTATCCGACCAACACCAACGCATTATACAATTGCAACTCACGCATTGATTATTCTGTTGTTGTTTCAGTGTGATTATAAACTCGGCATCAATGTCAAATTTTCTGTTATTTTTTTTTTAATCCTGTTGTTTATAACCAGATAGTTTTTTCTGATTAGATCATTGCTGACAATATCACTTATTGTAGTGTCGTTATAATCTAAAACAACTCTTCGAAGTTTATTTATTCTTCGTACTCTGGACACCACAAAATAAACTAAATTCGACCACTCGATGTGATTATCTATGATCCGAACAATTGTATCGGATATAGTCAACCCTTGCGAAGAATGTATCGTCGCTGCGTATCCTAACTTCCATGGGGATTTATCAGCGCGCAATGCATCTTCGACGACATTGATATCAACTAACCCAATATCATTTAACACGAGAATCTGCTTCTCTGTCAGGCCTGGAATATAAACTTCGATATTTTGTCTTCGTGTATTCTTGGGTCTATAACACAGCGGCACTGGAAATGTTGCAAATTTTTCTTTATGCAATTCAATTAACTTCATCTGAAGTCTGTCTCTGACTATTTTCCTACTTGCCACTATCAAATCATTTGGTCTCCACGCTTCCCAGAAATCATTTAATGGAGTTTCCGAAATTATTTCACGCGCTATTTCACATTGGATTCTATCCGTTTGTAATCTGATTAGATTTTTCAACTCGCGTAATTGTTCATCAAGTGCTCTATGATCAGTATTAATTTCTTCATAATAGTCTACAAAATTCTTCAGCCAATCATGTGGGGATAAACCGACAAATGGTGGTGGTTGATCATGATCGCCACACACTATTACTTTTGTATTCGCTAGCAATAACCAATCGAGAAATCCTTGCAATATATCTAATGATTTTATAATAAATTTCACCCCTTATTCGATCAGGAGTCCATTCGTCACCTTTCTATCGAAAGAAACTCTGATAAGTGCAAGCATTAATTCCTCGTTGTTTCATCTCTCTTGCAAGTCTGTGTTGGTGTTAGCACAATCATGTTTGATTTCCTTCGAAATAATTCGATCGCACGGGTCGTCTTCCGTGACCCACCACAACCGTTTAAGTAACTGGTTTTATATTTACATATTGGATCGGAACGCGACGGTGCATTAGATAGTTCTGATATCTGATTATTTTTCAAGTAATTGTTTTCAATTGTAACATCTGCTGATTTGGAGTAATCACGTAGTATTTCCTTTTTAATTCTTCATGATCCCCAGCTCTCGTCTGAATTAGTGAATTCAGCCACTGGTTCTTTTATATTTTACGTCTATATAAAATGAATAAGTGGCTACTCTAACTGCGGTGTCAGGAAATCTATTTATCATCGAAGGTAAATTAATAGAAGCTTAAGCCAGCATATACGACCTTAGATGAACGTATTGAGGATTTTCTCCATCTATGTAAGTAACAATTTTACCCAATTTGGTTCGATCGGACAAAAATAAGCGTCTTTACGATCGATGTATATACCCCTAGATGTTACATCTGCGATTATAAATTCGTATTCAGCATCATCTATAATCAACCGCTAAGAATATCGTTTGTGGTCGTATTTTCCACCATGTGTGAATTTACCAATTATTAATTCTACCGAAATCATCGTAATCCGTTGAAACAACACTAGCTAGTTTTTTCATCTTGCTGTTGAGGGCTTCAGTACGGTATAATTCGCCATTGGGTCTTACAAATTAAACGAATTTACCCTCTTCGTCTTCAAAACTGTGAAGTAACCACACTGACACAGGATCGTTTTTACTTGACTGAGAAATAAAATCAAATAAATGTCCCCCATAGTTCTCTTGGGGTAGATATTTTATGGTTCTATCCCACGGAAATATTGTTACCGCAGGTATCCATCATGCATGTTCGTTATGGTCAATAATTTTGATGGAAATCCTCTAGATTTATATTTCGGTTCATATAATATCTCGCCTGTTACCGTCTCTACGGATATTGGGAATTTTAGCATCCGTTCTAACGCGGCCACATTTTTAATTGTTGCTCCGCTCTCCTTCACTGTTAATCCCCATTGATTTATTTTATAGCGTCGTAGATCCGTCAATTTGTTTCCACGCAACGCATTTGTAAAGCGTTCTATTATTCGTTCTGCTGCACAATTCAACGACGAATATTTCTTTGGTTTTAGTTTTTCAATACTCGGTTTATCATTTATCCAATAGTTTCCATAAACAAGTGCTGTTACAGGATAGGATCTCTCGTAATACGGTTTGTCAATCCCAGTCAGAATTCCTGGTTTGGAATCCTGACTCACAGTGACAGTTCTCTTATTTTTCGGGATGGGTTCAAATTTGTCGCGTATAATCCAATTCCCCGTTTCTGAGCGGAGAATGAATTTCACTTAGAAAATATTTTTTCTGATCAAGATGCGAGATTATCATTGCTGCTCTTTTGTCGTTCATGGTAGCATCAACACTACCATCAAATCGAAATGTCGACCAACAGTGAAATGCTCTATCGCGCTTGAATTCATTAAAACCATCACGGATTTAACCAACATGCTTCTATCACTTATTAGACTCTTTGGTACATCATTGGAGATTCTATCGAGATTGAATTCAACATTTTTCCAAGGGGTAATTTTCGATAATCTCTCGAACTCCTCCATATTATAATTAAAACAAGTATTTAAATAAAGAATTTATTATATAATGAATCATTTCAAATGGCTTATGATAGGATCAGTAACCGCTTGTAACAAATTGTGTAGAAATGAATTATGTGGATATCATTTACAAAGTGTACATCGTGGAAGCTTATGTCCCTTACCTTGCATACGATGTGGAGTAGGTGTGCGTGGTAAATCGCAGTTGTGTCTCAAATACGTGACGGTGTGATTTTACACCTCCGGGAAATTAATTCTTAGGGGGAGGTGTACAACAACAATGGCGCCCCAAAATACACAATAGCATGGATGCAAAAATCTCTATGTCACACTAGGGTAACCCACAGGATGTTTCAGAATGAACTATTGGCTTAAAGAAATGGTCATAGGGTCAAAGAGATAGAGGAATCTCAAAGACAAAAAAAGCTCAAAAGAAAAAAGAAAAAGAGAAATCTCAAAGAGAAAAAATCTCAAAGGAAAAAGAACCCTTTGACACAAAGACACAAAGCCAATAAGGGAACCAGTAAATTATAACCGCTATTGTTTATTTTTGTTTTTGAAAAATATATTAAATATTTTTTTTTTGTATTAAATACATAATATTTCATATATGAATTTCGAAAATATAAATGGCATTATTAACGAGATTTCATGTTTGAAAAATCAAGGAATTGTCAGATAAATTGTAATCAGATTCTTTCTGAATTTCAAGATATTGATGATACCGCTAGGAATAAAAGGTATGTGTTATCAAAATCCTATTCATTTATAAAGAGAATTCAACACGCTATTTATGACTCCTTTGCATTCTGTAATGACATCAATAAGTTCGTCCCGTTATTCACTGCTGTCGAAAAGGTCAGAAACGAATTGGGGAAACAATATGAAATCAAACGCACAATTAACTCGAAAATCAAAACAATAAAAGAGATTATACGCCAAAATAAAAGTTCCCCCTTGATTGCCTTAACATAGTAAACACGCAATACATGAGTAATACAGGGTATGCGGAACAGAAGTACTATAGATAAGCATGCACATACTCACCTAAAACAGAATTCTGTAGACAGGTGTCATTGGTGATTTATCACTACGCGGAAGTATAACACACAAAAGAATTTCGGGTGAGTTTATTTTCACTTACAATTTAGATCGTATATTATATTTATAATGGTAGGTGAAGCACTGACAACTAAATTAGCACGTGAACGATTAACTTCGATTAAGAAGTTTATTCCAGTTCGTGGTTCCGTTCGATATATGCTCCAAACGAGACAGGAATTTCAGAGTGATTTTGCTGCAGTTACTCAACAGTTATTCAAGCTAGTAACCACTGCAACGGGAAAAGTCGTATCAACCACTGAAGAAGCCATATAGGGCGATATTCCTGAGGAACAACGAGAGAAAAAAAAAGACCAGCCCTTCTTCCTATACTTGAAAAATAGCAATGGAAACTGAACAAACACAAAAGTCTTTAAAAACACTTCCTGTTGATATAATAGCTACTGCATGACTTCAGGAACAACAAGGTGATATTGATACTATCCCACCACAAGATGACCCGCCGGAACTAGGTGATACTATTGAAGAAGAAGAAGGTGATATTGCTAGTGGACGAGTTGCATTCAGTGATAAATTTATTCCGGGTTAATTAGATGAAATAAAAAGAAATTTAATACTATTGAAGAAATAGCCGAATTTGTCGATAGGAGTTTTTATCACAGAAAAAATTATATCCACGATTATTGTAAACTCCCTGATGAAGAATCATGGAATAATGGATTATATCGTGTGTTTACATATGCATCTAGGGCATCGATGAAGGATAAAACATATAGAGAATTTATTAAAGCAATAGAAAAAGCTAAATCATCTACAGAGAATCAATCAGATCCTGGATTTCTTAGATTACCAGAACAATCAAAATGTTTTGATATAGCACAATTCTCTTTGCAAGGTGCAACTGGAACCAAACAAGATGGAAATGGATATCAAAGGGGTTTTTCAGGTAGTGGTCTAGTTCGTTGTCCTAATAGTATTCTCGGGGATATATCACGATTAGAAGTTCTCGTAGGAGGGAAAAGAGCCGGAAATAACTCATGGGAAGTAATTAATGAGGCAGCTGATATCTGCAGACGACTATTTGAGGGTGGTATCATGGATATTGATATATACCGAGAAATTATTGACGAGCTAGCCGAAAATTCAAGGGATTTTTACGGTTACCATAGTGATTAATTTGATGACTTCGTTGAAAATCCTACGGATTTTTATGATTAGATAAATAGCTTTTAAATAAGATGATCATACACTACAACCACAGCAAACCAACCATGGTCTATGTAGTAAATTCACGATTGCCGGTTTGGCGAGCGTACTATGGAGATGGTCTCGGCAATACCATTGCACGGTTATTTGCAAGAATGGCTCCAAAAATAGCACCAATCGCAAAACAATTATCAATGGAAGCTATTGATGTTATTCGTGATAAGGGTATTAGCGCTGTTGGTGATATTGCCGGGAGGGCATTTTCCACGGTTAAAGAAAAATTAGTACCGTTAGTTCAGCGGCGAAGGAAACCAATGACTTCGTCATCAGTGACGAAGTCACTAGGATCAATACCATCTATAGAAATTATGCCTGCAAGTATTAGTAAAAAATTAATAACGCAGTGGATCAAAAAATAACATCAATGAGCAGCGTCCAGGATAATATTACTGCAAATATGAGAGTGGGAAGTGGCTTGAAATCGCGAGCGAGATCACCATTTAGATAAAAATAAAATATATAATATGTTCAAATTGTCTCCTGACACAGCGTTTGATTTAGATGCCCCAGTGGGCAAAGATGATTCAGTATTTAATTATCAGTTTTTTTCCTATAATGCAGTACAACCAAATAGTTGATCAAGAATCGAACTTCAAGTCCAGGATACCAGCAAATACTTTCTACCCTCTGAAGCGTTTATCGAAGTAGAAGGAGAAATTGTAACAGCTACTGATACTCCTGCTGTACAAGCACCATATTCACTTGGTACCAAAGTCGGCTTTGTCATTAATGGTATCGTGGTGCTATTTAACAGCGCTAGATGAATGATTGATAACAGAGAAATAGAGTCTATAGAACATGATTTTGATATTGCTACAACAATAGTGGGGTTAGCAAGATACTCCGATGATTATACAAGATCGGCAGGTCCAGCTATGATGTTTCCTAAAGATATTAATGATCACGCTGGACTGACTCCATATATTATAAGACAACCAAAAAATCAGGCTGGTGCTGCTAATGTTGATACCGAGAATATGATTATAAATAATGATCCTAATTACAACCTCGGAGCTGCAACACGTATATCAATATTGGAAGGACAACTTAGATTATCCTCATGCGCGATTCCACTACATCATATATTTGGATTCTGCAGAAATGTTAGAAAAGTCATCTATGGAGCGAATCATACAGTATCCTTAGTGCGAAAAGGTGATGATAATGATGCAATCTGGAGGATTCCAGCTGATCCTGTAAATCCGGATAATGATCGTGGCAAGGTCAATATAACAAAACTAACACTGTGGATGCCAGTATTGACTCCATCATCACCATAGAGCAAAAGTTACTATATTTTATGAGTACAGGCGTCAAATCATTACTACGTTGGCTAACAACTACCACGGATGTCATAGATAGTACTGTTAATGGTATATTTACTTGGCAACTGGCATCAAAACAAGGTGTTTCTGCGCCGCGGCATATATTTGTTGTGTTACAGGATAAGGCGCGATTGGGTTCACAATTACACAGCCATATGATATTTGATAAATAAAATGTTAATGAAGTCTCGTTGAGTGTAAACGGCCAACAAGAACCAACTGAGGATATTTTACTTGATTACAATCAAAACCAAATAGCACGCGCGTATCATCGTTTGTATTCACTTATGGGATGCAATAATAATGTAGATACCGGTCTGCAAATATCACAATGGGATTTTAGAAACCTTAATCCCATCTACTACTTTCCATTGGAACATCTTGACTTAACCAGACAATCCATCGTTGATATATACTTTCGAGCTCGTGTAACCACTGCTCCTGGTGGTTACAGAGCTGTTGCTGTAATTGTCAGTGAGAAATCAATGTTACTTGAAGGTGTTGGTGGACGAATGAAAGTAGTTGATGCAACAGTGTAAAATATGTAATATTTTCAAAAAATGTAATATTTTCAAAATCATGTAATGTAGCAATTAGATCAATCTATTATTAATAAAATGTCATATAGTTATGTTAGTGTTACGTTAACTGGTCAAATTAAAACATTGCAATCGGAATCAGCTAAAAAATGTGGAACCACAATATCGCTGAAGCACAATCAGATGTCTGGCGGTCAGAATAAATTGTCATTGACAACTCGTCAGATAAAACACTTCAATGATGCCATCAAAGACAAAAAAAGGTGTTCAGGTCACTCTCTCTGCGGCTGCGATCAAAAACATGATAAAATCAGGTGGTGTATTCCCACTTCTCGCTGCGATTCCAGCATTAATTGCAGCTGGTAAAGCCGCCGCGTTAGGAGTTGCTGGAGCTCTTGGTGCAAAAGCAGTACATAGTATTGCTCAATCATATGAACCAAAAAAGGGCCGGGATACAATAAAAAAGGGAAAGTGTGTAAGACTACCAGGAACTCCGTATTCATGGTACAGCGGAAACGGCCTGAGACTAGGAACAGTTTACTAACAATAGTCCCCATGTCAAATTTTGATTTACTTGATGCTGCTAAAAATTAGCGATACAAAACTTGAGGTGTCTTTATGAAAGATCAATTACCACAACAGCCAAACAGCGTTGAAAACGGTATTATTAATCTTGATAACAACACCGGACCTGGAACTCACTGGGTTGCATACGCGATTGATCCGCGTGCAATTGTTTATTTCGATTCATATGGGTTAGCGCCGCCTAAAGAATTTACGCGTTATATAAACCACTTAAAAATTCCTATCTGGTATTCTACGCTACCAAAAAAGAATATGAATGACCCACCAATATGCGGCATAGAAGTATTAAATATACCCAATGCTATTTCATCATCGGGAAAACCAACCCATAAAACCGTGCACAAATATACGAGTAATCGCTTTTTAGAGAGATCTTAGAGTATAATGATTGATATTTGGGGGAGATCTTTATCATGCCTGAACAAACCCTCCGCGGAAATATCTGCAACCGGTGATGTAAAAAAAATAATCGAATATGAAATAGCTGAGATGTTAAACCTCGCAAGTGTTGATCCCAATGAAATAGTTTTATTTCAAGATTGTCAGGGTAAATTGAAAACTAGTAATATTCCCCTTGATTATATTTTGACAAAACGACTTGGCGCAGTAGAAGATACTATCGCGTTGTTTTCTGATCAGGGTAAACTCAAACCAGGTGTACATGTTTCGACGCTCACAGATAAATTAGCAACGCTCTGTGATAATTATTTATCAACGATAGAATTATTTAAAATAAAACTACGTGATGAATATGACGATGATATAACTAAATTTAATCGGTTTTCTGAATTAAAAAGAAGTATAATTTACAATATTGACAAACCTATGTTGGATTTCTTTGGAAATCCACCAATGACCACACCGAAACTCACAGAAATAAAAAGAGCTATGTTAGAATTAGCAACACTACAATCTAGGTATGAAGATCATGTTGAGAAATTTTCAGCTTTTCGGAAAAATCTTATTGAGAAATTCTTTGGCTTTTGAACCTCATTAGATAAACTCGTCATAAAACTCATAGTTGTAAAAAAAATCATCGAAGAGATCAAAAAGATCAACGATGTAATCAAAGATGATTTACCGAGGATGATAGAAACACTTGAAAAAACAAAGATTCCTCATGAGAAAATCAACAACTTAGTATACACGATTCAACACGGATCATTTACGTGGACACCACAAAATAACATATTAAATATCACCACGACCGTCAAAGGTATTTATCGATTAACACTAGTGACACCGACTCAATTTAATATTTCACAAACGAGTTCATCTGGGGTCAGCAATATGATATCAGCGATCATCGACAAGGGAACAATTGAACAATTCACAATAGCATCAACTGAAAATAATTTGGGTAGGGTTTCAGTAACATGGTATGTGGAATTCGTAGCGGATTTAAGTAAACAACTAAATTCAATTCACTAGTGAATTTAACGCCAGCAATAATTCATAATAATTCGTTAATGGGAATTAATTTTAAACAGATTGACCAGTCTAATAGTCTAATTGATTTACGAGGTGAGGTTTTACAAATTAGTCTGTTTGTGAAATCCTAAATTGCTAGCAATTTCAAGGATTTTCAATTCGTCTCCGCAGCGCTATCGGCGCCGGGTATGTAGCGTGACAAACTGAAACCATTTCTCTTTTTTTTTCTGCCTGAATTGGTTTCAATTTAAAATCATTTAGGATTCTGTTTGAAATAGTTTCGGGTTGCTTGAAATAGTTTCGGTCCGTCCACCCTCCCTGCTGCTTTAACCAACATAATTTGACAGCCGCACTCCATTAAACATTTCATTATAAACTATATAGCTATCCTGAGGTGTTAATAAAAGTATACAGTTAATTGGATAATTATCTCTTTGTTCCCTATCAAGAAGTTTGTAACTGTGGAAATTTCTCGGTATTTAAAATTGAAAAAATCATTTGAGAATGCAATGTAACCACAGGGGGGAAAATCCTAATGACAAATGAATAAGTTAAGTATATTCAACATTTGTAAACTATTCAAAATTCATGACTATTTTGTTTGCAAATAGATATTTGAGGAATAAACGACCAATATATTGACAAAGCAGATATTTATAATATTTATAATTCTTTATATATTTATTTGATAAAGTTTGTTTCAACTGTAAATATGTTCAACTATTGTCAGTTTTAAATTTAAAACGTCTTTGTTCAGTCTTAGCCCCGTCAATTTGCGTCTATACAGTGTTTCATAGAACCAGTTCATGCTGCTGGGGAGTCAAAAAGAAACAAGCATCCAAATTGTTTTTAAATCAAGAATGTCATTTGCGGTTGTTTTTTTCCCAAAGATGTGTTTCATTCAACTCGGTATGTGCATTGCATTTTCGAAATTGTTTCTTCACTCAGGAAAGACAATGATGGGTGTTTTGAAACATTATAACAGTTATAATTATACATTCCATGATTGTATCACCCAAGATGAACACCCATCCATGCCGCGAAATAGATATCCAGCATCCTTTGTGTTTGAATTCATTGGCGCCATTTTTGGTTAAGCACAGCCTATTATAATTTCATTTTCTATAAATATTACCATGTTTGCGTGTATTTTCTTTGAAGAAGATGCCAGTATATGTGTGGTTGAAAAGGCCGACAAAAATCTCAAGTTAAGCGGAGATTTTAAAACGGAGGAAAAGGTAGAGATGAACTGGGGTAAACAAGGCAAGGGGAAAAAGCAATTGTACCACGGAACCATAATCATAGTCAGCGGTAAGTTTAATACACTAGATAGCTTTCTTCGTCCTGGAATAGGTCTGCATTTCAGTCTAAATTTGAATTGTTACTGTTTAAGCAACACATATACGTAAAATTAGTCCCACATGTAAGACATGAAACTATTTTCTTTTGGTCATCACCAAAACAAAATCAACATGTGCTGTGTCTTACATGGAGCACTAACGTAAAATGTGTGACTGGTTTCGCTTTACTGCTTCTTCAGACCGAATTCAATGTTATTGTTTACGTCCTTAACTTTTTATATGAGGTTAGAGATGTAAACAACGTGACTATGACGTTATACCTTAAAATCGTTCTCCTACGTTCTTATTATAATCTTAAATACACATTAGTGGCTTGAAATAATGCAAATAACTATGGATACATGAGATTTAGATAGATAAAACTGGACCATAAGGAGTCATAAATTTATATTGAAAATTAAAGTAAGCATTATGAATATAGATAATGGTTTTATTACTTTTTATTATGTATCATGTTATAATTTATTTTGTATTGACACAGTACTGAAGATTGTTCATTATCTTGTATATTCCCGTTTTCTTTTTTAAATTTTAATTTATGTCCATATCAAATTAGTAGATGCCAATATGTTAGTCTTTCAACTATGTAAATTTGAAGTGTAAAATTTGAATTATGTCCCCTTGTATTAAACCATATAACAATAATTCAATATAATTTGTTTTAATGTATATAATAACTTAAAAAATAATTGTTTAAAATAACACATTGTTTAATTATTGCTGTCACTACAATGCAAATAAAATTCATGTAATGTGGGTTACAATGGAATAAACATGTAAAACTCTTTACAATACAAACCTATGAATAGAACTTCAGAGGACTACTTTTAAAGGAATTTATAATTTTTTAATGAATGTCTAACATTTTTTTTATTTTAATTTAGACCAGGGAATATTGTATTAAAACTGAAATTCGAATGTTTCCTTTAACAGATGTTACATCTCAGAATTAACTATACAGTATCACCAGGCTCAAATACAAAAAGTATTGAAACCATCATTAAATTATACAGTGACATGAGATGAAAAGGATAGATAGATAGATAGATCGATAGATAGATAGATAGATAGATAGATAGATAGATAGATAGATAGATAGATCAAATATCTTGGTTCATAAATTTAGATATTTGTTGACTCATGTTTGTCCAATATATTGTATGCCACATTAATACAATATCAAATGTTATTTATTAGATGATCTGTAATAATTGTCAGTTAAAAATAAATTAGAAATTATAATGATAATGAAACGTGATTAAATTGTTTATCTCTGATCACAAATATATATATATATATATATATATATATATATATATATATATATATATATATATATATATATATATATATATATATATATATATATATATATATATACAGCACGTTGTGCCAATGTTTGAGGAAAACAAGGAAAGGAATTTGAGTAAGAATTCAGTATTGTAGGCTTAAAAATAATTATAACGTATCTTTTATGAGCTTTCAGTGTGGCAAACTTAATTCTGTTTTAGCATATTATAATATTACATGCACATGTATCTTAAGACTGGGGGCAGGTTGGATTGAATTCAACGTTCCCTCTAAGTGAATGGTAGATGTGCACACTACGCTCACTGAATTGGGTGTTATATTTGTTCACATTGACATAAGAAATTAATTTAGTTCATGGAGTATAAGGTATAATTTAGTATATCATATTGTGTACACTCCAGTTTTGTTATGTTTATCTGAATTAGTCAATATTGGAGCACGGCATGTCTTGTGTGGTAAATACTAATTGGAGGAACAAGGTGAATTTCTAACTTGCCCTATTAATTTCCAGATTGTTGAACTCTGGTTTTCTTTATTTAATTTTTATAAAGATGGATTAATCACAAACCACTGAATATTATGGGCAAATGAAAATTAGTTGACCTGTTTCTAAACATATATATATATATATATATATATATATATATATATATATATATATATATATATATATATATATATATATATATATATATATAAATGACCTTGGTTGAATTTCAAATCCTACAATTTTTGAAATATTTATGAATTGTCTGAAACTGGATTTTTCTATATCTCTTGTCCTAATTGTGGATTTGTTTTACCAACACAAATCTTAATATTATGTATTTTATTTATTACCAGTACCATCAGCTGAAGTTGTCAATGTACTAGATCAGTTGTGCCGGCCTGACGCACAAGAATTTCTTAAAAAAAACTGACGGAACATTTTAGTGTAGGTGCATGCACACATCAGGAGAATGAGTGTTTTGAGGTAAATACTTTTTTGCTTATTTTAATCTTTACAAAATTGTTATGATATTCTTATACTTCTGATATACAACTTCATAGAGAGGATACAGGTGTTATGTTTTTAGCGACTCATTGATCTTTGGCAGACACTTAATCTGACATATTTGTAGCATAACAGTTGAATAAATTGCAACCCAAGAGTATCTTTTAACATTTTTTTTGTAGAGTACTTTTGTTAATTTGTTTTCAAGGTTATTTGTCCTTGGCTAGAATTTTGTGTTAAGTATTAGAATTAGTGATGTGAATACAACAAAAATCACAATATGTAAACATAAACATGCAATATTTAATGTATTTTATTATGGAAGTGTATGTTGATTGCTACTAGAGTCTAAATCAATATGATATTGAATGTGTAATCAATATGTTGGATGTATAGTTTTTGTTTAGCAGTTACTGTTGACTGGCAAACCATGAACATCCATCGATCATGTTTGCTGCAGAATCCCCAAGATTATATTCAGATAGAACTCTGCCATAGTTTAAAAGTATTATTTCTATTGCGTCAAGATGTCTATATGATTACCATAATGTTTGTCCAATTACAGTGCTAATTGTGACTTCTAAGTGGGTGCATTGCGGTCTATCTGTGCAGCTATATTAGGCTCCCACAAATATGTTTCCTATTGCATTGGTTTTAAAATTAGGGTAGAGAGGTGTTTTTTTTTCTTCTCCAAACATATACTAATGTGTTTTTGTTGTTGTTTGTTTTTACCACGAGGGAAAACAGTATTATGGTCAATGATGAGAAATGGGGATGGTCAGGCAATTAGAAACATTTTATGCCTTATCTTCCTCTAGGATGGACAGTATTATTAATTTTAAAAAATAAAGAAAACACATTGAAAACTTTTTAAAATGCAATATTTTTACACAGAATGTTCAGCCGACCTACACACAGCTGGACACAGTGCTCGAAAGACCCATATGCACTACTTCTCTACCAAACTGTTCAAAGGACTTTGCAGGCATAACACAGGAAAAGGCCACTTTCAAAGCAGCACCTGAAAGGTCTCCTAGAAAAGAAATTAGAAGCAGTGGACAAGAAGATGCACAGTCAAACATGGTAATTTTGCTTGCTTTCCTTATACATCCTACTGTGATAGTTGAAGAAGATTAATATTTCTTTGATGCTGTCCATTTTCTCTGACCTAACTCCTTTTTAACAGGATAGAAAAAAAAACTGTTGAACTAGTCGCTACATTTTGTTAGATTTATATCAGAAATTTATAAAAATAATTTTACATTTAACTTGTCTAGAGCAAGATTTGGAAAATTGAAAACAAATTGGAAATTGTAGCTTGCTCAGCCCGGTCTCAATGGACAGGCTCAATTCATGGACATGAATTTGGATTAAGCTAGATTTTTCAGGTGGGAGGAGCATATAACCTACCTTCAACTGAAAAATTAAACAATAATAGAACTGCTCTAATTTAATTTTGACCAGTTGTAATATATAAAAAAAAAATTATCTGCAATACTACATTTGCAAAAATATCTGACCTGGAATTATCCAGCTAAGTTTACTCCATTGTTTCTTTTCTTCAGCAAGTTAAGTTACTGGAGGCCTATGATTTGACCGTCCACAAGGATGGGCTGAGAAAGGTCATTTCAGCTGCAAAGAAATCCCAGAAGCCAGGCTACACTTTTTGCTACAAGTTATTGCCTGAAGCTTTTTTTAGTCTAGAAATACTGGCAAATTCAGTGAAGGATGGTGACCTTCGACCATGCCTTGACAAAACGAAAGTCTGTTCAATTAAAGGTAATTAAGATAGCAGTCTGTGGTTTGTTTTCTGTGGATAGTTTTATTCAAAGTCCTTACTTTTTGCAAACGATTACGGTACAGGTAATAATGTAATGTCAGCTCAGTATTTTTCATTGAAGCACACCTTGCTCTCTTGGTAGCTGAGCATTAAGCCAGAACTAATATTAGGGCCCAGCACATGCAAGAGTGAAAATTGGTGATTCCGTTAAAGATTGTAGAGCTTTTATGTGTGGATTTGAGGCCGTAAGTAAAATATGATCACAAATAATTTATTAGAAAAACATTACTCAACATAATTTCCAGATTTACAATTATATATATATATATATATATATATATATATATATATATATAAGCTTGTTTAGAAAAAATAATTTTTGCTTTAATCAAGGGTGATAAGTTTGATTAACATAATAAGTATGATGAAGTAACCAATATAACATTAACAAGATTGTTAATTATATTGGGAGGATGATTTTCTTATGGTGTCTTTATTTTTTAGATTATGCTTTGGTTTGGTGTAAAAAGAATGGCCACCCAACACCTCTGGAGTCATCTCTTAATGATGCAATAACGGAAAGGATAAGCTATGCCAGAAAGCAGATCAAAATGGCACTGAAGAAGCTAAAAAATTAAACTAATAAATGAATAATGATGGTGAAGAGATTGTTTCAATTTGTATGTATTTACCTTTATAAACTATAAAAATAAAAAGCATTTGTTTGTAAAATGATTAGTTTCTTTTTTTAAATTTCTTTCTTGTTTAATAAGGTTCATAAAAATTGAATTAAAAATTAGTCAGGAAAACATGTGACCATACCATTCTTCAAATGATACTCTAAATGCATATTTTAGGAAGGAGGTGGAAACCCAAATCATTTTTCCAGGCGTCAAGCTAAAATGTATTTCTGGGCGTCAGTAGGTGTAAGATAAAATGTATTTCACCTCAAATTCCACCTGATTTGTGTCTCAATTCCGCCTGGTTTACGTCTCTGATCAAGCTAAAGCACTTCTCCAGGCGTCAGCCTAGAGGTTTATTTTCCAGGTGTCAAAGGTAAAGCATTTTTCCAGGCATCAAAATTAAGCGTATTTCTGGGCGTTGCTAATTTACATATTTTGCCTCAAAATCCACCTGAGACCTGAGTTACGTTTCAATTTCACTTGGTTTAAGTTGGTTCCTTATTAAATATTACGCCTGAATTTTTTTTATAAATATGACACCTAGAGTAGGTCTAAATTACGGGTGACAAATTTTGTACAGGATTCTTTATTCTGGGTTTATCATTTGAATATGGATTTTTTAATTTCTGATACAACCATCATACTGTTTTTAAAATGACCTCTAAATATAGTTTGCGATACATGATAATGCATTTAAAGGTTTAATTCCTGTAGCAATAGCAATGTCACGTTTTGCAAATACAACAGTTTTTGTTATTGTTTTTTTTTTCTCTCTATGTTTTGTATTTACCTTTGAAAAAGACTCATTAAGAGTCAAAAACATGCAGGCTAGTTAGATACTAGCTTTGCACTGTTAATTCTCAGTTTATTGCATTTATTTATACAACCATTACAAATCAGGGGGAATAACTATTAGATTACTAATATAGCGTTAATGATGGGCATGTGGAATATAAAGAAAACCATTTTTGGTTTGAACTATCTGCAGTATATCTCAGGTGTACACTGAGTGCCAAGTTTAATGATTTTCCTCCTAATAACTTAGAAGTAATAACTATAACAAACAACTGGAAATTGAAACAATATACTTGCAGGAGCCTTAGTTTAAGAGCAAAAGGTCAGGTCCAATTTAGTTTGCTTTCTTATCCACTAACATCAATTTCAATCATAAACTAAGAGTACAATTTGCTTGTCTCAGCATCACCATTTTATTCATCTATCTATACATTCTATACTTTGAGACATAATATTGTCATGTTCTTCAGCATCATTATATTTTACACAAACAGGGTCACTAGAAAACCATGGAGTACAGGGCGAAATCGAGGTGTCTCAGAATGGGAATTTGAAATCTTGGTTTGATCATACTGAGGCAGTGTATATCCATAAAAAGCTTGTAGAACTTGCCAAGTCCATTGGCATAATCAAAACGTCTTGTGGATCTGGCACAGGATTTCGTGTTGGGCGCAATTATATCATGACAGCAAGACACGTCATTGAACCGATTATGAGGAAGGGTGAGTATCTTGAAGTACTAATGGGTAGATGCAGCATGCCATTAAATTAAAAACTTAAAAATTAATTTTTCCACATACATTTCAATAGGTTTCAGAAAAATAATGGATATATATTAAACATGACTTTATTAACCAGGGTAATATTTGGTGTACATGAAACAAATCAAACAGCTGTTATAATGTTGACAGCCAAGAGACATTGAAGTTGTACTGCAGATTTGACTTTTTAATGTTCAAACTTTAATAGAGAAATTCTGCTTGAACACATCAATCCCTGGAGGTTTTTGCAGTTTTTGCATGAAATCTGAGTAGGAAACACATTTCGGGGACTATTTCTGGAAACATTCTAATACATCAACTTCCAAGCAATTTTCCATTAGCCCAATGCCTAATTGTACAAAAATCAAACTTTTCCATCGGTTAATTTGCTCGCGCATGAGCAGAAGGTGAAAAGTTGTAGGTTTATTTTGTTGTTGCCTAATGATATATTTTGTATGGAGAAGACTATTAAAAATGTCCACCTTATCCTACTTTTTGTACAGGTTCACCTGTCTGTATGCACTTTAGACTGAGGACATAAAGTCTAAACTCTGGACACAAAATCGGATTCCGACCATGGGCGAATTTTGTGTGGAAACAAATCAGGTCCCAAAATTAGGTTTCTCCCTCTGCATTTTGTAGTGCAACTAAAAGGTCCAGATTATTTGGTTAATGATAATGTGTTAACAAGAATTTTGAGAGAAAAAATGCAAATTGTCACGGAATGGCTAAATGTGTCATTTGTGTGCAGTGTTGATGCACAAATGATTAAATACGCAAGGAATATTCAAATTTGGTGACGTCATGAAACTGCACTTGTTAACACATTAACCTCTGGAGGTTTTGACTGTTTTCGCGTGAAATAATAATAATAATAATAATAATAATAATAATAATAATAATAATAATAATAATAATAATAAAAATAATAATGCTTTATTTATAGAGGGTGACTCATTAGTCAAGGACTATTCTTCCTTGATGCCCTCTTAATGAAAGTATAACAAATGCACATTATATGAAGATAGCAATAATTAGTGCTTATTTTAGCATGTTTAGTATTAAAATACTAAATTCCATTATCTATTAAAAACACATGCGAGTAGGAAACACATTTTGGGGACTATTTCTGAATACATCCTAATACATTGACTTCCAAGCAAGTTTCCATTAGTCCAATGCCTAGTTGTGCTTAAAACAATGTTTTCCATTGGTTGTTTTGCTCACGCATGAGCCGAAGGTGAAAAGTTGGAGTTTTTTGTTGCTTAATGGACCGATATATTTTGTATGGAGAAGACTCTTTACTAAATATGTCCCCCTACTCCTACCTTTTTGCACAGGTTTACCTGTCTGTATGCACTTTAGACTGGTCTGCCTTAGAACTGAGGCCATAAAGTCTAAAATCTTGACACAAAATTGGGTTCCGACCACGGCCAAATTTTTGTGTGGAAACAAAATGTGTCCAAATCATTAGGTTTACGTAAACATCACTTAATTAAATTAAATACCTATTAGACCAATGGTCCATTATTTACGTAAACATCATTTACCTAAAATACCTATTATACCAGTGGTCAATCGTTTATGTAAACATCATTTAGTTACATTAAATACTCATTAGTCCTTTGCTTTTTCTGTCACTTATTCATCAGTTTAGCTTCAGTGCTTTTATGGTATTTTCCATTATTTTACTCTATCAGTCCATCAATGCATTTGGCTTGATCCCCATTATTTTCCTTTTTCTTATTCAAAATTATTCAATTTGGATATTATTTACATCTTCCTCACATTATCAATGATTGGTCATGGAGTTATACCAGTCCAATAGTTGTACCATATGGATGAATTGATATAGATGTTTGAATATGGTACAGCTATTGGAATGTTATAACTCCAAGACAAGTCATGATACCTGTGTGGAATATGGTACAACTATTGGAATGTTTTAACTCCAAGACAAGTCATGATACCTGTGTGGAATATGGTACATTGAAATGTTATAACTCCATGACAAGTCATGATTGCTTTGTGGAATATGATACAACTATTGGAATGTTATAACACAAGACAAGTCATGATAGCTGTGTGGAATGTGATACAACTATTGGAATGTTATAACACAAGACGAGTCATGATAGCTGTATGGAATATTGTACAACTATTGGAATTTTATAACACAAAACGAGTCATGATGCATGTTTTGAATATGGTACAGCTATTGGAATGTTATAACTCCAAGACAAGTCATGATACCTGTGTGGAATATGGTACAACTATTGGAATGTTTTAACTCCAAGACAAGTCATGATACCTGTGTGGAATATGGTACATTGAAATGTTATAACTCCATGACAAGTCATGATAGCTTTGTGGAATATGATTCAACTATTGGAATGTTATAACAAAAGACAAGTCATGATAGCTGTGTGGAATGTGATACAACTATTGGAATGTTATAACACAAGATGAGTCATGATAGCTGTATGGAATATTGTACAACTATTGGAATGTTATAACACAAGACAAGTCATTATAGCTGTGTGGAGTATGGTACAACTATTGGAATGTGATAACACAAGACAAGTCATGATAGCTGTGTGAAATATGGTACAACTATTGGAATGTTATAACACAATACAAGTCATGATAGCTGTGTGGGATATGGTACAACTATTGAACTCCAAGACAAGTCATGATACCTGTGTGGAATATGGTACAGCTATTGGACTGGTGGTCTATATGTGCCATTCACTAATTAACATTTCTTGATTTTTTTGACATTTTCATCAATTGTCCATTATCCATCATTAATAGTTTTGTTTCATATGCGTTGCTTCAAAGCCATTTCAAATATTTGTTTAAATGTTTTCCCATATATTTTTAGATGTGCCTTTTGATATTCTACATTTTCAGTATTTGTAATTGCTTTGTGCATGTTTCTATTGATACAGCCTTTCTTACACATATTTTAGTTGTAAAGGTAAAACTCCAAAACTGTATAAGATAGCATTATAAATCAATTAGACTAATGGAGTAAAAGTACCTTTATCTCTTTACAGTTCCTATTTTTCAATATTTGTTTCCTGGGGCCCCAGAGTGGCTAAGTGGTCTAAAGCGCTTTCTGATACGGATCACTGCCATCTCACCTCTATTTGTGTGGGTTTGAATCTCAGATTCAGCCAATGTGGGTGTGAGAGAAAGCTTGCCAGTAGCTTCTTGTGTGTTGGTGGTTCTTTCTGGGCGTTTTCCCCAGGTTCATCCTCCACCATTAATACTGGCTGCCATGCAGAGCCTATCGTGTACTGAACAATGGCATTAAACCATACAACAACAACAACAACAATATTTGTTTCCTACTGTGTGTTAATCAAACATCCACTGTAATCTATAATGATGATGATACTTTATATGACCACCCTGGATGTTAATTTCCCATATAAGAAATCTTCAACAAAATTCATTGTCACTTACAAGACATTTTGGTAAGGTGTTTTGTCATAGGTATGTTTATTTGTGTGTCTGTCTCTCCATAAACATCTTCATTTGCTTGGGTGTATCTGAGTAGTCTCAATTACATGACTTTACCAATCACTACCATCTCACATCTCTCCGCATGGGTCAGAGTAATGGATGTGATTTTACCAATCACTACCATCTCACATCTCTCTGCATGGGTCTGAGTAATGGATGTGATTTTACCAATCACTACCATCTCACATCTCTCCGCATGGGTCTGAGTAATGGATGTGACTTTACCAATCACTACCATCTCACATCTCTCTGCATGGGTTTAAGTAATGGATGTGATTTTACCAATCACTACCATCTCACATCTCTCTGCATGGGTCTCAGTAATGGATGTGGCAAATGTGGGTTATGTGAGAGAGCTTGCCAGTAGCTGCCCATGGGTTGGTGGTTCTTACCTGGTTTTTACCCCAAGTTCGTCTTCCATCAGTTATACTGTCACTATGTATAACCTATCTTGCTTTGAAAAATGGTATTAAATCCAAAACAACAGCCAAAGCATTTTTCCTTCAGATTATTTTAGGCAAATGTAGTTTACAATACAGCACATTACTTTGGAGGTTCCATTAAATATGTATCATTTTATGAGGTCAAAAGTTATTTGTTACCATAGAAAAAATATCTAGTATACAAAATTGGAGTGATGGTCCAACATCCTCATTTTTTGTTTGAACAATTAGAATTTCAATCTGATTAATATGAAACTTCATGACTTAAATTTTTAGTTTTGTATTATCCAATGTTTGTAGATGAGAGAGCTTCATTTAATCCATTACATTATTCATTTCTCTCTTATAAACTTGCTAGCAATTTTATTTTCTTAAAGACATCTCAGCAGAGACGAAGTATGCACATTCTGTAGACATGTGATAACGATGTGATTAGATGTTTAGACCATTGCAGCAGTTTTTGTCTTAACCCAGGAACACTCACGATTGTTTTTCTTGTTGATTGATTAATATGCTTCACCCAGGAATACTCATGATTGTTTTTCTTGTTGATTGATTAATATGCATCACCCAGGAACACTCACGATTTTTTTTCTTGTTGATTGATTAATTTGCATCACCCAGGAACACTCACAATTGTTTTTCTTGTTGATTGATTAATATGCATCACCCAGGAACACTCACGATTTTTTTTCTTGTTGATTGATTAATATGCTTCACCCAGGAACACTCACGATTGTTTTTCTTGTTGATTGATTAATATGCATCACCCAGGAACACTCACGATTTTTTTTCTTGTTGATTGATTAATATGCATCACCCAGGAACACTCACGATTTTTTTTCTTGTTGATTGATTAATTTGCATCACCCAGGAACACTCACAATTGTTTTTCTTGTTGATTGATTAATATGCATCACCCAGGAACACTCACGATTGTTTTTCTTGTTGATTGATTAATATGCATCACCCAGGAACACTCACGATTTTTTTTCTTGTTGATTGATTAATATGCTTCACCCAGGAACACTCACGATTGTTTTTCTTGTTGATTGATTAATATGCATCACCCAGGAACACTCACGATTGTTTTTCTTGTTGATTGATTAATATGCATCACCCAGGAACACTCACAATTGTTTTTCTTGTTGATCAAAGATAAATGGATTTTTCAGAATGACATCTTCAAGAGTAAATTTCATTCACAAAACCTTCGATGACTTGAGGTGTAAAGGTTAGATGTCATGGTCATGGAAGGTATAATAAGAAACAGTTTTGCAACGTACATTAGTTGAATTCTGTATACCTTGTCTCAAGGTAAGGTCATCTGAGATTCTTTGGTGAATAATCATTTGACAACCTTGCACAGCTATAGTGCCTACATTTAGTACTGCTAAAGATCAGGGAGGGCATATACTGCACTGTTCATTCTTGCATCAGTGTATGTTCATCCTTATACTCAATTAGTATAGAACTGTATCAGTGTATGTTCATCCTTATACTCAATTAGTATAGAACTGTATCAGTGTATGTTCATCCTTATACTCAATTAGTATAGAGCTGTATCAGTGTATGTTCATCCTTATACTCAATTAGTATAGAACTAACTGTATCAGTGTATTTTCATCCTTATACTCAATTAGTATAGAACTGTATCAGAGTATGTTCATCCTTATACTCAATTAGTATAGAACTGTATCAGTGTATGTTCATCCTTATACTCAATTAGTATAGAACTGTATCAGAGTATGTTCATCCTTATACTCAATTAGTATAGAACTGTATCAGTGTATGTTCATCTTTATACTCAGTTAGTATAGAACTGTATCAGAGTATGTTCATCTTTATACTCAATTAGTATAGAACTGTATCAGAGTATGTTCATCCTTATACTCAATTAGTATAGAACTGTATCAGTGTATGTTCATCCTTATACTCAATTAGTATAGAACTGTATCAGAGTATGTTCATCTTTATGTTCAATTAGTATAGAACTGATATAATTCATTATGTGACCTTATAGTAATTTTACAGAAGGGTTTCAATCACTGGCTCTATATGCATGTATTGGTCTTGTGTATTTACAAATTTAAAATATTCATCACTCAAATGGCACATTTTAAATTTAGTTTTTATAGTTATGGCATTTTGCTTTTTACAAAATGATCAAATATCAATTATCGGATTATCATTCCTTGAATACACTTGCTGTTTAATTCCATTATCATCCATTTTCAGTCCCATTTCTACAACAGCAGCAACCTCAGCTCCTTGAACAATATCAACAGATTGATACTAATTTGTTTATAGATTTCTGCTATGAATGGAATAGTCTACCAAGTGATCCGAATCACCTGTTTTACTTTGAACCAGAAATAGTATACGAGAGTGCTTATCTGGATACGGTTATTCTAAAGCTCAAAGCTGATAACAGGGTGCACCCACCATCTTTGACCAAATTCATTGATGTTACATCTCGATTATCCCAGGATAAAAGTGATGGCTACTTCATTGGACATTCACAGGCTGTTATAAAGAAAACAGATAAGTACCAGCATATTACACTGACACAATTGGATATTTATAATGCTAAGAAATGGAGCATGGACAACGTTAATGAGAATGGGTATGAGGAAATTGAGAATCAACATCGTGTTCTCTTTCACTGCTCATTTGAAAAAGGTGCATCAGGGTCACCAGGTTTTTGGATCAACCCAAGCAATGGTGAAGCTTATGTTGAGCTGATGTTGTTGTGTGGATATCCAACATGGTACTATGACAAGTATCCAGGAATTGAAATCCCAAAAAATTTTTTGGTTGAACAGGGTGTTTCTATGAAGTCAGTCTATGATGATGTGAAGGCAATAGATGAACTGCTTTGTAAAACAGTATTTGAAACAAATTGAAAACATTTCTACCAGTCACATCTGTTGAAATAGCTTGATTAGCTCATGATATAGTGTGGATGGAAATCTGTGTTGTATTTTTTCCAGTAATACTGCTTGTCTTGTGATCATGTGACTTTGAACTGACTTAAGTCAGAAGTAATTATGAAAGGATTAAGAGATTAATTAATCAACAATTACTAATGATCTCACTCAACACAAAACACTATCAGCTTGGCTTTAGTGTTAAAGTTTGTCAAGATGTCTAACAGTACAGTGTTTCTCAGTGCAAAAGCACTGAGATCTCTACAATCAAAATATCAAACAAAATTCAATAATAGATGGCAACTGGACAATCAAAGGCTACATAATCAATGAGTAGAATCAAGTTCAAAGGTCACAAGTATTTCTTATGTCCTTACTACAAGCTAATTTAAAAATCTGTTACATTGGCAAGAATGATATCATAGAGCATGTAATGCATGACGATATATTCACGGTGTGTCATATGGGAATGATGATATATACACTGTCACTGACATCCGTATTCACAGAATCGGTGGCATATGGGAATGATGATATATACACTGTCACTGATATCCGTATTCACAGAATCGGTGTCATATGGGAATGATGATATATACACTGTCACTGACATCCGTATTCACAGAATCGGTGTCATAAGGGAATGATGATATATACACTGTCACTGATATCCGTATTCACAGAATCGGTGTCATATGGGAATGATGATGTATACACTGTCACTGACATCCGTATTCACAGAATCGGTGTCATAAGGGAATGATGATATATACACTGTCACTGACATCCGTATTCACAGAATCGGTGTCATAAGGGAATGATGATATATACACTGTCACTGATATCCGTATTCACAGAATCGGTGTCAGATGCTGATATAGATAGGAATGCTGATACACTGTTTTCAAACTTTATAGCAGAATATAATTTGTTTATGGCAGCAAGTTATTTATTAGATCTATAACATTATCATACAAATGAACAAAAACTCCTCACATAATAGCCCAACCTTTGGATCCATATTTTGATGAGAAATTTGAAGACATACCACAAAGACAGAATTTGCTAATCTCATTGAAAACTCTACCTTTTTCAGTAAAATCTCTCAATTTGTCTTAATCTGACTTCTCTGTTCTGTCCCATTTATAATGCGTAGTGATGGAAGTTAAAACAAGTATCAAGTGTGGAAGCATGACAGAAATGTTCTGGCATACATTGATTATAAAAGTAAACAGTCATGTGCATTGATACGACAGACAATGACTATGTAAGTAGCATTTTGAGACTAGAAAACCATGAAATGATGTACACTGACTGTACAAGTAAAACTATAGTGTGAATGGAAATTTGACAGTCATGTTATATTGTACATTAAGTACAGAAGAAAATGATGTAAGGTGAATGTAACCTTTACAAACACATGACTTTGTATTATATAATTCCAAAAATAAGAAAATGTTGACGGAAATGTGACACATGTGTGATGATCTTTGACTGTAAAACCATATAAATTTAATGTGGATGGAAGTTTGCCAGACATGTGCTGTTTAATGGTTTTTGAGGTACCAAACGAACAACCTTGATGGAAACTTGCCTGCGACATATGGCTGTAAGCTAGAGTACAATGTTACCTAACTTTGTAGCCAGGAATTTGATTAAGAAATGTAATATTATGTAAGAAATGTAATATTATGTAAGAAATGTAATATTATGTAAGAAATTTTACATGCAGGTATATTATGTGCATGTTATTTTGCAAGCCATTTTGACATGTGAAGGTTCTGAAGATTCGAAGTGAATTAATGCAGAAGAAAAGAAGTTTTTTTGTTAAACATACAGGAATATTGTTTACATTGATTTTAAAGGACATTTGATTTACTGATTTAATAGATTATTATATCCTTGTCTCTAAATAATACAATGTCATATTGTAATGTCAGTATCAATTTATAACTTCTTATTTTTAACAGACATGGCAGCATGTATACAAGGCAGTACTATATCGTCTGTATAATGATGATGGCAAATCAAGAATAGATAAAACACAAAAATCTTTATTTACAGTTTACAGCCATTAAAATATTTCTAATCAATCATTTCCAATATATATATATATTTAAAAAATATATATATATATATATATATATATATATATATATATATATATATATATATATATATATATATATATATATATAGTACTATTAAAGGTGGGTTGTTGGCAGTTTTGTTGTCCTCATGACAACAAAGCACATCATATTTTTCTGACATTCTTGCCACAAATGTCAACATAATAAATGCATTTTTCTTCTGCTCAATGTTAAATATTTGAGAAGCATTCATCTGCAAAATAAATTCCTTTGTTCCCATTTATTTATGCTTTCTTTAAAATTAAATATCATAGATTGAGTTACCATTGTATGCTAACATTTCTTGCACCGTAACAATATATAGACCCAGAAGTACTGTATTTCAAACTTAATGCCTTTGATTATTGTGAGGGGTCTCAACCGCTGGGAAAGTGGGAAGATTAGTCACCTTCAAGATATCTACTATTTATTATTAAATCTCAATAATAATAATTCTTAATATAACTTATAATCAGTGAGTTGTGATATGTCTTTTGAATTACTTCTATTAATGGTGAAACTTTAGTTAATTTGCATTGCTAAGGTAAATATTAAGAGGCTTTTGGCTAGAAATACAAGTTCTACAATTTATTTTATTTCCTTTGTTAACAACTTCACTTAAGTTCATATTATAGGCTGCTACATTTTCTTCTGTCCCACTACCAGTAATAAAAACAAAAAGCAAAAGCAAAATGGTACTTCCAGTGAAATACTTATTAATACTTTTTCAGAAATAAAATCATTTCATAGTAATAAATATCATAACTTTAGAAGATTATTGTTATAACACAATACAGGTAGCCAATAACGGTGATGAATTTTGTTATAACACAATACAGGTAGCCAATAACAGTGATTAATTTTGTTATAACACAATGCAGGTAGCCAATAACAGAGATGAATTTTGTTATGACACAATGCAGGTAGCCACTAACGGTGATGAATTTTGTTATAACACAATACAGGTAGCCAATAACGGTGATGGATTTTGTTATAACACAATACAGGTAGCCAATAACGGTGATAAATTTTGTTATAACACAATACAGGTTGCCATTTTACAGGTAGCCAATAGTGGTGATGAATTTTGTTATAACACAATACAGGTAGCCAATAACAGTGATGAATTTTGTTATAACACAATACAGGTAGCCAATAACAGTGATAAATTTGGTTATAACACAATACAGGTAGCCAATAACAGTGATGAATTTTGTTATAACACAATACAGGTAGCCAATAACAGTGATGAATTTTATTATAACACAATACAGGTATCCAATAACGGTGATGAATTAACAGTGATGAATTTTGTTATAGCCTTCTTGTCATGCTTTGAAGCAAAAGAGCAATATATATTTTAAATCTTACAGTGGTTATTCAACAGGGATTAGTGAACTACGTTTAGGCTTGTTTAAAGTTACTTTTCAAGACTGAAATGTACATAACGGTATTATTATCTCTGAAACATCAATAATCAAACCTACCGTGACACTACTGTGGTAGATTGTTACTATTGATTCCATTACTCCATTATAGCTAATAACGTGATGCGTCTCGGGTATATAAATATAGTATGTATATTCTGCAAACGGGCTTGAGTCGTTCAATAAACGAAATAGGATAGACCTTAAATAATAATAAACCAAACGGTTTATACACTCGTATACAGCAGGTAACGGAACACTGGTCTTCTTCTATTGGTGTGCTAAATCAGGTGCATGTATAGTAAGTAAAGGTAAGTAATGTCTAATCTTATGTCTGATAATTGAGGAAGATTAATATTTATAAACTAGCAATCAATTAACAGCAAGTTCGGCTCCAATACAAATTGGAGAAAATAAGAGATTAAACTGTACGTTGTTCATAGACAATAGTTTTAGACAGAAACGAACCAAAAACATATGTACAGTAATATTGTCCAAGTTGAGGATGACTTTACGAATAATATATTTTGATACAGTAAGCAGCACATAATTCCTAAGAGTCGCCCAGAACGTAAATTAACTTAATAATTCTATTTATTTTTCAAATAATTACCGAAGTCATAAGAAGGGCGCATGACAAAATCTTTATCAGTCCAATAACTATATACAACAACGTCATCCACCCCTGGAAAAGGATTTTCGCTTGATTATTATCAGTATCAGCTAAGATACCCTTTACTTTTTTACAGGCATGGCTTTCTCTACCATATGTTCCGTAATTCCTGGATGGCCCTTTACTTTGTCCAGCATTATGGTGCTAGGGTCAATAACATAAACATTTCTTGTCTGGTGGAAACTTATATGTTGTCTTTACGAAGAGCAATCAGCCTGAAGAATGTGTCCCTGTTTTCATGAAACTTTGTTGCGAAAAGTATTCGTTGTCTGGCTGTAACATTACAATTATTACTAGTAAAACTAGTATTCGTTGTCTGGCTGTAACATTACAATTATTACAATTATTACAATTATTACAATTATTACTAGCAAAACTACTACAAATGCTGCTAATAATAATGCTGCTGCTACAACAAATACGACTATATTAATGATACAATAATAATGGAACAAATGAGCACAACATACATACATACATACATACATACATACATACATACATACATACATACATACATACATACATACATACATACATACATACATACATACATACATCATACATACATACAAATATACATACATATATACATTATGTGTAAATTTTTTTAAATATAATTACATTTTCGAATGAATATTGCTCGGAAAAATAAAGCAAAGGGGTGGAGTAAGGATAAACAAACATTACGATAACGTATGTTAAGGGTTAGTAAGGATAAGCAAACATTATGATAACGTATGTTAAGGGTTAGTAAGGATAAGCAAACATTATGATAACGTATGTTAAGGGTTAGTAAGGATAAGCAAACATTACGATAACGTATGTTAAGGGTTAGTAAGGATAAGCAAACATTACGATAACGTATGTTAAGGGTTAATAAGGATAAGCAAACATTACGATAACGTATGTTAAGGGTTAGTAAGGATAAGCAAACATTACGATAACGTATGTTAAGGGTTAGTAAGGATAAACAAACATTACGATAACGTATGTTAAGGGTTAATAAGGATAAGCAAACATTACGATAACGTATGTTAAAAGTTCTGGCATATACTTGTTTCGATTTGAATTATAAAATGTCGATTGATTTAAAACTTCTTATGCATTTGAAGATGAATGTTAGCTATAAATAAAATTGGAAAGTGTTTAGTATGCTCTTACTTTAAAATTTAGGAGTGCCTCATTTCGCAGGAAAAGTAAAGATTTACTGCTATCCAAGTGGAACATATTCAAATAATTTGAACCTCTCCCTGAATGACTTATTGCTTTTCACTTGATTTAAAGTTTATTTCATTATCTTTGTCTATAGTTTGCAATACATAAATCTTTACATTAGGTTTGTTCAAATGATGAAATAAAAATATCGGACAAAGTAATCATAGACCGTAGAAGTCGTATAATCTTACTATGCCGGAGAAACATGGAGATAAAGCGTAAGTTATAAATATGTAAAAGTACCTTCGCTTCCTTTTTTATAATGAAACATCAAATCTGACTATTTTGCTAAATCTGGAGGAACCATATGAGACAAGGCATTTTCTCAATCTACAGATATTTTAAAATTCATACAAAGTATCCGGTGCCGTGTTTAGTAATGGATTTTTCAAACTAAAGTCTGTAAAATGACTAAAACTCCATGAATCGTCCTTATTGTCATCTGTTGCGACTTGGAGTAATGAAATGTACAGACTGTTTTTACATATTAAGCAAATATGACATCATAGATGACGTTGAGCATGCTATGATAACGTTGTAGTGCTTAATAGAACCAAAAGCAAGTATATGAATAAAAAGATTAGTAGAACTTAATTAATTATTTCTAAAAGTATATAACATTTCAGAAAGTTTCCTTAAATACAAAAATGTTTTCAGAACTCAGCAATTCAATAACAAAGAAATGTAAGATTGTAGCTGCTTTCTTACTTCAAATAAATGACTGCATTAAGGGAGATAAATTCGTTAGAACGTGTATAGGCAAGTATTTCAATTGTCTTTTTCGTTAGCCCGCTTCGGGAAAAGATTGTTATGACTGTACCTGTTTTCATCCAGGTCTACACCAGAGGTACAGTCCGGTCAGTCTCGCTAGAAACCCTAAATGTATCCATTACAATATACAAAAAATATTGTTTTAATCCTCTACAACGCTTATAACAAAACAGAGGATGTTTTATTTCACCTTAATATTAAATACATTACAAATGGAGGGACAAAAGTTCATAAATAGGATGATCATATCTACGCGCATAAGTCCAGTCAATGGAAGATGTTCGCAATATTGTGTATTTTCTCAGGCATATTGATAATGGCAATTAAAGAAATTTAACGACGATGAATCCGATAACATTTGGCGATGAAATTGTGTTGTCACATGACAAGATGCACTCTGAAATTTACAGTCTGATACCAGCTTCCTTTGCAGGAAAAGAAAGGAATCTCCCTTAACACCTAACTCCAGCTAACAGTTTTCAAATCCAAACGAGGCTGACAAATCTTAAAACAAGCCTTGATAAATCACTAGCCAAACTGGAGAGTCGGCAAGAATGATATTTCGTTTATATTGTTTCTATTTATTTTTCCATATTTGTAGCCTCCTATAAGAAATACGCGTAGATTCGTGCATGGCCTTTTCCCAATAACTAGGGACCCATTAATAATTCAGATGAAGATATTTGTTTCTTGCCTAATCGCAAGATCAAACAAGTTTCCAAAACCGATGCCGAGTGATTTAACACGCTTGACAAGTCAAGATTCTTTTCTCATATTAATTTTTTCAGGATATTTAATTCCAATTAATAAATTTGGTTAATCCAGTAGAGGCTTCAAGTTTAGCATTTATTTTAGTCTGTATTATACAGTTCTTCAATAAGAGATTAATGTGATGCAGCAGCTAAAGGCGAATCGTTTGTTCACTCCGCTAAAGTTTTGTTTTTGTATGAGGGAAGGTAAAGATTTATCAGTTCGTTACTGTATCAATCGTCAATATACAACCATAGATAGATAGATAGATGCTGGTGTGGCATGGGGACCAGATGATGGGAGTGGCTGGGACACAGCTCTGTTCGAGCTGGTGGGGTTGAAGGTCTGTCCATTTGATGTGCGTTCTGATATTGTCTTTGTACCTCTTGCGAAGGCTGCCTTGGTTTCGATTGCCTTGATCTAGCTCGCCCAGCAACATCAGCTTTGGGATTCTGTTTTGATCCATGCGGATGACATGGCTAGTCCAATGAAGCCGGGCCTGGATTAGTTTGGATTCGATGCTTGTTGTGTGGGCTCTACCAATGACTTTCTGGTTGGTGATTCAGTCCTGCCACTTGATTCGCATAATGGACTTCAGTGATCGCTGGTGGAATTATTCCTACTGACTGGTATGCCTTCGGTAGACAGTCTACGTTTCACAGCCTCACAAGAGAGTCGTGGGGACAACTACATTGTACACATTCATTTTTGTTGATAATCGTATGTCCTTGTGCTACATGAACTTGGTACTGAGTCGTCCAAGTGCTTGACTCGAGTTTTGGATCCACGCAGTGGTCTCTTTGTCCAGGTAGCCATCACTGAATATTGTACTACCACGGTATTTGAAACTGTTTAGATTCTTCATCTGCGTGTCGCCAATGGTGATGCATGGTTGGGAAGGGACAGAGTTTGGGACGGGATGGAAGTGGACTTCTGTCTTTCCATGGCTAATTGTGGGTCCAATGTGTTGGGTGCATCAGAGAACCTGTCCATTATTGCCTAGGCGAGTCTCTTTATGGGCCATGAGTGCTGTCATCTGCAACAAGTTCTGCTGTGATGAGTCTTTCTAGCCGATATAATCCAACTTAAACAGATTTGTAAACATTCGTGGCACATAATACATGTCCATGAAGTTTTCTTTTTTCCATATGGTACACTTGCACGGCGTCGAACTGTCCCATATTACTTTCCACATAAACCCGATTACCTCTGGCCGTGGCACTGACTAGATTAACGTATGTGATGATAACGTTATACCACCTAATTCGGCCACTCTCAGGTTCATCGTCTGGACGCAGAACGTTGAGACATATGCAATACCCATCTGAGAATAGGAAGCTTAACATTAAAGAACGACATAGCTAACTTGTTTAAACGTGAATCATGCAGCTTAGATCGAATTGGATTTAACATTAAACGATAAATAATAGTCAAATAGTTCACGACACATTTATCTGGCACATACATATTCATGACAGTATTTATCTGTACAAGGTATTTATCCATTGAAAAAATATGTTTCAACATACATAATGTTTCTTTAATGAGCGTAAACTTGCTGACTTAATCTTTCCGGTATGTAATTGAGTACTTGTCTTTCCGGTATATAATTGAGTACTTGTCTTTCCGGTATGTAATTGAGTACTTGTCTTTTTACAACTCGCTTCATTTGCAGAATCAATTTTTATATTGACACAATTTTACTGCCATAAAGGAAGATGTAATTGTTTTCTAAATGTATATAAAGGTCAGTAGTTCGAATAAAATTAGAATTCTGTTTCCCCTTGTCCCCAACAGCAATACACATACACTTACTTATTAATACTGCTACTATTACGACTGCTGCTGATAGCACTATGATTACTTTTAATATTTCTTCCTTTACCACTGCTTCTGCTACTACAACTAAGAATGGCGTTACTACCAGAAGCACCACCAGCATTACTAGTAATACGACTTCTTCTTCTTCTTCTTCTTCTTCTTCTTCTTCTTCTTCTTCTTCTTCTTCTTCTTCTTCTTCTACTACTACTACTATTACTACTTCGTGTACTCAACAATGGCGTTAAGCCCTACAACAACAACAGCAGCTACTACTACTACTACTACTATTACTACTACTACTACTAATAATAATAATAATAATAATAATAATGAAAAAGAAGCAAAATAATAATAAGAAGGAACAATAATTACTAGATGTTTATTTAACAAACTATTACACTTGAGATGTATATTTTGGCACAGGTTTGGCGGATTTATAAAGACATACAATCTGTTGTAAAAAAGAAAATATAAACTAGAAGAAACAATTCTTCAAAGTTGCAATCGTAAGTAAATACAAGCACAACGGATATTCTAGTCACATGTATCATGAACTCAGAGTGGAAAGAGCGTGTTGGATTTGTAAATAGTGCATGGTACTTTTCAGTAATTTATCAGTCAAGTGCATGGTACTTTTCAGTAATTTATCAGTCAACTTTCAATATTTTCAAATTGAAGAAATATTATAAAATAAAAATACCATTCGGTGCGTCATTTGAGAAGAAGTGATACATTTCTCAATGTGATTATGTTAGGTTGGACAACAAACATATTTCAAGGAGATTATATTGTATGTATCCACAGCTGTGGTAACTAATCCGTATAATACAAAAGCATTCATAAATCAGAAGTTTAATAATATCGGAATATGAATTTAGTACAAAGATACTTCAATAAATGAGTCGTACGTGGTCTGTGATAACAAATCTGGGTGAGAAACTTTAACAATTATTCTCTCACCTTTTTGAAATAGGCAATGTCGCCAATGAAACTACTACGATCTGTAAATCCTGACCGGAGCTTGCAGAGCGTATTTCCGGCTTCCGCCAGTTTCCAGTCATCTCGTAACGGATATTCTGCTGACCGCCGAAAGATAGTATGGAAAAACGCCAAACGATTTTGAGCAAAGGTAGTGTTTGTGTCACGGAATGTAACGCGACTGTTGAACCAGTAATACCCAGGCGTGTTGATTTCAAGTTGTCCATCGGTGAACGTTACTGCTGGAATTTGATAAGAAAGAGCCATATTCCCTGTTTAGCCATCGAAGAACATGCTTCTCCTCGTTATCAATGTCTGTAATGCGAATAAAAATCTAAAAAACTATTTACTGGAGAAGATAGAGAGCATAGACTCACCCTTGAATTGCATGTGAATATACATTTAAAAATGTGGTTTATCATAGATCTCCTATAATAAGTTATGTGGAATAGCTGTCGATATTTAAGTAGGTTCTTTGATTTTAATGGCTTTGACTTTAATGGCTATTAATGTTTATTAGAAAAATCGTTAACACTTACTGGTATGAAGCGCGAAAATGGATTTTATGAGCTTATGTAAGGTACTTATTCGAGTTATTTGTTATTCAAGTTATTTGTTATTCGAGTTATTTGTTATTCGAGTTATTTGTTATTTGTTGTTATTGTTATTGTTATAATGGATTTTATGAGCTTATGTAAGGTGCTTATTCGAGTTATTTGTTATTCGAGTTATTTGTTATTCGAGTTATTTGTTATTCGAGTTATTTGTTATTTGTTGTTATTGTTATTGTTATAATGGATTTTATGAGCTTATGTAAGGTGCTTATTCGAGTTATTTGTTATTCGAGTTATTTGTTATTCGAGTTATTTGTTATTCGAGTTTTTTGTTTTTCGAGTTATTTGTTTTTCGAGTTATTTGTTATTCGAGTTATTTGTTATTCGAGTTATTTGTTTCATTAAAATCAAGATATATTTTACGAACATTATTTGTTTATTATTGATGTGCAAACATATTCACGGGTTTAATGCAAGTATAATGTATCAATGAGTCCATCAAATGCAAGTGAAACAAATTAACCAAAACCTTAACAATATGTGAAGACGTTTGTTTGGTTGTGGCTTCGTTTTGGCCCTACAAGAAAAGTTAATAATATTTCTCATTTACTGTGTACTTGAACTTGACAGTAAACTCATAATCTGTGTTCATGTGATACATGTAATCGTAATTATATTATACATGTAATCGTAATTATATTATACATGTAAAATACATGTATGCAATCTTTTGTTTGCCACACATCAGATTTTATGGCACATACGTATTCCACGAGACTGAAAATGAATATGTAAATTAAACAATGGACGGGCCCATAAATTGCGACCGCTGTCATACAATCTAACTTAGGACAATGTACAAATTATTAAGATGCCCGTGTTCAGCGCTCAGACGGATTAAACCACATTAGAGTGCACGAAAATCAAATAGGGCAGCTTTCAAACAAATTTAAGTCATGTTAGCATAGATATTGTGCAATATTGATATCACCAGTATACCTGTCTGGTTCGGTTCTACGCCTACAACCTTACTGCATGTTTCGTTTTATTTTTATACTCTGGACATTCCGGAAGTGTCACCTGTTCTGTAATGGGAAGCAAATGTTCAGAAACAACACTTGAACTGAGGATAAAGGACGATAACGAAGAAGAAGAAAAAAAAGAGGATGAAAATGATGACCATCTTTGGCAATATATATAATCAGTAACACAGCAAAAAAGACCATAATCTAGGATGATGGATAGTATTGTCCACCATTAGAACAGACGAACGCGCAATTCTTGAAACATAACAGATGTTTAATTCTTTCGTTTGGTATGAATAGAGTGAATCTTACTAGTGGCCCAAGAAATTCTGCGATTCCTCTCCAGGAACTGAAAGAAAGAGGGAAGGAAAATATACAAAATGATCACATTAACAATAGCGACAATATATTAGACACAAATCTAAATTTCTTTGTACCACATTGCACGCATTTACCAGAAAGCGCTGATCGGTTATTTTTAGTTGCAATCGTCGTCAAGTCATCTGTGCCAGTACGCGTTTTACACTTCACACAATATAGATCCATAATATGTATAAGGATATGGATATAATTGATTTTTCAGCGACTAAAGCAAGAGAACCGGTTAAGCATCATGCAGCGCTACCAAACTCTATCCGGATGATTATAATCGGGCCATCTGGATCCGGCAAGACTCAATTGTTGCTCAATTTAATAATGAGATGGATGAAGTGGGATAGGTTGTATTTAATTGCCCCTAGCGGAGATGATCAACGATGTTATGAAGTGTTAAAGGATTTTAATGAAAACGCTTCAGAGATTGCCGGTGAGGGTATTATTGAAATTATAACCGATATTGACGAGGCACCATCAGTAGAAGATCTTGATGGAAGTATTAACAATTTAGTCGTATACGATGATGTAATGTTAGATAAACAAAAAAATCCTGCTAGAATATTTTCCCGAGGCAGGCATAAAAGCACTGATGTGATATATGTCACTCAACGCTACACTCAGATTCCAAAAGTGATAAGAGATAACTGTAATATTCTTGCTGTATTCAACGGAGTTGATACTCATACTCTTAGAAATATTTGGCAGACATGGTGTTCCGATATGGACTTCAATCAATTTAGAAATTTCTTTAGTAACGCTCAGTCAACCCCGTACGGATTTGTAACAATAAATTTACATGATCCTCGGACACGATATCGTATCGGACTGGATCAAATATTCGGTTGAACTCGTAAAAAAATTATTAACCCATAGCAGCAGAGAGGGTGAGTGACAACGACAATGGCGTATATAAGGAAATCTTATTTTATCGAATAGACGCCATTTTTTTACTATTTGGTAGAAGCCTCAGATTTCCGAATCGACGCTCGGAAAGTTGTAGGGTTCAGCCTCTCTGCTGCTCCCTTAGCATATATATATATATATATATATATATATATATATATATATATATATATATATATATATATATATATATATGAATTTTTTACCACTATTAGAAGAAAACAAACAAACAAGTGGAAACAATAAAAACAACAACTTATATATTTATCATTTGTAACAAAGGTTCTTAGTTCTCCAATCGAACCCAAAGGTGCTTGCTAAAATTATTTATGTGAATGTTGCGATCTTTATTTATGCTCTTTACATTAGTAACAGCATATTTTAAATACGTTGTCAGCAGCACATTTATTGGTATGTTTATTTTATTTTGTGTGGAAAGAACTGATTTATAAAGCCATTGGTGATATGAAAATCAACATGTCTATAGTAATGCATGGAAGGTACTTAATTTGCAATAAAAATTTAAACTGATGTTTGTTTGGTTCCTATGTTTTATGCAAAAAGGTATACAGGAATAACAAAGACATGCTGAATAGTGGTTTAGCCTGTATCGCACGCTTGATTGATACAATTAAAGTTTTATCGGTTATGCATTATAAAAGCATACAGTTTACCATAGTTACCGTGTTTCTTATCAACACGGCCCTATTCTTCGAATTCATTCTTTATATGAATAGGTTGAAGAGAAAGTAACTATGCCTTTCTTGAATTTTTGGTTGAATAACTAGGTACGAACAATATATTATATATGTACTATATGATAGTTTTCCTCAGTTGCGGAATACGTGAACACTTTAAAGAATATTTAAGGCAATTCCCTGCCACAAAATCAATATTTGGACAGGTTAATGATTTTACTTCACATGCCACCGCACATGAAAACAGACAATGTAATGTCATCACTAGAGAATACATTTTTTTTAACTCATTGAAAATAATATTTGATTAGGGAAAACATCAGCATTATGTAAGTAAGAAAATCTTTTTGACTCTATTTTCTCGGTTTACACCATAGCATAGGGAGACTTGCGCTGTATTTCCGCTTCTGTAAATTGGCATGATTTTAGAGCAATGTATATACCTTTATACACATATGTAGACATATGTATCGCACACACACACACACATATATATATATATATATATATATATATATATATATATATATATATATATCAGAGAGAGATAGAGAGAGAGAGAGAGAGAGAGAGAGAGAGAGAGAGAGAGAGAGAGAGAGAGAGAGAGAGAGAGAGAGAGAGGCGTTATTGTATAAATACCAGATGCTTCACTTGCAAACTGTCTTTGGTACAGCATTTTCCATCAGTACCATTTTCCATTAAGTCTTTAAGTTGATACTCGTCGTCGATGGGGTGTACTGACAAATCCTTACAGTCTACGCAAAAATTGGGAAGGCGTTCAATTGGATAAGATGTTCTGGATGGAATTAGACCCTTCGAGCAACAGATAGTCAGGTGAAGTGCGATCACCAATAGGACAAGAAGAAAACACTCTATAAAGAAAGGATTTCGCCAGGGTCGCGCCTTACCTTGAATACTGGAACACATTGAACATTGGTCCCATCCTTAGATTTTTATGTTTCTACATTAGAGATAGGAAATGTCAAAAGTTTTGATCATCTATCAAAACTGTCACACTGGTCTCCATATTGTGTCCAGGCAAACCTACCTGAAATATCTGCCTGATGTTATTTTTGTATGGAGAAATTACATCTTTAGATACAGACATGAAATGTTTCAGGAATACTCAGTATCCAACTTAATCGCCTACAGGTTTATACCACTAGAGTACTAAGCCCCATTACGTCCTTAAGGTAGCAGATACTCCTTTGATAAAAACAGGTGATTCACCTTATGCCAGCAATTTACTGTATACATACTTGATCACATAGTTACAATGGTTACCATCATAAGAAGTAATTACACGTTGAGCAATATATATATATATATATATATATATATATATATATATATATATATATATATATATATATATATATATATATATATATATATATATATATATATATATATATATATATGGTCTATGTTCTACGCTTTGATGAATGTATCAAAGAGTAAAGTACTGTTGATTTAGAGGAATCGATTCATAAATAATTGCCAGTGTGAAGGTTATCTTATGAAGATTACCTTCCAGTGTTACAAAATCTTAATATGTCGCATCCAGTGTTTGTTCCTAGCTGGTCAATTGAAGGATGTCCATAAGTTACTGATTTTGAAAGTTGCTGCGTATAAAACAGTCTCCATGTGTCCATAAAACAGTAGTTTAGAAATAACTGACTTGTTTGCTAGTGGTCCAGCTATTCTAATAGTATGCTTACTATCAATATTACTCGATAAGTGAATATAACAACGTCGGTTGTTTTCACGTTGACATTTGTAACAGCGCTTGATATTGATAGATTTCGTTCACTGTATTGTTGTGGAAGATGTTACCATAAAATTTGTTCCTTAGGACATAGTGGTTTCTACGAATGACCGATGGCTGTTCTCAGTAAATGCCAGTGTGAGAACCGCACATACTTTTATCGGCAACAAAAGTGGTTTGTAACGCTCGATATATAAAACATTGATCATATATGATAATGTTGCAAATTTTAGTTCTTATAGAAATATGTTGCTTTAAAAACAATAAAACCTCAACTTATAATAGAAAAGAAATGGTAAAGCATAAGTTTTCTTCAAGTCCCTGTATTGCTCATTCAACATCTGGTTAGAAAATATTATTTGAAAATATCAGAATCCTCTAAAACATACACATTATCAGGATTTATTACTTGCATGCAAGCGACATGATGTATATGTACTATAATATCTTTGGGAGTCTTCAAGCTGCAGGACAAGACATTTTCCCATGTTGTCTGTAGATGATGTATCATCACACCGGTAGTAGGGGACACTGCCAACTGCCTCCAGCAGATTTTCAAGTCCTGTATCACTCAACTGGAACTCTCCTTATTACACTGAATAATATATACATATATATATATATATATATATATATATATATATATATATATATATATATATATATATATATATATATATATATATATATATATATAGTATTCACTGTGTTTATGACCACACACTTCTTATTAGATATGTGCGAATTGGCAACAAAATATCCATTTCATCATTTTGACTCTGTTTTTACAAAGACACATTTTTGAAATAAAACATATTTATATATTCCTCAATAAGTATTGGTTTACTGAGTAAGTTTTTGTGTTATAAAGGATTATATCTGTTTTACATAAAATTAGCCAGGATACCGTGACGATCGATTAGTTCAATTCTTCATTTGTTCGATACCAAAACGATTTTGATGATAAAATCAGGTTGGACATGATGTTGCCAAGTGACTGAGATAAATGATGGGCGCGTTTGAGAAAAATCTAGTCTTTAAAATGTTTTAATTGTTATTAATTTCATCTGCAATTAATGGTTTTGTTTCATTGATTGTGGATATTACTAACTTATATTGTAACAACTATTCTTCCAGAAGATGTGTGTTCAGCACCATACCTTGTTTGCTACATATATGATAATGATCACTTGAAGATAACAACTTTGTCTCAAATTTAATGACATATGAACGCAAAGAGAAAGTATAGAGAATTTTAAAAAATGCTTATACCTTTGAAAGAGATTGGGGTGAATTTATGATGTTCATAACGTCATCTCGGGGATCGGGAGTGTATACCGAAATTATCAAAACGTAGGTGGACAACACAGTAATCACGCCTTAAGGCGATCCTTTACAAATCCCTGAATGAGACACATATATTATCAAAGAGGGCAGATGTCGATATAGTTTAGCTGCTGAATTAGCGTCATATTTATTCTGAGAAGTAGGACGCGTGTAATCGTAACTAACATAGTAATAATCTTAATATCAGCTTGTTTCTATTTTTCCTGATTGTCTACCTTTCTTTCTTGTTCTAAAAATAGTTTTCCAAGAAAAGAATGTATTAATACTAATGCGAGGAAAAAGGACTGCGTCGGCATATTGAGCCCACGGTCAAATCATTGTTGTAAACCTTGTGATCGTAACAAAGTGAGAATAAAAATGTATAACATAATGTCTAATTTACCGGGAAAGATTTGTATGTGTGTGTGTGATTTAGATTTTTAACGTAGCTTTCACAATTGTCTAGTCATATCGCTACGTGGTCTGCATTGCGACAGTTTAAGGTGATGTCTATCACTGAGGAATCATGCTGCAGACATGTAGTATGATGTCCCACCCAGCCACATTATCCTGACACCAGGCCGACCAGTCCCAACCCTAACCTCTTAATGCTAATAAGCACCACGTTAGGGCTATTAGTATTATTTTTAGAAGTCTTTGGTATGACTTGGCCGGTGATCGAACTCACGACCTCACGCAAACCTAGTGCGGACGCTCTAACCATTGAGATCTATTTGGAGTAGAAACACAATTCATTAGCTGGCTAACGAAACACATGGAAATAATGACACCGTCGGCTTTAAATGGAGCGATTCTAATGTGTCTACCGCTCCGGTGGCCTAGTGGTTAGAGCGTCCGCCTCGGGTGCGGGAGGTCGTGGCTTCGATCCCGGGCCGAGTCATACTAAAGGCTGACAAAAAATGGTACCAACCGCTGCATCGCTTGGCGTTCAGCATTAAGAGGTTAGAGTTAGGACTGGTCCGTCTGGTGTTAGGATAATGTGCCTTGGTGGGACATCATGCTACATGTCTGCGGCATGATGCCCCAGTGCTAGGCGTCACTATAAACTGCCACACTGCAGACATCGTAGCGAAATGACTGAAAAATTGTTAAAGCTACGTTAATAATCCAAATAACACAAACACATCTAATGTGTCTCACGTTTTAACATAGTGGGGTTGATGGTTATGGCAAATTGATATAAGGCAGGAGAGAATAAATATTTAATACACTGTTTTGAGACAAAAAGATGCATGCTAAGTGCCACCATTTGACACTTTTTAACTTAAGTTATATACTGTTTTATAAATCAATAATTATATTGAACCTATGTTAATATAACCCTTTTAGTAGTTTATTACGTTGATGCCTAACATAAGCGTACAAATTAACTTTATATCATATTTTACCGATTTAAACGGATTTTTTGACGAATGTTAACTATATTACAAGAAAACACATTTCATTTTATCAAATGAAATAAGTTGACAATTTGGTCTTGTATGATATGTTACTTTATTCTTATTGTATGAGTGAAAACGGAATGTCAACGACGGTGTATACATTAGCTGCTTAATGTTATGTATTTTATAAGCACATGAAAAAAGTGTGTTACTGAAAAGAAATAAAACATTTTCAATAGTTGGTCCATTCATATTACTACCTCTTTTCCACCTGAAAATCATGACTAAAAGTTATTCTTAGAAAGGTTAGTAGAGACTGACATTTAACAAATGTCGTTGATCCATGAACAATTATTCACGTTTCAACATGCATATAAATTTGTTTTATTGTGTTCATAAATCTGCTCACTTAGCTGTTTGAATTAGTATGCATGGTTGTCACGAAATTGTATACGACTATGTTCAATATGTATATGTGGTCAAAAATCTAGTCTCGATTTCGTTACTGCGTACAGCCTTACCGAGGGTAGTTTATTATTTTATGGGCTTTTTAGTTATTTCGACATAATGAGCGAACACTCAGCTCATGCTGCATGTGCGAAATTGCCTGCAGTTTAAAGTACCTAGCTGCGCATATCTGTCACAGCTAGGGGTATATAAGAACGAAATTATAAGACAGAAATCACATGACGATCCAGTCTTGTCGGAAACGCTTCCATCCTAAACGGAGCAATCTATCAGCTAAAAGAGCTGAGTGGGGGCCGTTGGTGCCCGGGTGCGGTGCCATGTTGTGGTGTCCGTGGGGTGACCGTGGGTGACTGTGGTCCGGAGCTGACCGTGGGGGCCAGTGGTGCCAGTGTGTGGTGCATGTTGGGGTGACCATGGGCGACCATGGGGCTTGTCTATGCTGCCCGTGGTGTGCTGAAGTGTTGTGCTGAAGTGTGGTGACGTGTTGTGCTGAAGTGGTGCAGTGTTGTGGTAACTGCGTGTGTGGTTCCATGTTGTGGTGACTACGTGTGTGGGCTTGTCTATGCTGACCGTGTAATGCCCGTGTGTGGTGCCTGTGTATGGTGCTTACGTATGCTGCATTTATGTATGCTGCGTTAGATGTATAGATATATGGTATTTTATGTATGATTGCGTGAGGTGAAGGTCACAACTGTTAGGTTTGACTCTGTGTAACCGGATGTACTTCCTGACGTCAAACGGACGCCAGGCTAGTAGCAAAATACCTCAGCAAGTAGTTTACATTTATTCATTCCAGTCTCGTCATATGGACGACGTATTATTTATTTAATATCTTCTTTGCAGTCTCGTTATATGAACGACACCTGCATAATTTCATTCTACACAAATCTCGTTCCATGAACGAGAACTTCAGAATTTAGGGTTCACAATTGAATATATCTCGTCATATGGACGACGTATTATTTATTTAATATCTTCTTTGCAGTCTCGTTATATGAACGACACCTGCATAATTTCATTCTACACAAATCTCGTTCCATGAACGAGAACTTCAGAATTTAGGGTTCACGATTGCATATGTCTCGTCATATGGACGACGTATTAATTATTTAATATCTTCATTCTAGTCTCGTCATATTGACGACTCATTATCTTTTCATATTTGCATCTATCTCGTTATACGAGCCTTTCTATATATATTCATTTTTGTAAATTCATTCATATACTTCTTTTTTTGTCATTACGTTACTGTAATTCATAGTTCCATGTTAGGAACATTTATTTAAATAGATTTTCCTTATATTTTGTAAAATATTGGTGTCAGAGTTGATTTTTAAAATTGCGTTTATAAAATAAACATCTTATTAACGCAGTTGCGTTCCGTGTCTTCACTAATCCAGTCCCGACTCGGTCTATCTTGTGACAAATGGTGTCAGAAGTGGGATTATAATTGGATTAGGCGAAGCACGGATTTTAAATTGCATAGGTCCTGATTGTGGTAAGTTTTGTTTTAAAGATATGTTTCAGATCAGAAGCTTCCTGACAAGACAAATCAGGCTGGTGAGTTAATACCTCACTCATATTCTGTTTTATATATACATATATACATACTGAATACATTGGGAGGAGTAATATACGGTTCGTTCACGTAATCCCAAGAATTGTATGTATTATATGATAGTGCATTTAGGATTGGTTATCTTATCAACAGCATTCACCATGTCGTCACCCAAAGATCTAGTGGAGTTGGGCAAACAGTTTGGGTATGGGGGGGGGACCCTTAGAAATTTTGTTCAGGAGGAGCAGGCTCGGGAAAGGGATCAAAGGGTAAAGGAAAGGGATATAGAGAAGGAAAAGGCCGAAATACAAATCGCCTTTGAAAGGGAAAAGGCCGAAATGCAAATCGCCTTTGAAAGGGAAAAGCTAGTATTAGAAAGAGAGAAGATGGTATTTAAGGAAAAAAAGATAGAGTTAGAAAAACAGGCAGAAAGGGAAAAGATAGAGTTAGAAAAACAGGCAGAAAGGGAAAAGATAGAGTTAGAAAAACAGGCAGAGAAGGAAAGGATAGGATGGGAAAGGGATGCAGAAAGGGAAAGAATAGAACAAGTACGAGAACTTGAGGAAAGGAAGTCAGAGGGGGAGAAACGAGCAAAGTTAGAAGCTATTGAGTTAGAAGACAGGAGTATGGAAAAGGAACACAAAAGGAAATTTGAATTATTAGAGGCTAAGAAGGATGGGCAACACGATTCTAAGTTAAAAGGCCATAAATTACCCCCTTTTGATGATGACAAGGATAATTTAGATAGTTATCTGCATAGGTTCGAGCGATATGCCACCATCCAGAAATGGCAAAGGGAAAATTGGGCGCTCCATCTCAGCACATTGCTTAAAGGTAAAGCGCTAGATGTGTATTCGTGTCTACCCGTAAATGACGCACTGAACTACGACACATTAAAAGAGGCACTCCTTAAAAGATATGAGCTGACGGAACAAGGGTTCCGTAAAAAGTTTAAATCAAGTAAGCCCGAAAAAGGTGAAACATTCGCCCAGTTTATATGTAGGACCGGAAATTATTTCCAACGGTGGATTGAATGTGCAAGGAATAAAATACATTCGAGGGTCTTACCGATTTTTTACTTAGGGACCAGTTGTTAGACATTTGTGGTAGGGAATTGTATTTATTCCTGAGGGAAAAGTTTTTAAGTAATGTATCCGATATGGCTACCCAAGCAGACTATTTTGCCGAAGCCCGAGGAGGAACCCAGAGTGTAATTTTAAGGGATAACAAGGGAGGTTATCTAGATCAGAGACTCAGAGAACCCGAGAAACTTGAAACCTATAAAGGTGGAAATTTTCAATCTGGGAAGGGTTCCTATCGTAGTAATAAACAATGTTTCACTTGTAAGGAATTCGGCCACATCACCCCCGATTGTCCGAAGAGGAAGAGTTTCGTCCCGAAAGTTGCGGTTGCTATCGAAAGCAGAGCGTGGTCAGGAGGCGGCAAGCGCGATGGTCTTCCTCGCGAAGGGTCTGAATCTAATAACGCGAGTAAGGTATACAATTCCAGATCGCGTGTGCAGGTCGGTCATGACGTTATCCAGTCCATCGGCACGTGCTTTTCCCCAGAGGCGAGGGTGCCGACTGCTACAGGTACCGCCAACGGACAAACAGTCACTGTCTAACGCGACACCGGGTGCACGGGTGTTGTGGTAAAGCGAAGTCTCGTTAGGGAAGACCAAATGCTTGGTTGAAAATCCCATTGTATGTTGTTAAATAGAACAATCGATCACGTCCCCGTTGCCAGAATAGAAATAGAGACGCCCTTTCTGAATGGGACTGTGGAAGCACTGTGCATGGAAAACCCTATATATGATTTAACCATAGGAAATGTAGAGGGATCCAGACTCCCAACCCTCTCTGATTTCCGGTTTCCCATCGTGCATGCCGTCGAAACTAGAGCGCAGGCGGATAAAAAGCCGCTACTTAAATTGAAAGTTCCGGAAGCCGTAACCGATATCTCACGTGATGAGTTTACACGTGAGCAAAGTCAGGACGAGTCTTTATGCGCACTCGCAGAGAGAATCTTGTCGGGTACCGCGAAATGTTGTAAGGGCGGTGGGAGCTCTAAATTCGTACTTACCAAGGGTTTAATGTACAAAGAATTTAGCACGCAGGAGGGGGGAAAGTATCTCCAATTAGTTGTCCCTCAGAAATTCAGGTCACATGTATTGAGAGTAGCGCATGAGTCTAGTATGGCAGGTCATTTAGGCATGAGAAAAACAACAGACAGAGTTTTAAGAGAGTTTTATTGGCCTGGAGTAAACGGTGACGTAGCACGATTTTGTCGGTCGTGCGACGTTTGCCAAAAGACTGTGTCAAAGGGAAGAAATACCAGAGTACCTTTAGGTGAAATGCCTCTTATAGATACCCCATTTAAAAGGGTAGCCATTGATATTGTGAGACCCATATTTCCTATTACAGATAGGAAAAACCGATATATCCTCACTCTAGTGGATTATGCTACTAGATACCCAGAAGCGATAGCATTACCATCAATTGAAACTGAACGCGTGGCTGAGACACTTGTCGACATGTTCAGTAGGGTAGGGGTACCTGAGGAAATCCTCACAGATTGCGGAGCCCAGTTTACCTCCGAACTAATGTCAGAAATTAGTAGGTTGTTGTCAATTAAACAGTTGCTCACTACACCGTATCACCCCATGTGTAATGGATTGGTAGAGAGATTTAACGGCACATTAAAACAAATGCTCCGTCGAATGTGCGCGGAGAAACCGCGAGATTGGGACAGATATTTAAACGCGATTTTGTTCGCGTATCGCGAGGTACCGCACGAGAGTTTGGGATTCTCGCCGTTTGAATTGCTATACGGTAGGGCAATTCGGGGTCCTATGCGGATTCTGCGCGAACTATGGTCAGGTGATGTCGCAGACGGAGAGGTTAAAACCACCTACCAGTACGTCGTAGACTTACGCGAGAGATTGGAAAGCACGTGTCGGATGGCACATGACGAGCTTGTGAAATCTGGTCGCAAGTACGCGAAATATTACAACCGGGAAACGCGAAGTAGGAAATTCGACGTGGGTGATCGTGTGTTGGTGCTACTCCCTACTAGTAGAAACAAATTATTGGTCCAATGGAAAGGGCCGTATGAGGTTAAACAGGTCATGGGTGAAATGGATTACCGAATTGACATTGGAGGTAGGATGAGAATATTTCATGCCAATATGTTAAAGAGTTATGTGGAGAGACCTAGTCAAATTGCTGAAAAAGGTGTTGTGAACGTTGTGTGCATTGCGGTCATAGAAGACGAATCAAGCGACGAACCGCAATTGGATTTTAACACAGACATTCCTCTTGAGTACCCTATGGTTGTAGGGAAAGAGGGAATAGATATGGTCACCGTATGTCCGGATTTACCTAACTGTAAGCGTCGCCAGATAGTAGAAATTTTGAATAAATACCCCGACGTATTTACAGATAGACCAGGAAATACTGGATTAATAACGCACGAGATAAGTTTGAACACCAGGGAGCCGATCAGAATTAAGGGATATCCGATACCCTTTAATACACGGGATAAAATCGATGAGGAAGTGGGTAAAATGTTAGACCTGGGAGAAATTGAACCCTCAAACTCCCCTTATTCTTCTCCCGTGGTATTGGTTAGTAAAAAAGATGGAACAAATAGATTCTGTATAGATTTTCGACAACTAAATAAAGTCACTGTGTTTGATGCTGAACCGATGCCAGACATGGAGGGCTTGTTTTCAAAATTAGGAGGGCACCAGTATATTTCTAAAATAGATTTAACAAAAGGATATTGGCAGGTGCCCATCGCTGAAAAATCCCGTGTATTAACTGCATTCGCGACCCCTAAAGGTCTTTACCAGTTTAAGGTGATGCCTTTTGGTCTAGTAAATGCCGGTGCGTCGTGCGTGCGTCTTATGCGGAAATTGTTGAAAGACATGAATAACGTAGATAGTTTTGTCAATGATATTCTTGTGTATACACATACCTGGGAAGAACATGTTGGGATATTAGTTGTTCTGTTCGAAAGACTCCGTAAGACAAATCTCACCGCGAGACCCTCCAAGTGTAGTATAGCGTATGCTTGGGACATTTAGTAAGTGGGTCAGGGCAGTTAAAACCTCACCCCGACAAAGTTGGGGCTATCAAAGATGCTCCTAGACCCGAAACCAAGAAACAAATACGATCGTTTCTTGGGTTGATAGGTTTTTATAGGAAATTTGTTCCGAATTTCGCCGCCATAGCTAGTTTATTGACGGATTTAACTAGGAAGGGACAGCCAAATAAGATTTCTTGGGGTTCTTGCCAAGAAAGAGCTTTTAACGCTCTTAAGGAAAATTTGATCAGTGCACCAATCTTAAAGTTGTCGGAATTAAATAAGTCGTTCATTTTGAGGTCTGATGCGTCAGAGACCGGGTTAGGTGAAGTTTTGCTACAAGAGCAAGAAGGGGTAAAAATACCCATAGCCTATGCTAGTAGAAAATTGCTGCCTAGGGAGCAAAATTACTCTGTGATCAAAAAGAAGTGCTTGGCACTGGTGTGGGGTATAGTTAAATTCCACACGTACCTTTTCGGAAGGGAATTCGTCCTTGAAACGGACTATCAGCCTCTCATATATTTGAACAAGGCAAAAGTTTCCAACGCAAGATTGATGCGTTGGGCACTGACTCTGCAACCATATCGTTTTCGGATTGAAGCAATCAGAGGGTCGGAAAATGTAGGGGCTGATTACTTAAGCAGACTGTGATTTGCAGTTTTTTTTATATTTTTATTCCTTCATAATATCACGTTATTACTGTAATGTAAATAACGTTTCATTTCGTATTTTTGTGTGTGCCAATTTCGTTGGTTTTTCTAAAAGTGTTTCCACTTTTTTTTGACGGGGGGAGGTATGTCACGAAATTGTATACGACTATGTTCAATATGGATATGTGGTCAAAAATCTAGTCTCGATTTTGTTACTGCGTACAGCCTTACCGAGGGTAGTTTATTATTTTTATGGGCTTTTTAGTTATTTCGACATAATGAGCGAACACTCAGCTCATGCTGCATGTGCGAAATTGCCTGCAGTTTAAAGTACCTAGCTGCGCATATCTGTCACAGCTAGGGGTATATAAGGACGAAATTATAAGACAGAAATCACATTACGATCCAGTCTTGTCGGATCAAAACTGAGAGAAGTGATGGCTGTGTTCTTGCTACTAAGAGAGACAAAGATTTTAAATACACGGATACAACTACTGGTAGACATTACACAATGTGTACCTAATACTTGATTCTGAATTTCTGAGGGACAATTTGGGTGTGACTTTTATTGGACATTACACAGTGTGTACTTAACATATCATTCTGTTAATATGGGTGTGACTTTTATTGGATATTACACAATGTGTACTTAACATGGCATTCTGTTAAATATATGGGTGTGACTGTTATTGGACATTACACAATGTGTACTTAACATAGCATTATGTTAAATATATGGGTGTGACTGTTATTGGACATTACATAATGTGTACGTAACATAGCATTCTGTTTAATATATGGGTGTGACTGTTATTGGACATTACACAATGTGTACTTAACATAGCATTCTGTTAAATATATGGGTGTGACTTATTGGACATAACACAATGTGTACTTAACATAGCATTCTGTTTAATATATGGGTGTGACTGTTATTGGACATTACACTATGTGTACTTAACATAGCATTCTGTTAATATGAGTGTGACTGTTATTGGACATAACACAATGTGTACTTAACATTTCATTCTGTTAATATGGGTGTGACTGTTGATGGACATAACACAATGTGTACTTAACATATCATTCTGTTAATATGAGTGTGACTGTTATTTGACATAACACAATGTGTACTTAACATAGCATTCTGTTAAATATATGGGTGTGACTGTTATTGGATATAACACAATGTGTACTTAACATATCATTATGTTAATATGGGTGTGACTGTTATTGGGCATAACACAATGTGTACTTAACATAGCATTCTGTAAATATATGGGTGTGACAGTTATTCAACATTACACAATGTGTACTTAACATATCATTCTGTTAAATATATGGGTGCGACTGTTATTGGACATTACACAATGTGTACTTAACATATAATTCTGTTAAATATATGGGTGTGACTGTTATTGGACATTACACAATGTGTACTTAACATATCATTTTGTTTAATATATGAGTGTGACTGTTATTGGACATAACACAATGTGTACTTAACATAGCATTCTGTTAATATGGGTGTGACTGTTATTGGACATAACACAATGTGTACTTGACATATCATTCTGTTAATATGAGTGTGACTGTTATCGGACATAACACAATGTGTAATTAACATATCATTCTGTTAATATGAGTGTGACTGTTATTGGACATAACACAATGTGTACTTAACATAGCATTCTGTTTAATATATGGGTGTGACTGTTATTGGACATAACACAATGTGTACTTAACATAGCATTCTGTTAATATGGGTGTGACTGTTATTGGACATAACACAATGTGTACTTAACATATCATTCTGTTAATATGAGTGTGACTGTTATTGGACATAACACAATGTGTACTTAACATATTCTGTTAGTATGAGTGTGACTGTTATTGGACTTAACACAATGTGTACTTAACAAAGCATTCTGTTAACATGGGTGTGACTGTTATTGGACATTACACAATGTGTACTTAACATAGCATTCTGTTAGTATGAGTGTGACTGTTATTGGACATAACACAATGTGACTTAACATAGCATTCTGTAAAATATATGGGTGTGACTGTTTTTGGATATAACACAATGTGTACTTAACATATCATGTTAATATGGGTGTAACTGTTATTGGGCATAACACAATGTGTATTTAACATAGCATTCTGTAAATATATGGGTGTGACAGTTATTGGACATTACACAATGTGTACTTAACATATCATTCTGTTAAATATATTGGTGTGACTGTTATTGGACATTACACAATGTGTTCTCAACATATCATTCTGTTAAATATATGGGTGTGACTGTTATTGGACATTACACAATGTGTACTTAACATAGCATTCTGTTAATATGGGTGTGACTGTTATTGGACATAACACAATGTGTACTTAACATATCATTCTGTTAATATGAGTGTGACTGTTATTGGACATAACACAATGTGTACTTAACATATCATTCTGTTAATATGAGTGTGACTGTTATTGGACATAACACAATGTGTACTTAACATAGCATTCTGTTAAATATACAGATAAAATCAACTACCTGAAGACTTCTGATGATGTGTGCATGATACATATACATCATTTTGTTAACTGTATAGATTAAATAAGTACATTGTTAAATACATGGATGCAATGCAACTACTAGTGAAGGAAGACAGTATGTGTACATCATTAAGTTAAATACGTAGATGCAACCAAATGCCAATGGACCACAAACAACATTTACATGTTACATAACATTGTTAAATGCATAGATACAATTATGATTGGACTTCAAACATGTGCATATGATGTAACATTTTGTTAAATATATAGATACAACTACATTATTCATTGAAATACATGGATACAACTACATTATTCATTGAAATACATGGATACAACTACATTATTCATTGAAATACATGGATACAACTACATTATTCATTGTAATACATGGATACAGCAAATGAAGACAATACATCATTCATTTAAAACTTCAAAACAACATTTGTACATGAAATATCATTTTGTTAAATACATGTATTCAGCTAACTACCACTGGATCTCAAGCAACATGTGTACATGATGTAAAATTTATAAATATTGAATATATTTTTTGGATAAGTTCAATGTGTGTAAGCACATTTGGATGCCTCTACATTGGAACTACTAGTGGATATAGACAACATATATTTGATGATTTGGTTTTAAGCTAGTTATTTGTATCTGATGATTTGGTTTTAAGCTAGTTAGGTGCATTTGATGATTAGGTTTTAAGCTAGTTAGGTGTATCTGATAATTAGGTTTTAAGCTAGTTAGGTGTATCTGATAATTAGGTTTTAAGTTAGTTAGGTGTATCTGATAATTAGGTTTTACGCAACTTAGGTGTACCTAATAATTAGGTTTTAAGCTAGTTAGGTGTATCTGATAATTAGGTTTTAAGCTAGTTAGGTGTATCTGATAATTAGGTTTTAAGTTAGTTAGGTGTATCTGATAATTAGGTTTTACGCAACTTAGGTGTACCTAATAATTAGGTTTTAAGCTAGTTAGGTGTATCTGATTATTAGGGTTTAAGCTAGTTAGGTGTATCTGATAATTAAGTTTTAAGCTAGTTAGGTGTATCTGATGATTTTGTTTAAGTTAGTTAAATGTATCTGATAATTAGGTTTTAAGCTAGTTAGGTCTATGTGATCATGTAGTTTAAGCTAGTTAGGTGTATCTGATGATTAGGTATTAAGCTAGTTAGGTGTATCTGATTAGGTTTTAAGCTAGATAGGTGTATCTGATTAGGTTTTAAGCTAGTTAGGTGTATTTGATGACTAGTTTTTAAGCTAGGTAGGTGTATCTGATGATTAGATTTTAAGCTAAGTAGGTGTATGTGATAATTAGGTTTTAAGCAAGCTAGTTAGGTGTATCTGATAATTAGGTTTTAAGCTAGTTAGGTGTATCTGATGATTAGGTTTTAAGCTAGTTAGGTGTATCTGATGAATAGGTTTAAAGCTAGCTAGGTGTATCTGATAATTAGGTTTTAAGCTAGTTAGGTGTATCTGATGATTAGGTTTTAAGCTAGTTAGGTGTATCTGATAATTAGGTTTTAAGCTAGTTAGGTGTATCTGATAATTCGGTTTTAAGCAAGCTGGTTAGGTGTATCTGATAATTAGGTTTTAAGCTAGTGTATCTGATGATTAGGTTTTAAGCTAGTTAGGTGTATCTGATGATTAGGTTTTAAGCTAGTTAGGTGTATCTGATAATTAGGTTTTAAGCTAGTAAGGTGCATCATGATTAGTTTTTAAGGTAGTTAGGTGTATCTGATGATTAGGTTTTAAGCTAGTTAGGTGTATCTGATCATTAGGTTTTAAGCTAGTTAGGTGTATCTGATGATTAGGTTTTAAGCTAGTTAGGTGTATCTGATAATTAGGTTTTAAGCTAGTTAGGTGTATCTGATAATTCGGTTTTAAGCAAGCTGGTTAGGTGTATCTGATAATTAGGTTTTAAGCTAGTGTATCTGATCATTAGGCTTTAAGCTAGTTAGGTGTATCAGATAATTAGGTTTTAAGCTAGTTAGGTGTACCTGATAATGACGTTTTAAGCTAATTAGGTGTATCTCATGATTAGGTTTCAAGCTAGGTAGGTGTATCTGATGATTAGGTTTTAAGCTAGTTAATTGTATCTGATGATTAGGTTTTCAGCTAGTTAGGTGTATATAATAATTAGGTTTTAAGCTAGTTAGGTGTATCTGATGATTAGGTTTTAAGCTAGGTAGGTGTATCTAATGATTATGTTTTAAGCTACTTAGGTGTATCTGATAATTAGGTTTTATGCAGGCTAGTTAGGTGTATCTGATAATTATTTTTTAAGCTAGTTAGGTGTACCTGATAATTACGTTTTTAGCTAGTTAAGTGTATCTGATTAGGATTTAAGCTAGTGAGGTGTATCTGATGATTAGGTTTTAAGCTAGTTAGGTGTATCTGATAATTAGGTTTTAAGATAGGTGTATCTGATGATTAGGTATTAAGCTAGTTAGGTGTATCTGATGATTAGGTTTTAAGTTAGTTAGGTGTGTCTGATTAGGTTTTAAGCTAGTTAGGTGTATCTGATAATTAGGTTTTAAGCTAGTTAGGTGTATCCGATGAGTAGGTTTTCAGCTAGTTAGGTGTGTCTGATGATTAGGTTTTAAGCTAGTTAGGTGTACCTGATAATTACGTTTTTAGCTAGTTAAGTGTATCTGATTAGGTTTCAAGCTAGTTAGGTGTCTGTGATGATTAGGTTTTAAGCTAGTTAGGTGTGTCTGGTGATTAGGTTCTAAGCTAGTTAGGTGTACCTGATAATTAGGTTTTAAGCTGGTTAGGTGTATCTGATGATTAGGTTTTAAGCTAGTTAGGTGTATCTGATAATTAGGTTTTAAGCTAGGTAGATGTATCTGATAATTAGGTTTTTATCTAGTTAGGTGTATATGATAATTAGGTTTTAAACTATTTAGGTGTATCTGATAATTAGGTTTTAAGCTAGTTAGGTGTATCTGATAATTAGGTTTTAAGCTAGTTAGGTGTACCTGATAATGACGTTTTAAGCTAATTAGGTGTATCTGATGATTAGGTTTCAAGCTAGGTAGGTGTATCTGATGATTAGGTTTTAAGCTAGTTAATTGTATCTGATGATTAGGTTTTTAGCTAGTCAGGTGTATCTGATGATTAGGTTTTAAGCTAGTTAGGTGTATCTGATAATTAGGTTTTAAGCTAGTAAGGTGCATCATGATTAGTTTTTAAGGTAGTTAGGTGTATCTGATGATTAGGTTTTAAGCTAGTTAGGTGTATCTGATCATTAGGTTTTAAGCTAGTTAGGTGTATCTGATGATTAGGTTTTAAGCTAGTTAGGTGTATCTGATTATTAGGTTTTCAGCTAGTTAGGTGTATCTGATAATTCGGTTTTAATCAAGCTGGTTAGGTGTATCTGATGATTAGGTTTTATGCTATTGTATCTGATGATTAGGCTTTAAGCTAGTTAGGTGTATCTGATAATAAGGTTTTAAGCTAGTTAGGTGTACCTGATAATGACGTTTTAAGCTAATTAGGTGTATCTCATGATTAGGTTTCAAGCTAGGTAGGTGTATCTGATGATTAGGTTTTAAGCTAGTTAATTGTATCTGATGATTAGGTTTTAAGCCAGTTAGGTGTATCTAATAATTAGGTTTTAAGCTAGTTAGGTGTATCTGATGATTAGGTTTTAAGCTAGGTAGGTGTATCTAATAATTAGGTTTTAAGCTACTTTGGTGTATCTGATAATTAGGTTTTATGTAGGCTAGTGAGGTGTATCTGATAATTATTTTTTAAGCTAGTTAGGTGTACCTGATAATTACGTTTTTAGCTATTTAAGTGTATCTGATTAGGATTTAAGCTAGTGAGGTGTATCTGATGATTAGGTGTTAAGCTAGTTAGGTGTATCTGATAATTAGGTTTTAAGATAGGTGTATCTGATGATTATGTTTTAAGCTAGTTAGGTGTATCTGATGATTAGGTTTTAAGTTAGTTAGGTGTGTCTGATTAGGTTTTAAGCTAGTTAGGTGTATCTGATAATTAGGTTTTAAGCTAGTTAGGTGTATCTGATGAGTAGGTTTTCAGCTAGTTAGGTGTGTCTGATGATTAGGTTTTAAGCTAGTTAGGTGTACCTGATAATTACGTTTTTAGCTAGTTAAGTGTATCTGATTAGGTTTCAAGCTAGTTAGGTGTCTGTGATGATTAGGTTTTAAGCTAGTTAGGTGTGTCTGGTGATTAGGTTCTAAGCTAGTTAGGTGTACCTGATAATTAGGTTTCAAGCTGGTTAGGTGTATCTGATGATTAGGTTTTAAGCTAGTTAGGTGTATCTGATAATTAGGTTTTAAGCTAGGTATATGTATCTGATAATTAGGTTTTTATCTAGTTAGGTGTATCTGATAATTAGGTTTTAAACTAGTTAGGTGTATCTGATAATTAGGTTTTAAGCTAGTTAGGTGTATCTGATAATTAGGTTTTAAGCTAGTTAGGTGTACCTGATAATGACGTTTTAAGCTAATTAGGTGTATCTGATGATTAGGTTTCAAGCTAGGTAGGTGTATCTGATGATTAGGTTTTAAGCTAGTTAATTGTATCTGATGATTAGGTTTTAAGCTAGTTAGGTGTATCTAATAATTAGGTTTTAAGCTAGTTAGGTGTATCTGATGATTAGGTTTTAAGCTAGTTAATTGTATCTGATGATTTGGTTTTAAGCTAATTAGGTGTATCTAATAATTAGGTTTTAAGCTAGTTAGGTGTATCTGATGATTAGGTTTTAAGCTAGGTATGTGTAGCTGATGATTAGGTTTTAAGCTAGCTAGCTGTATATGATAATTAGGTTTTAAGCAAGCTAGTTAGGTGTATCTGATTATTAGGTTTTAAGCTAGTTAGGTGTATCTGATGATTAGGTTTTAAGTTAGTTCGGTGTCTGATTAGGTTTTAATCTAGTTAGGTGTATCTGATAATTAGGTTTTAAGCTAGTTAGGTGTATCTGATGAGTAGGTTTTCAGCTAGTTAGGTGTGTCTGATGATTAGGTTTTCAGCTAGTTAGGTGTATCTGATGATTAGGTTTTAAGCTAGTTAGGTGTAGCTGATAATTAGGTTTTAAGTTAGTTAGGTGTATGTGATGATTAGGTTTTAAGCTAGTTAGGTGTGTCTGGTGATTAGGTTCTAAGCTAGTTAGGTGTACCTGATAATTAGGTTTTAAGCTAGTTAGGTGTATCTGATAATTAGGTTTTAAGCTAGGTAGATGTATCTGATAATTAGGTTTTAATCTAGTTATGTGTATCTGATAATTAGGTTTTAAGTTAGTTAGGTGTATGTGATGATTAGGTTTTAAGCTAGTTAGGTTTGTCTGGTGATTAGGTTCTAAGCTAGTTAGGTGTACCTGATAATTAGGTTTTAAGCTTTTTAGGTGTATCTGATAATTAGGTTTTAAGCTAGGTAGATGTATCTGATAATTAGGTTTTAATCTAGTTATGTGTATCTGATAATTAGGTTTTAAACTAGTTAGGTGTATCTGATAATTAGGTTTTAAGCTAGTTAGGTGCATCTGATAATGAGGTTTTAAGCTAGTTAGGTGTATCTGATAATTAGGTTTTAAGCTAGGTAGATGTATCTGATAATTAGGTTTTAATCTAGTTATGTGTATCTGATAATTAGGTTCTAAACTAGTTAGGTGTATCTGATAATTAGGTTTTAAGCTAGTTAGGTGCATCTGATAATTAGGTTTTAAGCTAGTTAGGTGTATTGGATGATTAGGCTTTAAGCTAGTTAGGTGTATCTGATGATTAGGTTTTAAGCTAGTTAGTTGTATCTGATAATTAGGTTTTAAGCTAGTTAGGTGTATCTGATGATTAGGTTTTAAGCTAGTTAGGTGTGTCTGATGATTAGGTTTTAAGCTAGTTAGGTGTATCTGATGATTAGGTTTTAAGCTAGTTATGTGTGTCTGATGATTATGTTTTAAGCTAGTTAGGTGTATCTGATAATTAGGTTTTAAGCTAGTTAGGTGCATCTGATAATTAGGTTTTAAGCAGGCTGGTTAGGTGTATCTGATGATTATGTTTTAAGCAATGTAGGTGTATCTGATAATTTAGCTATAAGCTAGTTAAGTGTATCTGATATTTAGGTTTAAAGCTAGTTAGGTGTATCTGATAATTAGGTTTTAAGCTAGTTAGGTGTATTTAATAATTAGGTTTTAAGCTAGTTAGGTGTATCTGATGATTATGTTTTAAGCAAGGTAGGTGTATCTGATAATTTAGCTATAAGCTAGTTAAGTTTATCTGCTAATTTAGTTTTAAGCTAGTTAAGTGTATTCGATAATTTAGTGTTAGGTGTATCTGATGATTTAGTTTAAGCTAGTTCAGTGTAACTGATGATTAGGTTTTACAAAAATCATTGGGGGGAAGAAACTGGAAAGATGTGATATTCATTGCTAATAGTAGTCTAAGGCTTTAACAATACATCATCAACATCATTAGTCTCATGACCTTGTATCCTTATTGAGGCATTGTGCTGCTGAACATCTGACCAGTTCCCTCCACTTGTGCCAATGCCTGCGTCTCTTTACAAAACTTTTCCTGGTCCATTCTTTGATGTTGTCAGTCTCCCTTTTTCTCTGTCTGTCACTCTGGACACTGCCCTGCAGTACTGTTGTGGATAGACCGTTGGATCTAGTGACATGACCTACCATTTTAGCTTTCTCTTTTTCACAGTGGTGAGGAGGTCTTCACATTGGCCTACTTCATGCCTGATGTTTTATTGCATATTTTCATACAACGTATGAATTCCTCTTTAATATTGCAGAAATATGAAAGCATACAAACGTTTGATGTTTCGGATCATTAATAATAGCACTTACTATTCGTAATTGGCGTGATTTCTAGCATCGGATGCGTGAGATCGCAGGTTGGATCTCCGACTTATTCAAAACCAAAGACATTTTAAAATGTTACTAGTATCTTCCTCGGATGTCTCTTAGTATTTAAAGGTTAGTGTTAGAACTGGCTGACCTGGTGTCAAGATATGTATGATATCAGCAGCATTATGTCTCATTGCCAGACATCACTATAAACTGTCACAGGTGAGACATCGTAGTGATATGATTGAATAAGCGATAAAACTAAATCCAAATCTTACACACGCGGACCCTTCACACTCAATCCTTAATGTATCAATTGTCCTAAATGTAAAATGTCTCCTTCACAACAAGTATTATTATAAGTATATACTGTATAGTTAAATATCCAATGTCTGTGGTTTGTGTGCCATCACAAAACATAATATTACATTGATATTATAATTCCAATTTGATTTCCTTTAAACGTTTCGAGAGCTGCAAGTTTTTAACAATAATAAATGTTTGCAATAGCATGAAACAATGAGGATTTTTTAACTTAAGAATCGATAAATTGCTGGTTTAAATAACTTTATAATCTCTGTATGTTGGAGTATAATTTATGAAAGGTATTCAGAATATAGAATATCAAATTGCATATATGCACCTCCCTGATGGATTCGGCCTGGATTTAAAAGTGAAATGTGAATTGAAACAGACCGAACAACGTACATTTAAGTTTAATAATTTATTCACTTCTTTTTCATTTGCTGACATTATCTAATCTGGTAAAATTCATTTCTATTGTTTTGAAACCAGCAAAATACATAGAACTAGTTCATATTAAGGCTTTAATCATAACATCTCAGCCAATGAAGCCTCTGTAAGATTATGCATAGTTCTCATGACCAAATGCAAATAAATTTCAACCAGCATTCTCTGCAGCGTACACTTTCTCTATGCATACATTTTCACATTGTTACTTCACCTCTATACCCCCTACGTTATAAATGTATGAGCACACAAGTTTAAAACCAATACAGATGGCATATTCACAATTGATTAACTTTTTAAAGCCACCTGCTTGTTGATGAATCTTCAAATATCACGTGTTTACTTACTGAGGTCAACTATAATGTACCTCAAAAATAACTTCTTAACTCGGAATATAAACGAACTAAATTTACTGACTACAATACATCCATGAATTCATGTTGCTATTAATAAATTATGGATCTATATTGTGTTAAATGCAAGACGCGTACTTGCACAAACGACTTAACAATAATTACAACAAGCAATAGCAGACCAGCGCTCACCGGCACATGCACAATGTGGTTTAAATAAATTTTGATTTATTTCTATGAAATCAGGTGATAATTTAAAAACACGTGGAGGTGATATTGCAGCAAAATTGACAAAACTTCCAGGTATTACATGGGCTAAATATCCAGACGAATAACACATTCCAGGAAAGTATTACTGTAGCTGTGTGTGTGTGTGTGTGTGTGTGTGTGTGTGTGTGTGTGTGTATGAGCCAAACATTTCAACCACATCCTTACGGTAAAAAATTATGAAGCATTACATGATGGTTTCAGAAACTGATGGTTGAAAAAACAAGTGTTTTCTGAATAATCAGGGTTATTTAATGTTTTCTGCTGGAGAGAAAATGACGGAAATCCAGAAAAAGAACTCATTTGATGATCTGCAAGCTATAACACAAAGTGAAAATACCAAACGCGGCCTGACAGGGAGATATTCAAAACATACGTAATCTATTATATAGATTATATTATTTCAAATATTTAGATATCTGCGTATCCTCGATTAGTCGTATGGCAGAATGTATATATAAATCCGCTTTTTCTAAGAAATTTAATCAAAATGTATCCTTTAGATATAATTAAAAACACTACTTGGTTATCTCAATAATATTTACTCATCTTTTTTAATTTGTTTGATTTGTTAAATTAAAGCTTCCTACCAAAACAAAAAAAAAAAACAAAGTTTCTAACTAATCGTCAGTTTTTTTGGTGGTCATTTGTTTAAATTATTATGGATGTGATTGTCTAATCGTTTATGCCTCATTCGATGTCACACCCTCTGCTGCTACGAATTAAATCATATCGTATAGCAATAATGGTAGGAGAATCATTAACATCTAGATCAGCAGGAGAAAGACTGAAGGCAATTAAGAAATTTATACCCATCCGTGATTCTGTCAGACACATATTACAGCTACGAAGAGACTCTCAGGATCATTTTGCAGAAGGTTCAGAAGGGCGGGTCAAAATACCATTTTATAGAAGCCTTTATTTGCTAAATAAAGACTATTTTGTAAGCAAAACAATTGAAAACAAACCCGCGTAATTGTGTCATCGCGCGCTATTTGGCTACTATTAATTAAATAGTCGTTATAACAATAATGATAGGAGTATCATCTGCAAATAAATTAACTAAATCGCAAAAAGATCCAAGCAAACAATAAATATTTTACGAGATCTTTCTGGTGGTTTAGTTGCCGCACAACCACGACCTCAACCAGAGGAAGATATTATTGAACTTCATGAAAAAGGTGTTGATAAAAGAGGTGTTGCTTATCGTAATAAATTTCTTCCTGATAAATTTAATTATATCAAAACAATAAAATTTAATGATGTTGCTGAAATAGCTGATTTTGCCGTTAGAAGTTTTAGTTTTAAATTTGTTTTATTTAGAACCCGATTGGTATAATGGGATGTATCGTATATTAACAAACAATTCCCAATCTGCGGAAGCCGATAAAACATATAAGGAATATATGGATGAAGCAAAACAAAAGCTGAATTATCTAGTACTGGGCGGCTTGAACCTAAACTTTTTCAACTACAAAAATCAAAACTTTTACAAGGAGAAAAATCTGATTAATTGTCTCCAACTCAAGTAGAAACAAAAGAGAAAGGTTTCTCTCATTCTGAAATTCATGGTAATGGTCGTGTTCCCTGTCCTAATAACAGTCTCGCCGACAAAGTACGATTAGAAATTCTTATCGGTAGTAAACGAGCTGGAAATAACTCACCGGAAGAAATGAGGCTGCTGATATCTGCCGACGACTATTTCAAGGTGGTATCATGGATATCGGTGTATACCACGAATTTATCAATGAACTAGTTCATGACTATTACAGCGATTAGATAAATAACATTTAAATAAAATGATCATACGTCGTAACCATGACAAGCCAACTAGCGCATACACAGTACATTCTCAGTTGCCAGTTTATAAAGTAAACTACGGATATGGACTAGGTGACATTATTCTGGGGTTATTCACTAGAAACGCTCCCAAAATGGCACCAGAAGCAAGAGAATTATCGATGAAAGCAATTGGTGTTATTTGTAATAAAGTACTGTTGGTGATCTCGCTCATAGCGCGTTTAATACCGCTAAGGAAAAATTAATATCGCTGTTTCGACGGCCAAAAAAACAAGCACCGGTAAAAGTACCATCTACGGAAGTTGTGCCACCAAATAGCAGTAAGATGGTAAATAGCGTGGTAACCCAAAAATTAGCAGCATTAATAAATCAAGACGGTGAATCACAGAGAAATATTCCCGCGAGTTTAATTGCTGATAGTGGCCTGACAAAATCAGCGAGATCATGATTTAGATCGACAATATTTAAATAAAATGTTCAAATCGGTTCCAGACTAGGCTTTTGATTTGGTCGCACCAGTCCTCAAAAACGATTCCGTGCGCGATTATCAATATTTTTCATACAATGCAATACAACCTGATTCCCAATCACGAATTGAACTTCAGGTTCAGGATACAAGTACATATTTCTTGCCATGCGAAGCTTTCATTGAAGTGGAAGGTCAACTAGTACAAAATATTAAGGCTAATACACTGTATCCTTATCTCCCAACTGATCGAATCGGATTTGTCAATAATGGTAACGTTATAGCGCACAGTACATGGTTGACTCCAGAAAGATCGAATCTATCGATAATGATGTTGATGTCGCCACTACAATAGTTGGACTAGCTCGATATTCCGACGACTATATAAGATCTGCTGGTCAATAAATGATGTTCGCTAAGGATACTAATGATTTCTATTATAATCAGTATGATGTAAGACGACCAACAACAAAAAAAAAAAAAACACATTCTGCTGCAGATGACGCTGATGTTGAAGGTGTTGTTATTAATATTAATCCTAATGTCAATCTAGGATTTTTAACTGGTAAAACGATGTTAGATCGCCATGGCAGATTTTCATGCGCGATTCCTCTAGCTCATATTTTGGTTTATGTAGAAATGTTAGAAAGGTTATCTTTGCAGCTAAGCATACAGTAGTTTTTTTATGAGGAAATTCTATGACAATGATGCAATCTGGCGTGCCGCTGGTATTGGTGATGGTAAGATAGTTCTATTCAAGCTTTAATTGCCAGTAACGACTCCATCGATCACCACAGAAGAGCTATTGTTATTGTTTATGGACCAAAGTGGTAAATCATTGATGTCATGGTTGGATCTTACATCAACTACAATGACAAGTTATGCTAATGGTGTATTTACATGACATATAGCGTCAACGAGTATTTCTTCTCTTTGGCATATTTTCATTGCGCTGCAACATAAAAACAGGATAGAGGGACCTGATAAACAACAGCGTTGTCATTTGATATTTGATAAACAAGGAGTCAACGAGGTATCATTGCGAATAAATGGCCAGGACGAACCTTCCGAAGATAGTTCGCTTGATTATACCAATAATGAAATAGCCCGCGCGAATGATTGTTTATGGTCTTTTATGGGTCGCGACCAAAATGTCGATATTGGCCAACAAATATCGCAATTGGATTTTAAAACCTTGTATCCTATGTATTACTTTTCATAACAACATCTCGATCTAAGTAGGCAATCCGTCGTTGATACACATTTCTGTGCTCGCGTCGCGCTTCCTGCTGGTGTTGATTCCTATAGAGCATTTGCAGTTATTCTCAGTGAAAAATCATTGTTACTTGAAGGTGGTGATGGAAGAATGAGAGGCATTGACACCCCAGTAAAAAAACATGTAAAACATGTAGACAATTAGATCAATATATTATTTAATTAACAGTGTCATACAGTCATGAAAATGTCATGTTGACTCCTGGTCAAGCAAAGAAATTGCAGTCGAAAAATACTAGCACGTATGGTGCAAAAGTAACTTGGAAACAAGAGCGGATTGCTAATGGAGGGACAAAAATAAAATATTGACTAAAACTCAACTTAACCATTTTAATCAATCGCTAAAGCAAACACATATGTTCAATTCGAGTTTGTTCCCCCCGCAGTAAAAAATATAAAATCAGGTGGTGTATTTCCCCTCCTCGCCGCGATTTCTGCGTTGATTGCCGCCGCGGCCCCCGCTGTCGCTAAAGCATCTTAAGCGCCAAGTGCTGTTGGTATCGCCACGAGAATGGCATTGAAGAAAGATACCGGAAACGGATACAAAAGAAAAGGAAATGGCTTGAGATTACCAGGCAATCGATTCACACGATACGGAGCGGGATTGAGGCTCCCAGGACGCATTCGTTCGTAACTCCAATGTCAAATTTTGATTTACTCTCCGCGGTAAAAACAAAATCCGTTTAAGAAATTTCAGAGGTGTTTTTATGAAAGGTCAATTACCAAATCAGCCATATAATCCCGAAACAGGTATTATTAATCTCGATGATAACAACGGACCTGGAACTCATTGGGTAGCATACGCAATTGATTCACTTAGTAGTTATTTATTTTGATTCTTATGGATTAGCACCGCCAAAAGAATTTCTCAAATATATATCTGGGTTAAAAAGTCCTGTTTGGTATTCAACGCTGCCTACGCAGACGATGTCTGAACCTCCAATATGTGGTCGATAAGTTAGTAATGTCTTGACCGCGATCTTAACATCCACCAAACAAACTCATATACGAGTACATGAATACACCAGCGATAACTTTTTAAAGAGATCTTAAATGTATAATGAAAGATATTTGGGGGATATCTATTTCACGAGAAAAGAAAACTAAAGGTGTTTCAAATGATGTTGTAAAGAAACTTGTCAATGATGCGCTATCTGAAACATTAAACCTGGTAGATGTATCACCGGATGATATAGTTGTATTTCAAGACCGACAGGGTCAATTAAAAACTAGTAATGTTTCCTTGAAAGATATTTTAGTTAAACTCGACCACGTAGTTGAAAATTCTACCGCGGTGTTTGATTCGACAGGTAAAATTAAACATGGGGGTCTTTATTCAACCATTGATAGCAAATTAACAGCGCTGAACAACGATTATGTATTATCGACGAATACATTAAGAACGCTACGATCTGATTATGACACTCATATTAATCAGTTTACTGGTTTACTATTGTTTTGAAAATAGAAACCTGTTTATAATTTATTTGGAATTCCACCAGCGATTCCGTTGAAACTTACTGATGTAAAAACAGCCGTTGATAAATTGACAACGCTGAGATCTGAATTTGACGCTCATGTCATCACGTATAACGATTTTTTCCGAGAACCTGTACAAGTTAAAACCGAATTAATAAAATTTATGGGAACCCTTCCACCGGTGATCCCGTAAAAACTAATTGATGTAAACCTCATCGATGATAAACTAACAACGCTGAGATCTAAATATTCATGTAAATCAGTTTACTCGTCTCCGTAATAATTTTGGAAAGGTTTACGACGCTCTTTATGATTTCTTTGGAAACCCACAACCACAACAACTAGTGGTGCTTCCTATAAAACTTGCTTATCCATCACCCAGATTTAAAAAAAAACAAACCAGGAGGCTATCAAGGATGATTTTCCTCGCATGATTAACACACTTGATAAAATTAAAATCTCTCATAAAGGAAATATCAATAATGTGTATTCGATACTTCATGGAATAACTCTGGTTTCTCCGACGCAATTTAATATATTATCGACTTCATCCACCAAGGTGACTACTATTTTCAGAGCGGTAATAGAAAAGGGATCAACTGAACGATTCCAGATATCTTCCACCTACCGTAGTTTAGCTCGAGCGTCGATCACATGGTACGTAGAAGTTGTAGTTGATTTAAGTAAACAACTTGATTAAATAATGACCACCCAGCAGTATCGATATGCACAAGTCCGCGAATTACAAACTAAACTCAAGGATCTTACAAACGAGTATCAAACAAAAGTAAAAACAATATCATCGAAGTATTACTCAAATTGATGTAAATGTGTACTCGGTTTTAGGTGTTATCGCTGAAACCGGTGTAATGTTATCGTCGGTTACATTGATCACTCCTGTAATTGTCACAATCTGTATTTCTGCGGCGACAGTAATCACAGGAGGAATTATCACAAAACGTTAACTACATGATTATACTGTTAAATTCCACACCGCGTCAACCGCGTATCCACAAATATTGGCGATGATATCATCTAGTCTAGATGATACTATTATATCCGATGATGAATTCTCGTCGATGGTCAACATTTATGAATATGCGATGTCAACACTAGAAAAAACATATAGATGATAACAATGTCGCAGACATCACCACAAAAATTACTTCAACGGATAGTCTAGAAAACCGCTTCGGTGAAAACAACGATTTAATCAATCACAGCAAATAAACCTGAATTCAGTATTGACTTTCCAACTCCGATTCCAGTAAAGCTGATCGCTTCGAGTATATTATAGCTGGCCTTTATGTTGTTGCTGTAGGGTTTAACGCCAGTTTTCAGCACAAGATAGGCTATACATGGCGGCCAGTATTATTGGTGGAGGAAGAACACAGAAAAACCCCTTAAAAAAACACCGACCCACGAGAAGCTACCGGCAAGCTTTCTCACATACCCACATTAGCTGAGCCTGAGACTCGAACCCACGCAGACAGAGGTGATATGGCAGTGATCCGTAACGGTGAGAATTTTAGACCACTCGGCCACTCGGGGCCCTTTTTAGCTGGACTAATATCAGATGAGAATCAAACCATATGGTACTCCAGATTAGCAAAGACTATAGCTCCCAACGGGAAGTATGACATCGCGGATATCAACGAAAAAATGCAGCGCAGAATAAAATCTATTACAGGAACTGAATCTAATATCGAGTTAACAGTTCATGAACCATCGCTCTCAACGCAATTGAGATAAACTCTCCTGTATACGCCGTGGATCAGAACTATATTAGGATGGCCTAAAAATCCACCAGTGGTAGAGTCGCCAGTAGAAACGCCACGTCCACTTAAACGAGAAAAACCGCCAGTGGAAAAAACACGCCCCCTGAACCTAAAAGATCTGATTATTGCACGGATCGCAAAGCACCATATCCTGAAATTGAAATTAAACCATACAGATATATATATATATCGTTTGCGTGATTTAAAAAAAGTCAGTAGATGAAAAGATTTGTTATGGGCGTTCAGAAGATCATAAGGAAATAACCTTATGGAATTTTAGTCTCACAATACATGGGCATTTGTGTGGGCCTCCTGATAAATCTCCTCCTGAATTTTCATGGAGTCTTGATCGTCTTGTTTCTAAGCTAAGAGGAATTAATCAAGCATATAAAATATACTTTAAAATATTACAACAAAAGTTTCAAGAACATCTCTCTGATATAATGAATTCACGTAATGAAATCATTAAACATATTGATATATTAAACCAGCTTATATCCGACATGAGAATCTCAACGAGAGATTTGTTCAGGCAATAGTCAAAACTAGATATGATTTAGACAGTAAAGAAAGATTTATAACAACGTATTTGTTAACAGAAGCTACATTACCCAATATTTAATTACCCGTATATAATGTAAAGAAATCTCTCAATGATGTCATCGATGAATATATTTTATTGCTTCGCGACGTACGGGAAATTTAACCTATATCTGATTATCAAATGTCCAAGGTATATATCTCCGATACAATAATTCCCCAGATGGAATAGGTAGACATGTAATGTTGATGATCGCTGTGAATCTTTCATGTGACATCATCGATTGAAGTTATAACGCAAATACAAAATTATCAAATCAAACGGCTCAAGGTAATATTTTATATACTTGTTTCCTCTAAGTATTTCTGGGAAGTTTGATCATACGAACACCAATCAACCTAGTATATTTAGCGTGTAATAATAACTGGATGACACAAATAAATTTAAAACTCGTTGATCAAAATTTTAACTTGATTGATTTATCAGACGAGCAACTACAAATTACTCTTTATGTGCGATAGTAAAAAAATCAATAATAATTAAATTAACAACGCTGTTATAACAATGTACCATCATGTGAAGCTATATGTGTGTGATTAAAGAAAACTCGAGGACGCGATCAGAGCTTCATTCGTAAATACTATCACAGGGGATTTTAAACTCGTCTTTGATGAATTCGGTGATGATAGTTTCCTGCTAACAGAACAACAGCGAGATCAACCTCAGCGCGATCATGTCACTATAATTTCATCTACACGTGATCAGTTCTTAAATTATGCTCATTCGTGTATATCTCTGGACCATCTAAAAATAAACTTTATCGAATAAAAACCCCGCCGATATCAAGAGTATCGTCTAATATCTCGCCAAGGAAAAAGTACAAATTTTCGCTAAAAATATCCAGTAAATTTAAATGATTTCCACGGCTACTGACTATACTTATTACCATGAGATTTTTTTTCTGTGATTACCGCTAGAATTTCTGTCCCGTGTTTCCAATGTAATTTTTTTTCTCGAAATTTTATATATGAGAGTTCCAACAAATCTTACCGTCGATGACGAAAAAAACACTAATAGCGTTTCCCGGGGTTTAACGACCCGTCGAGCTTGCCACCGAGTACAAAATTCGACTATCCAGGTTGTATAAAATAGGGCGAAAGAACCAGTTTCCGCTATAACTCAGGGGTCCGCTGAAAAATTCCTCGTGACTCAACAGCAATACCGAGATAACAAACGAGAACTCCGAGAAGATATTGCCGACCTAAATAAAAGATTACTAAGTTAAACGCGTGGTGAGATCGATAACGGAACACCGCGGAGAAAACTGAGGCTGATTACTAGTTTAAAATTTCCTCGTTGAAGCGCGCCAACGAGGAATGTTATAACATCATCGTGGATTTACAAGCGTGCTATAACGAGTACGCGACCGAGGTCACGAAGCAACAACAACATAATAAAATGTTAACGGATCACTATAAAAAACTTATCGGCGAATAATGGTTTGAGCGCTAAAATAACAAGAAAGAAATATGAGATAGAACTCGACCGCGAGATGAAAAGAAGTGATCAAGGTCTCAGACCACCAAAAGTACCTCTTCGTTGTTAATCCAGCAACATCTTTTTGAATTTTTCGATAATAACCTGTTGTTGTCGTCGCTCCGCGAAAACATCCTTGATGTCATCGGATATCTGTTTGATAAGTTTTTAAACTGGTACTAGCATATTCAATCGATCATAATTTCAAAAAACAATTTTATCTTGCTATTCTAATATTATTTGCATGATCCTATCTATAGTCGTTTTTATGAGATTGTATACCACTATCTCGCATCGTTTTAACACCTTTGTATTCCTTGGTGATGAAATCACTGGTCAATATTTTATTATCATCGACTATATTTCTTATTCGGTCAAGTTCAATTATTAACACTGCGATATTTTCGTCGTTCACATACCTGTAGGAAATTATTTGTTTAATTGAACGTATGTTTAAGACAATTTATTATATATTTTTCTAACTACATTTCTTATCCTACAATACAAATCATATTGATATTGAAAATTATCATTGCTCTCATAGAAATAAAGCATCGCAATAAAACAATAATAACGAAAATTATACATGGGAACAAAAATTGAATTCACCGCAAGGATATCAAGCTGATGTTCAACCTCATTGACAACCTCTTCCACGGTAGATATATAATGCTTTAAAACAAATTCTCCATCGTGAAGTGGGGAGGATGATACATCGTAGATTTTTCTTTCGAATTTTCCACGAGCATTGTGTACATTTTGTTGCGCTGATAAGATTAAAACTGTTTGTGATCTGTTATCCATATATTACAATCGAGTAATTAACTTATTCGTAAAGAAATTATACCCATTTTTAAATATATTTTTGAAAACGCTGCCAATTGCATATAATCGGCGACGTATTGTGTATCTCTACGTGCAATATCATTAATTTGAATTTAAACACTTTTCTTCTTGAGTAATTGCCCTCAAATTTTTTATACGATTATCCAAAGAATCTCTGTTAATATGATCAACAAAAGGTCCCCTACCGATCACCCCGTAAAACATTCATAAATAAATTAATATATCATTGATAAATTTAATTGAATATATAATTTGTTTAATACGTATATGGAATATATTTCCAAGATTACTGACATAAAATATACTCCACGGAGTAAACAAAGAAAGGTTTTAGACCTCCATAGTAAAATAAAAAAGCGAATGTGGGGATTACAAATCAAAAGAAGTATCAGAGAAGCGAAGTATGAATTTCTTAAAGACTGAGCTGATTATGTTTGGTCGATCTACAGAACACCCCGCGATAATAACACTATGAATGATAAACTCGCCGCTGAAATATTATCAGGGATAGATCGCGATGATAAACAATATTATATATTAGTACAATTCAGATGGGTTTTCAAGAAAGGTTGGAGGGTTTATAACAAATACGAGCGTGTAATGCCAACGAATAAAAAACCAGCAATCATTAACAAAACCAGGTGTGCTAACCAAGATCTACAGCGCATATTATAATCAAGCATATCCGATAACAGTAACAACGTATGGAATCTTTTTAATAAATCAACCAGATATCAATAAACTTTCCCCGATCAGACCTTTATCGCGGTTAAATTGAACGAATTACCGAACATTTTAAAAAGGCAAATAGAGGAAATGGTTTAACTGATTTTAAAAAAATCAAAGATAGATAAACGGGCGGAATGGGTTAAAAATACAGGAGCCTCAATAAACGATGTTATCCCTCCAATATCCGGTTGGAGAATAATAAATCGATTCAATAATAATAATAACCAGTACCAAATATGAGCTTACTTTTCATGGCAGTTTCATCAACCAGAAAGCTAATTTTTCTTTGAAGGATTTATCGGTATTAGAATGTAACGCGTGGATTAATTTTATAATTGCGATGTGTCGTTGTTGATTGTCTTTACTTCGCTATGCGACATGATGTGCATGACAGGCTTTATCAATAGCGTTTACTGGATATTCACCTAATAGATGTACTAAAGGGACTATGTTTACTCTTAGTAATAGATGGGCTTGGAGCGATTATATTTACTCATGCTAATAGATGGACTTGGATAATGCTAATAATAATAATAATAATAATAATAATAATAATAATAATAATAATAATAATAATGAGGACTTTGTATTGCGCCTAATCTTTAAAAGCTCTAAGCGCTTTACACCATCAATAATTATATGACTACATTACAGAACAACAAATGACAAAAACAATGAAATTGGAACATATAAAAACATGCTGAAAATATATAAGATACAAAACATGATTAGGTCGCTAAGTTTGTCCCTGAAGTCGAGAAAGGTGAGTCTTTAGAGCACTCTTAAAAGGGACCACTGTGTCTTTGTGTCTAATTTCAATGGGCAATTCCTTCCACATCGCCGGGCCCTGGTATGCAAACGAACGTTGTCCATATGACTTTGTTTTCACCTTGGGAACAATGAGTATACGATTGTCAGAAGAAGAGCGTAAGGATCTAGCTGGTGTATACACATGGGTGAGGCTGGATAGGTATGTTGGACTGGAGTCTGTCATTGCAATATAGCACAGAGAACACATTTTGTGTTTGATTCTGTATCGAATTGATAGCCAGTGTAGGGTATAGAGCAGTGGTGAGGTGTGCTCTGATCGAGGTACTCTAAAGATGATCCGTGCAGCTGTGTTTTGAACTTTCTGGAGTAAATATTGTGACGAACCAGACAGAATTAAGTTACAATAGTCCAGTCTTGATAGTACTAATGAACATACAAGTGTTTTCGTGGCATCAACAGAAAAATATTTACGAATTGAACTGATGCGTCTCAATTCAAGATATGCAGCCCTGCAGATGTTCATGACATGTTGGTGCAATGTGAGAGTACTGTCGAGAGTAACACCTAGATTCCGTACTGACTGTGAGAATTTAATGTTGGTGTTGCTGATATTTATTGTCTGAGGTAAAGGATGTGGATGAGAAAGTCGTTGTGTTGTGATCAGAATAGCCTCAGTTTTATCATCATTCATCTGCAGCTTGTTACATGTCATCCATGACTTCACATCCGAAATGCACTTCTCTACTCCATGGATGGTAGCATCAACTTCATTTGGGTGGCTAGGCTCGTATATTTGGGTGTCATCAGCATACAGTTTGTGCGACACCAGGTAATGATCTATGACACTTGAGAGCGGCTGAGTGTACAGAATGAAGAGAACAGGTCCAAGAACAGATCCCTTTGGAACACCATAACATACGTCAACTGGACTCCATTTGCAGATATTATTTGTGTCCTGTTGAATAAGTAGGACTTGAACCACTGTAAGGCTATATTCTGAATGTCAAATACATGTTGGAGACTGTGAAGTGAGAAGTAATATATCATGGTCTATTGTGTCAAATGCTGCAGATAAATCAAGTAGAGTGAGGACTGCAATCTTTCCACTATCCAAAGCAGAGAGAATGTCACTAAATACTTTCAGAAGAGTAGTTTACGTACTGTGGCAAGGGCGATATGCAGACTGTACATTGCTAAAAAGACTGTTTGAATTCAAATGAGATACAAGTTGAGTCAGAACAACCTTTTCTAAGATTTCTGATATGAAAGGGAGATTAGAAACTGGGCGGTAGTTCTTTAAATCGTTATGGTCCAGTGTTGGCTTCTTCAGCAGTGGCTTTACAATGGCAGTTTTGAAAAATGATGTGAATTGCCCTGATGAGAGAGAGAGAGAGAGAGATATTAATAACATCAGTTAGTGAAGGCAATATTAGTTCTAAGCACTCAAGCAGCAGTGATGTCGGAATTGGATCAAGTTTACAAGACTTTGGTGCACTTTTCATCACGATTGTCCGTGCTAAATCTATAGAAACAGATTCAAATGCTCCTAAGGGTTGTCGCTGAAATTCTGCATCATACCTGCATGGTGACGAATCAGTTGAAATTGTGCTGTCAAGCGAATCTCTAATGGTTTGAACTTTGTCATTGAAGAAATTTACAAATTGGTCTGGTAGGTCTGGTGGAGAGAAGGTCGTTGGAAGTGGTGTACATTTGTTCCTTGACATTAGTTTGTTAGTTATCTCGAAGAGCTCTTTGCAGCTAGAACTCTCCGTGATCTTAGAACTGTAGTGGGATGATTTGGCTAAATGGACTTTGTTTGTGACATTCTTATCAGCGGCTTCGTAGATTTGTTTATGAATAGTGAGTCTGGTGGAAAGCCAAAGCCTCTCTTCTTTTCGGCGATGTCTTTTAGCAGTGCGAAACTGGTCCCTAACACTGCTATACCAAGGAGAACACTTTTTTATTGATACTCTGCATTTGGTGGCTGGGGCATGTTTTTCAAGCAATGAACGCAGGCAGTTATCAAGTCGTTCCGCTGTTGGATATTAGAAAGTTGTTAGGTTTTCTTGAATGTCATGCATGAATTTGGTTATATTTATCATACGGAGGGTTCTCTTAGTAGCAAATAGAGGTGGAGGGTTAGGGACTGATACGTCGAGATGGCATACAATGCAGAGGTGATCCGATGCAAGTTCGTGGGATACAAGAGATGATTGCAGAATATTATCATCAGGTCTATAAAAAGCCAGTCTAAAATGTGACCAAGTTTATGGGTAGGTTGGTTGACTGACTGTTTAAGATTGAAAATATGAATGGAATCTAGGAGGTTTGACGTGTTTGGTTTACCAGGACAGTCATAGTGAAAGTTGAAATCTCCAAGAATAATTAGGTTGCCACCTATGAATTTCCATACTCTAGAAGATTTGGAAACTGCTCCAAAAGAGAGATTCAGTCAGTTTGTTTTTTCTACTAGGAGGAGGATGGTAGAGACAGAAAAAAATGGACTGACGTTTGTTCCAGTATGAGCGTTGCTTGGACTAGTTCAAACGATGTGTGGCAAAAGTTGAAGGTTGTGTTGTACTTGAGGTATTTGATCATGGAATTCTTTGTAATTATAGCAATTCCACCTCCGCGAGAGTTGCGGGGGAATGACTTGATGGAGTAATCGCTGGGTGTTAAATCCGCACACTTACTTTCATCACCTGCGGAATGGAACCAAGTTTCTGTCAGGAAGAAGACGTCAATATTCTGGTCATTTATAAAATTAACAATTTCTGTGCGCTTTTCCGGTGATCCTACTGATTGAGCGTTGAATAATGCAATACGTAGTGGTATCCCTGGAACAGTTGACGATTTAAGAGGAATTTGAACCAGGTTATTGAAATTAACGGCAGAATTTTTAAGTTGTTTATCCGTTACGAGCGAAGGGGAGATGACTGAAATCCTTCGTCCAGTTCTACGACGGCCGGCTTTGAAAGAACGTTTCCTTTTTTCCATTCCGTTTACATTTAAGAAATGATGAATGAATTCCCAGTTCTTTTAGTCTTGAGCATAATGTAGTATCTAGAACCAAGGTGTGGTCATTTAATCGAATTAATGAGGGTCCGTCATATTGTAAGCGGTCACGTGACGGCGGTTTATTAATAAAGAAATGACTTCTTAACATTGGGACAAAACAGTTGAGAAAATTAACCCTAACTTGGACGGAGTATGCTGCCTCGTACTCATGCTAGCAGGTGGACTAGAGGGATTATGTTTACACATATTAGCAGATGGACTAGAGGGATTATGTTTACACATATTAGCAGATGGACTAGAGGGATTATGTTTACACATATTAGCAGATGGACTTAGAAGGACTATATTTACTCATATTAACATATGGTCTTGCAAGGACTATGTTTACTCTTAGTAATAGATGGGCTTGGAGCGATTATGTTTACTCATGCTAATAGATCAACATGGAGGGAGTATGTTTACTTATACTTATACTAACATATGGACTTTGAGGAACTGTTACTCTTTCGAATAGACGGTCTTGGTGGGACTATGTTTTCCCAATCTACAAATGGACTTGGATGGATTATGTTTACTTTCACTAATAGCTGAACATGGTGTAACGTAATCGATCTGTCCCTTTGAGACTGGGCAGGGTTTTTAAAAAAAATTAAACACGTTCGTGGAAGACAATGACAATATATTAGACACTCACACTAATGACATGAAAAGAACATACAGAAAGGCATGTAATATGAATACAAAACACGTATGAAATATAATTTGACTACTATGTCAAACTCATGTAGTCAAAAGGTTCTAGCAACTCGATATAAACTTCATGTATGCAAATACCTCTAGCAAACTTTCATATAAACAAATGCTTGTTGCAAACCATTATATAATCAACCACTGATTGCAAACAGTTATGTAGTCAGACACTACTGTCATAATATACATGTAGTCAGAACACTACTGTCATAATGTACATGTAGTCAAAACACTACTGTCATAATATACATGTAGTCAAAACACTACTGTCATAATATACATGTAGTCAGAACACTACTGTCATAATTTACATGTAGTCAGAACACTACTGTCATAATTTACATGTTGTCAGACACTACTGTCATAATTTACATGTAGTCAGAACACTACTGTCATAATATACATGTAGTCAGAACACCACTGTCATAATTTACATGTAGTCAGACACTACTGTCATAATTTACATGTAGTCAGAACACTACTGTCATAATATACATGTAGTCAGAACACCACTGTCATAATTTACATGTAGTCAGACACTACTGTCATAATTTACATGTAGTCAGAACACTATTGTCATAATTTACATGTGGTCAAAACACTACTTTTTATTGTACTTTACTTGTAGTCAAAACACTACTATGATTGGAAAATGCATGTTGACATGGCCTGCTCATTGGCACGGTCACTTTCCCCTCCGAACCTGTACCCGTACGTTAGCACTGAATTGGTGGGTTATGCTAGTAATGGTACACCAGACGTCATGGTATTCACAAGCCCATCCGGCTGCTCATAACCGGCGAGCTGAATATAGAAAATAAACAACCTTTCCAATAGTCTATTTTAATTGGAACTGTGTTAGTTGCAATTACTCTAAGAATATATGATAATCACGAACGGGTTAACATAACCCGTCTGAAGTATGACATAGGAATGCTATGCAATTAAAATAAATATACGTAATGCTACGACATTAATACATAAATAATATGTTTTCGAAATTAATCGTGATAGCGACCAGATACAATTAATTCGCTACCACATTGCCTAGGTTATATCTTAATAAACTGAATTACAAATACGACAAACGATGTGACTACATAATACAACAATGAACGTGCTTTTACGAAACTGAATAATTATTGTAAATAATAAAAAGAGTTGATTAAAAAAACATACGACTCACCCAACTCTTTGGCTTTAACTAAATTAAAATGGCACCTGCCCCGACAGCTGATTATGTTTAGAGCTTCCCTCTATATTGGCTGTGCCCTTCAATATCTCTACCCGATTTTATATATATTTCGTAACACATGGGAGGGCTATTTACTCATACTAACAGATGGACTTGAAGTACTTTATATAATCCTGAAATGGAACCAAAAGACTTCGTATACTTCTCAGCCTGTTTTAAAGGTGTTATATTGTTGTGCTTCATTGGTTTTGATTTTTCTTTGACTGATTTCTGGCTTAGATCCCTTAACTATTCAAAGGATCAAAACACACGCTTTTCAAAAATGCGTTTGATCACTCTCTTTTAATGATAAAATGATAAAATATGTTACTCTGTGACTTGACTCCTATTCATTCATTTTATCAGCAGAGAAACTTGACAGTTATGTTTTATTGTATTCAGAATGCCTGTTATAAAAGCGTATATTCAAACACTGATAAAGGTTTGTTTTTTTTTTTAAATTAGATGTATTACACATATGTCCAAAGAACGATTTTTGTTATTGTATCAGATAGGTTAAAGAGTTCGAACATTGTTTGATGAAGACGATATAATTACTCTGTCATACCGATTCATTCTCGTATACAATTTTTTTACATGTGAGTGGTGCAGAAGATATAATTTGTCCATCGTACTGATACATTAACGCATATACTAATGTACAGGTGCGTGATAGAGGATATATATATATATATATATATATATATATATATATATATATATATATATATATATATATATATATATATATATATATATATTATGTCTTACTAAACGATTCACAAATACAATTTGTTTCAAGTGTGTGACGGACTATGCATGTATTTAGGTAGGTAGATAGGTGGGTCGGTAAAGAGGTAAGTAGGTATGAAATAGGGTTTCATGGACGCATCAACACAGTTTTCATTATTGAGTAACAGTTAAAGTTTACTTTCGACGCTTTTACAAATTATAGATAGAAGAACCCATTCCAGTATATATATTTATTCATACATACATACATACATACATACATACATACATACATACATACATACATACATACATACATACATACATACATACATACATACATACATACATACATACATACTTAGCGAAATACTTAGCGAAATACAATTTTCCAAAGTTGATTTGAGAAGATTAGGAACTTGAGACTCGCATGTACATTTACAACTTTCATGCAAAGTTAATATTTAATTTTAAACTTGGACATAATTATTTGGCAGATGTGTAAATTTGCTGTTTGAAAACATATATTTATGAAGAAAAGATATTTCAATTCTACCTGGTGCGAATTATATCAGGTACGAACGGTCGATGCAGAGCGTCATTCTATTTGTAGACTCTTTCACATGTCACAATATCAATGCAAAGTTGGAGTTATTCACACAATGACCTTTAACCTTATTTATTACCGTATTTTCCCCATTATTTTAAAAAGACAATATGCCTACGTTCTTTTTGTTACGAGTGCAAGGCTTGTTAAATACTAGACGCCATTCGTGGCATGTATATCGACTTTGGGAATAATATTTGAAACCTGCTTTATCAGTTCAATCTAAGAACAATAAGAGTCTAGATTCGCCAAGGACGTTATACAATACAACCGTATTCAGATTGTCACTGACGTAAAATAATACGACTGTATTCCGTTCGTCACGTTTTCTTTTGTTAATTTATATTAAGCTATATATAAATCAATGTATCGTATTTTAAACAAAATACACAGTACCCTTATGAAAATAATTTAATGGCACAATTGGAAAAAGGATCTGCAAACAGAGGAAACAGTCTTGGTATAAAGATTTCTTCCCCCACTGGTTATTGTCGACTATACAAGAGAACACTTTCTTGGTAGACAAATTTCTCCCCCTGGACAGCGTCTACTGTGTAGCGTCTCTTCCTCTCAGTTAATGCACTTCTCTTGCTATTGTATTACATGCGCCAAGCGTTCATGGGACACCTGAACATAAGAAAATGGCTGTAACAAAGTTACACAGTTGTAAACAATTTTCTTCCACAATCAGAGTAGGCTCCAAACCTTTTAGTATAATGACAGCTCATTGTAGACCTAGTGTGTGCTCCAAAATTAATATCTTTGTGGTTTTCTCCGTCGCAAGCACCACACTCCTTAAATTGCCCTGATGTGTTGCTGTCCTAAATGCATGTGCCTTTGAAGATTGTTTGTCTTAGCGATGATTTTACTGTTTCCAGACATTCAAATTATAATCATTCGAATTAATGACATGCCTTGATGCTCTAGTCAACGAAGTAGAATGTTCTACTTCGTTGACTAGAGCATCAAGGCATGTCATTTGCCTGAGATATGGGTCTTTGATCATGAAAATTTCTTATCAATCTTGCTGTGTGGTTCAACAGGTATATTGCCACTGAGAGTGAGGATCAATTGAAGCTTGGTACTGAATCATAAGGCTCAACATGTCATCATTTAGTACTTCTTCAGCAAGATGGTTTCTCATCATTTCCATGGCATTTGGATATATATTTGTACTTGTGCTAAGGCTCTGTGTGTTTGCAAAGGGCTTTTTCTATCGTAGGCATCAACCCACATCTACCATTGAATATTGTTCTTGTCGGGCAGTTCAAGATTTCTAGTGCAGCCTTGTTTGATCCCACTTTCCATAATATTGTTTCGTATTTTCTTAATGACATGTGCGTAATCCATGGTGAATACAACTGTTTGATCTGGATTTACCGGGCTTGTTGAACTCATATTAATTCCATGCATATTCATACCTGAGCGATTGGATTGGGCACCATCCATGTTCACATAAGCAGTAGAAAATCCATAGATAAATAGTCTGTCTACAGCTCCCCAGAACAATGTATATAATTCTGATGCCAGTGTATGTTTAGTGATGAAGTGTGCAAATAGAAATCGAAAACCTGTAAACCCAAGGAACACCATTTGCAATGCGTACTTACAATAACAACTTCATTTGCTTTCCATCTTTAGGGTTTTAATGACATTGCCTTTATCTCCATAATCTGAAAAACCAAGAAATTCAATTATATACCCGATTTTGGCAATCTGTAGAACTTCTTGAATGGACATCTCATCAGAAATTATACCACCTGTTAAACCCTTAATCTATTTGATTTAGAATCGGAATCCAGCTAAAAATATCATCTTAAAACCCTATATGATGCTATGATAAAAAGCTACAGTGCTTGGAGAGTTTATAAAAAGTATATCACTGTCTCTTAAGCTTTTATATATATATGCTTGATGACTTCTTGTGTATAGGATAGGTCTAAAACAAATTGAAATTACCTTCTTACTCCATCGATGAGCTCCTGAATCCTTGTCAGCAATATTTTTGGCCAGAAATAATAGTAAGTATAACATTCCAGTGCAGTCATTTGGAATAAGATTCTTAAAATCTTCCAATGTTACTTTTACGACATCCTTTGAGTGCCTCATTATCTTCAATTTTTCCCCTATATCTTCTATGTTCCTAATTGATGTGACTATTAAGTGTTGCCTTAGACCGTTAGGCAAGATATTTAATGACACGCAATTAATTTACAGCTCTCATTGTCTTTTTTATTTCGCCTGTCTTTTCATTGGCCAGGGTCTCGACAAAGTAATTTCTTTTACATATAACTGACTTGGTTAGAGCCGTGCTTTCACACAGGTTAACACTTTCGACTTGCTGACACACTGCCTGTATTCCATCCCAACTGCATTCATATTCATTATTGACGAATAAGCTCTTTAAATCTAATTCCTTGTCAGCAATTTTCAAGATCCAGTCATTCTCCCGAAATGGCAAATGTTTGAAAATTGGAACTAAATTGCATGAGAATCTTGTTGCTACCAAGAATTCTACTAAACCCTGTTTAACTTTATTAACTTTGTATGTCTCTGCAAGATCACCAATCAAGTCCATACGATCCTGCTGAGACAGATTCCGACATCCATCCTTGAAAGCTTCAGTTGGTTTTATGTAAATTCCAACATATGTTGTTCCATTCCTGTTCATGCCAGTCACGTGTTTCTTTGTGTGAGGAAATAAATGCTCGACATACTTTCCAAACAAATGAATATCTTTTAATGGTTCCATGCCTTTGTACAGTAATTCGAATTTGTAAGTACTGTATAGATCATCCGCCTCTATTTCTGCTCCATATTGCACTATCAGTCCTGAAATGTGAAGGTGCTATTATGATAATGTACTTTATTAGGATAATGTACTTACCAAACTATGTTTTGAAATTACCATGACTAAAGTCACCACATGTGTATGTGGTGTAACGTTTGGGGTAAAGGATGGATTTAAACACTATTGTTTATTGATAAAGTAGAGGACTTGCTGATTGAAAAACAATGCTGCATAGTGCATGTACAGGTTTTCATGTCATCTCATTTCATTCTGTTTTCATTGCAGGACTCGACCGTATGAATACCTTGCTAAAGATCCAGGTACCCATGACAACCCATTTTAGTGTGAAACAATTACTGAAAAAGATGACTTCTAAGAGCAAAAGCAAGTCTTGGATGATGATTTCAATCAGATAATTGCTAACTGACCACTTGAAGAAGATGATACAGATGTAGCAATTACTCCTGAAGATTTTAACATAAGGCAATGTATTCATAGATTAACGAATGCCATTGTTCAAACGTCAGAGCAGAAAGAAACCAATGACCTTGCAGTGCATGTATTCAAAGAAGAGAGGTCAGATATTCATTGTTAAACAGTTTTTCAAGTATTATTACTGAAGACCTGCCGGTGAATAAAGATGCTGTCAAACCAGAATGATTATCTGAATTCTGCAACAAGTGGTGAGTACACGCTTTCATTGTTTAGGCTGGTAGCTGATAAACCTGTCCATTCACAGGATGCACATTGTACAATGTGTGTTTTAATTTAACAGTAGATGTTAAAAAATATTTGTTGAAGCAAAATAATAAACATTTCCCCAATTCTTCAATAAAGATTTCATAATGAGTGTTCTCCGTCTGTTACAGGTAGTGCCAGAAGTAAGGTTGGGTAAATTAGTGGTTATTGTCTGGCCAATCTGCGATTCAAGTATAATGGTATCCAATAATATAATTGCTACAACACATTAGAACAAGGTCAGTCATGTTATACATAGGCCAAATGCAAAATGACATGGATCGATTGAAGCTCTAGTTTATATTTTATCGCCGAAATCCTCATGCATAAAAAGAACTTTTCGAAGAGATAAAGAGGTAATTCAGATTTTTTTGCTGTCATGCTAAATTATATTAGAAATGACTTTTTGCAGGCAACGTGATTTAGAAGAATATGGCACATCAAAAACAAAAAGAATTTCAAAACAGACTTGTACTAAACAATCACCTATTTCCCACAATAACTGCATCGAGGATAGTCAAAATACAAAGTGTTTTTTCCCCATCACTTGCTGAAATCTGTCGATTTGGAAGACAAGTCGCTTCGTATGTCCTTTAGTAAAAGATAAATCAAACATCTGTATAAAGCATCTGGGAATAAATTTCGCGCACGCTGCAGATGGAAAGACAAGGAATGTCCGAAAGTTGGTTGAAAGAATAATCCAGTCGGAGAAGATGACAAATCATGAATTTGTTGGTAGACCCGCATCTGTTGAAAGACAACATGTACAAGAAAATGTATCAGAGCATATAATTCAGGATACAAATAAATCAGATGACAATACAGAAAATATAGTAGCTGAGCAGCAAGTGAAAAAAGGCATCACTAAGAAATGAGTGTAAGGAAACAGTAGCAAGTATCAGTGTAGCAGGAACAAGTTATATCAGGCATGAAGGCAAGAAAGAAAAATAAAAGGAGTTCAGTACTATATTATATGAATCAGACAAAGAAAGTCATAATGAATCTGACGAAACGGATGTAGAAGACGTGAATGATGCAAGCTGTGATAAAAAGGAATATTTTAAGGGGAATGTTGTGATGATTGTTCTGGTTGTATCATATAACATGTACCGGGTTAAGTATTTTTAAGAGATGGCAAAAATTCAGTAAAAGTGAAATACAATTCACATGTTTGGGTGTCAGTAAATAAGTTTGTATTGAATGTCTAAAACACTCAGTAATATTGAGTCGTACGATTTATTTAGCATATTGTATATTGCATTTACATTCATTTGACACGTCTGCGTGCAATATTTTCTATTCAAGTTTTCATTTAAAGGCCTGTCTACACTTCCTATCACAGGTGATCAATCCATACCATTTATTTAAGCATGTGATCAACATTAAAGTATTGCACTAGTAATGAACATTTACTTTATTACATTTAGTATTATTACATTTATATTATTATTATTACAACTGGAAATTCACAATAAAACTGTGTTTCAATTTGTAACTCATAATGTGTTATGTTTACAAGTTTTTGACCTTTGGGAACATCTTGTGTCATTATTTTTAGAATAATATGAACAAAACTAATGCATATGTATTTTGTTGGAATCAGCATATATCAGTTAATATAGCCCTTGACGATGAGACTATAACGACTATTTTGTAATGTGCAAGAGGAAAAACAACATCATATAATTTAAAATGTACTTTAAGATGACCAGATCAGTTATGAGTTTAGATAAAATAGAACATTGTTTTTCTGTAAAAGTGAACAGAATTGTGGCAGTTCGATGTTTTGCTCAATCGTTTCATGTTTTGATGTATTAGTTATTCCTTCAAGATATTTTCATATAAATCATTCTTTGTCAACATACTATTACTGTTACATTTCTGGATTTTAACATACCGTGGCATGACATCATTTCATAACTTTGTTACAAACATAGTTGTAACTGGCTTTTATATATGAGGAAGCAACTGTGACTGTATCCATGATATTTTGTGAAGCTTGTGAACAATGGATAAGACCAATATTGTTATTCCCTATCAATTTCTTTATGACCATAAATTGGAATATTAGTTATTTTTGCATATAAAATATTGCAAGAATTGCAGAACAGTTATTCTGGATAAAAATCGACATTTACAAATATGTACATGGCTATGAGTACCTATGCATTTTTATATGGTTAGGGACATCTAATCCAACTAATAAAACTGGAAGGTTTTTACTTTTAAGGATTGAGGACTCCAGAAAAGTTTTGAAGCGTTTTGGTACATAGTATGTTAGACTCATCCAACTCTTTAGAAAGACAAATTGTAAAATTTTATTTTTTGAGATGCTTCATATCCCAATCTATGAAGTTAACACGGAGTATGATATTCAGTTAACACGGAGTATGATATTCAGTTAACACGGAGTATGATATTCAGTTAACACGGAGTATGATATTCAGTTAACACGGAGTATGATATTCAGTTAACACGGAGTATGATATTCAGTTAACACGGAATATGATATTCAGTTAACACGGAGTATGATATTCAGTTAACACGGAGTATGATATTCAGTTAACACGGAGTATGATATTCAGTTAACACGGAGTATGATATTCAGTTAACACGGAGTATGATATTCAGTTAACACGGAGTATGATATTCAGTTAATACGGAGTATGATATTCAGTTTAAAAAGCAAATTGATTTAGTAACTGAGATGATACTGCTTTTAAATGAGCTACATGAATCATTTTCACTTAGATTTAGCCTGGACATATAGAACAGAACAGTATTATTAAAAGTGTGGTAGAAGAGATTTCATTCCAACATCTCTTCATTTCTCAGTACATACTATTACTGGGCTAATTGAATTCATTATGTGCTACATGCAATATAACCATTTATTTTTTTTTTCAGTGTAAATGTATCAATAGTTGATGGGGTCACCCTACCGACAAAGATAAAATACATTCACCCGCTCCCTGGTCAACTCTGGCGACAACGTTTTAAAATCATCTTGGGCAACTCTAGCGACGAGGAGATTTGAACATGTGGAACATTTGGGAGTGTGTAGCGACAAGGGAAAGTGGAGGTGTCTGTAGACGTCACAAGATTGGTAACAATGTTGCAACAATGGTAGGAACAGTTGTGCACAGTGTTAAGCTCCGTGGGGATTGGAGATATATGCCCAAAAAAGTATAGAGTGATAGAACACATCCATCCATCCATCCATCCATCCATACATACATATATACATTTATACATATACAGGGAGACACATTTCATACTAGTTTCTGGGCTGAGGCTAAGAAAGCAAATCTTTTAGAAACCTATGAGTGGCCCTGAAAGTGTCTTTGGCTTCGTCTTCTATTTTCTAATTGGGAATCTTGCATGTAACACTAGCTCCTGATTTTTCCTTTTTTTCTTCTACTGTTCATCTTAGGGAATCCAGTCAGGATGTCCCATGGCTCTAAACGTTTCCTGAACATTTATACATCTCTTATTTAGTTAGGGACAGATGGCGTCTAGAATTAGATACAGAAAATCAGAAGTAAGAAACTACGCTGCTATAACAACGCTAATTTGAATGTTTATTATCGTATTCACATGCACAAATATCAAGGGAATTTAAATGCAGTAGCATCGTACACCTTTTAATGGCGCAATGGAATGGCTTGAAGACGGACTAAATGTTAAAATCTTTCCGTGGGGCATATAAATTTGCCTTTGTCCATAAGAAGGATATTCATCATGTTTTCGAAGCAAACGGAATCTTATACATTAAAAAATATTTGTTGAAAAAATTCTGCTAAACATAACGTCATACGGTTTATTCATCTCTAATACATTCTGAGTTAAATTAGGAAAATAAATATTAAATAGCCATACCAATTTAATGTGACCTGCATAATGTATTTATTGTTTTGTTAATTAATGATCAACACTTGGATATATTGCATAACATTTTATTTATTGCACTAAGACATTTCTGTCATGAATGAAAAACGTTTCTTCGGGATATGAACATGTTAAATTAGTCCCTACAGTTAGACATAAGCATTTGTAGTTCCAGTCAATTTTTGATAATAAAGAAAATAAAATGTGTTGACTTATCTTATTTGGATAAGCATTTATGAGCTTTTTAATGTATTTCAGTAAATTTTTATTTTTGCTACTTCAATACTGTGCTCTTTTTTGGAGATATATAGTTCGACACGCTCATGTTGACAGCTATCTGCCGATACTTCAAATTTCGCTCTTATTCATACAATAGTCATATGACCTAATTTTAACTATTGCATGTCCGGGATGCTGAACATGTCTGATGGTGCCGTAAAGACACCATATTACCAGTGACACAAATTGAAGGTAAATATACAATTTAACTGGCATATGATGTCCGTTACAATATGTCACTATTAAATATATAAAAAGTGTGTATTATGATCTATCTGTCAAACATCAGCGTATTTTATGTCGTAACCAAGGCTGATAAGCTTTGGTGAATAATAAGCAAATACCAATGAACGATCATATTAATGAAATTACATTGAGTAGCATACAAATGAAGAATATCATATTAAATATTGCGCACGTGACTATGTTAACCAGCAGTGTAAACCTGGCCATGAACATATGGATGTACTATAGGACTTAGGAATGGATGTAATCATCATCATCATCATCATCATCATCATCATCATGACCTAGTGCGGACTTTTGGACACTGTGATGCTGAACATCTGACCAGTTTCCTCTATTTGTCTCGATCCTTCTCCCACCTTGGACGCTGCCATGCAGTACTGTTGTGGATAGACTGTTGGCTCAAGTAACATGGCCATACCATTTCAGCATTGTCTTATGAACAGTGGTGTGGCGGTCTTCATATTGGCCCACTTTGTGCCTGATGGTGTTGTGCACTGCTTCATTTGTGATGTAGTCCATGTAAGAGATGCCAAGGATGGTTCTTTAGTATCTCATTTCAAGTGCCTGGATTCTTCGTTGTAATTCTGCTGTCGGGTTCCAAGCCTCACATATATACAAAAAGATTAAGATGACGAGTGTTCTTAATAGTCTGATTTTAGTTTAGATACTCTTGCCTCTCCATATTAGTCTTAGCTTTAACATAGTTGGCATCATTTGTGCTGCTCATGATACAAATTTATGCACTTGATCCCTCGTCGGTGACTATAGAACCAAGGTATGTGAACAGTCCCACTGTTTCCAGTTCATGTCCTATGACTTTAATATTGGCTGATATTTTTTTGCCAATATTTGCCATCAGCTTTGTTTTCTCAGTGCGTATCTCCATGTCAAATCTGGAAGATGTTTCATCCAGGTTCTTCACTAATATGGCAAGCTCTTCTTCACTGCCTGCCATCCCATCAATGTCTGTAAAGTGGAGGTTGGTGATGCTACGCCCTCCAATGCTGACTATCCCAAGGTTTCTAGGGGTTTGCTCAGGGTGCTCTCTAAGTCAATGTTGAAAAGCATGGGTGAGAGGAGACTTATGACTGTATGTACTGTAGTACATAGGACTTGATGTAATGTATGACTTAGGACTGGATGTACAGAAGGACTTAGGACAGAATGTACTGTAGGAAAGAATTTTGTAAATACATCTACTCTTTTAATACTTATATGATTGTTGTGAAACTTAATATCTACTAATGTCATCATAACACATGAATATGAAAATATGTCGACTGTAACACACATTTATTTAAATCGTCCAATATTTCAATTTTATTGATTATACAAGATGAATAATTAACTTTGGAGCCCATAAAGGGAATGGTCTCTTCAATGCTTTCTAAAACAAATCAGAAGTTACTTATTTCGTTGGAAAATGTACTACTCATTACTTTTATAAAACCAAACTCTGTGTTCTCCTATAAATATAGGCTTATCATTTCCAAATATGCCATTTGAAGAGGTAAAACTAAATTAAAACCGTAGATGGTTGGTTTGAATACAGAAATCAATAAAGAACATTAGGTGAGACAAGTGGCCGCCCATGTAATGATAAGGAACGCAAAGGTAAATACTATTAATTTCACAGCCTTTCTAGTTTTATTTTTCTTCTGGTTTGACGCGTTCGATTTTGTAGTCAGCAATAATTAAAACCTCAAATTGTAAGAACACGTTTTTATTTAATATTGTCTTCCATCAATTTTTCCATGCACACACACACATACATAAAGACAGACAGACAGATAGATAGATAGATAGATAGATAGATAGATAGATAGATAGATAGATAGATAGATAGATAGATAGATAGATAGATTAAATTGGTAAATATATAGGAAAAGTAAGGTTCATAAAGGATGAAGGAAGCACAGCCATACATTAGAGATTTCCCGAATTGAATTTTTTTTATATTAATTTCTTTAGTGTCGTAGAAATAATAGTTTTAAATTGCACTAGGAAAACACACTTTCATTCAGATATTTCTCAGTATACGTTGCGATTGGATTTATAGCTAGCTTGATTGAAAATTATCTCTTTATTAATACTATTTACAATCATGAGGAAAAGATAATTTAACTACTTGAAATTTCTTCAGAAAATGACATCTGAAGTAACTTAGGATAACCGTCTGTCAAGGGAAACAACTTATGCTGTGACTGAAACCAATACACAAAAGAGGTTATCTCTTGTTGCGTAATGACTGCGTTTGAAATATGAACGTTTTATGCTGGAGGCATACACCGTTTTCCTAACGAATTCACAGACGTTCAGGTCATTGAGAGTTTCAGTCTTTGAAAATGTGACATTTTAAGAGAAATACATTTTAGCAATGACCTCATGTATTGAATGGAGTAATTAGCGTGATATGGTGATATTTATATTTTCATCCAATGACCATACATAATTTAAAAAAGAAAGGCTTGGTATGTGAAGAGAAAATTGAATATATTAATATGCAATCAGTGAAACGATATGTGGAGAGAAACGATTACCAATAATAAACCAAACAAAGCTGCATAACTGCACTTTATCCGGACGTGAATTTTACCAGGTTTGGTCGACTAGGTCTTGAATACATAGTATGTCCAGGAGGAAATAAATCAAGTCTTGAATACACATAAATATATCCTAAAGCATTAAAGTGTGTCCTAGAAAATAATTTTAAAAAATACCAGTAAAGAAAATTACTGAATTTCAGACTTTTTCTAGAAATAAAAGTAATAAATTCAGCTGATAAATAAATTAATGAAATTAATGCCCAGGTCGCCTGGATACATCATAAACTTGTGGTTCAGTTGTAATTTATAAAACAAAACTTCAGAATATTAGTGATTTGTAAAATAACGTTCGTTATTTGTGAACATTATGCTAGATCAACTTCTCACATTATTCTCCAATAAACCTCTGCACATTTTTCGCTCGGATTATCGATTAAATGCCATGTTGTAATCTCGTCTTAATATCTTGGTCACAAAGTAACAATTGATTGGAAAACTGCACATCAAACCTCATAGCAGCTTGAAGCTGGTCGCCCTTCAGCGATGTTTTAATAACGCGATTCAGGCAAATATTATTTGGAAATATCCAGTGATATTATATTATTATTATATTTTTTGCGTGATTCTGACCATAGTTTTCGTAAGACACGAGAGGCTATCAGATAAAATGGACTGACTTCATAAAGAAATTTGTTTGGAAAGGCTAAGACCATAGGTTAGTTTCAGCAATACATGTCCAGTACAAAATGAAACTCAACCACACCGAACTGGTTGTGTTGTTATCAGAACTAAATCATTGGTTCATATTTCGTGTTCATGGTATCTTCACTCTGTTTCTCCCTTCCGATATCCTAGTTTTTCCTCTAATAAATTTATAAGTGATTGAGCGAGAAATTTAAATAATTACATTACGCCAACATAATTGGAATGCGAAACGAACATACTATCATGTACGCAAAGAACTTGCAATCTAATAAGAGATGGAAAAGACAACTATCATAATACAAATACAACTACATTGACAGTCGCACCATATAGATGTACAATTTCAACCGTATGTATATGCGAACAAAATGTTGAGTTTTTCCCAATAATGTGGATGTTTGACCCATGCCATTGATTATAATTTTGCCTGGAAATCTTTTCTGTCAGTTATAAACAACTTTAATAGATTAGAAGTAACCTGGTATAGCTCAAAGACTAGATTCACTGTAAAGTGTCCCATTATAACACTGCACCTGTAACGTGTCCCATTATAACACTGTACCTGTAACGTGTCCCATTATAACACTGTCCCTGTAAAGTGTCCCATTATAACACTGTCTCTATAAAGTGTCCCAATATAACACTGTCTATATAAAGTGTCCCAATATAACACTGTCTCTATAAAGTGTCCCAATATAACACTGTCTCTATAAAGTGTCTCAATATAACACTGTCTCTATAAAGTGTCCCAATATAACACTGTCTCTATAGTGTCTCAATATAACACTGTCTCTATAAAGTGTCCCAATATAACTGTCTCTATAAAGTGTCCCAATATAACACTGTCTTTATAAAGTGTCCCAATATAACACTGTCTCTATAAAGTGTCCCAATATAACACTGTCTCTATAATGTGTCCCAATATAACACTGTCTCTATAAAGTGTCCCAATATAACACTGTCTCTATAAAGTGTCCCAATATAACACTGTCTCTATAAAGTGTCCCAATATAACACTGTCTCTATAAAGTGTTTCATTATAACATATAACACTGTCCCTGTAAAGTGTCCCAATATAACATATAACATTGTCCCTGAAAAAGCAAAGATGCGGCCAATGCTACTATCTTCAGACATATGCTGGTACTTGGTACAACTTATATAACTTCTAGTGTAATTCAACCACGAACACTCTTATCAGGGTTTTCTTTAATTATAATTAGGTTTCTTTCTTACAAATATTATTAAATAGCTTTTAAAATAGTGGCTATACTAAAAACGACTTAAACTTTGCATCTAAATATATTCTGATGGAAGTATCATGAAGAAGGAAACACGTTAAAGTTATTTATTTATTCTCATTTAATTTTAGGTTATTTATTTCGAACAGGTTTGCTAATTATATACCATACCTAGAGGATGATGTTTAATTATTACAGGAGCATGCTATGTTCTCTTTTGAGTGACAACATTTGAAGAGTTATCGCTGGTACTGTATGATTAGGTTGTATAAGTTTTATCACGAGTCTGTACGGTTAAATTGCGCGCGCGTGCGCGTGTGTGTTGTAAACTGATAAACATGAGTTTATTATTGAAAACACATATATATCGCAAATTCTGTATGTATAAAGGACAAGATTGTAATAAATTTGGAGAATCTCATTTGGTTTATGAAATTTTTAGATTTTTGTGATTACTTGATTGATTTTTGGAATTCGGTCCATTGGAAATATTCCTTAGCCCGGAATAATTAGTCAGTTGCTACGAGCGAACACCACGGAGTGTAAGCGAGTTTCCATGATGCCAAGGTTTCATGCAAAATACTGCTCTAGATCGCAATATTGTTTACTCGATCTATCTCGTAATATCTTCAATGTGACAATTTTCACAATACTTCACTTTACCCAATCGGTTAGTGGGAAACTTCCCCAACCATTTCAACAGCTATATTATTCAGATTCTTTTTATATATTGTAAATACTTATTTGCATCTCAGCAATTTTCTCGTTTTTCCCCCAGTGAAAATGAAAATCATAGAGCAAGTTCAACAAAGCATGAATTGTGTTTCTCATATGAACATAAACACACTAATATAGTATCAACCACTAGACGTTGGAGTGTGCAAGGGAGAATAACCTTTAGTTGTGGAAGACAAAATACATTAAAATAACACGTATTTAGAAAACACATTAAAACACATACACACACTAATATAATATCATCTTATAAGACGTAGGAATGTGCAACGCAGTATAACGTTTGGTTGTGGAGGACAAAATACATACAAAACCACGTATTTAGAAAGAAAAAAAAAACAAAGCCACTAATATACAATCACCCACAGACGTAGATCCAGTGTGAAATGGAGTATAAAGTTTAGTTGTGGAAGATAAAATACATATATAAAACACGTATTTAGAAAACACATTAAAACACATAACGATTGGCAATATGTAGCGTATAATCTATGTTGGGTTTTTTTAGGGGGTGGGGATGGTGGTGGTGGTGGAGGCTAAAAATGAAAGATTGTTAACAAGGGTGATAACAAATCTCACTTGAGACATCATTTATCTTGAGACTACATTCTTCTCTTCCATACAAAAGTAAATGTAATCTTGATGATAGCCCATTATAAAGTCACATACATGAGGCACTGAAAATTGAATAACACGTAGGAAATGATAATATCGACTAAAAGTTATTTGTAAAAACTAATTGAAGCTACAATATTGGACATGATTCTGCTAATGGATTAAAGCTTGTAATGTCAAATTTTCATCTATGTCGCCATGTTATAACACTATCTACAAGTATATATATATATACATATATATATATATATATATATATATATATATATATATATATATATATATATATTATATATATATATATATGTATGTATATGTATCGCGTTAAGTAACATAAATATTGCTGTACATATTAGGTTAAAGAAATTCACTTTAATGTAAGTGTAAAGTCTTTACCAACTGAATGTTATATGTTATACCACAGATATACACTCGACGAAATTTAAATGTTAAATTCACAAGAATCGTGATAATAAAATCTATTCAAGACCCAAACCTGTATAATTTTTCTGTTTGGTACATGAACGAATTCATGATAGACCAACGGACCGTTTTTCAACAGATATTGTAAACAAAAGAATCACAATTACTATAATATTTGTATACAGTCTCTAACTGAACTCTGGTTAGAGTAATGAAATCTATAGTACGTGTTTAAATTATCTATGCATCTTACTTGTTCTCTTGACAAAAGAAGTTGAAAGATATTTGTATGCTTTTTGTTAGGATAATATATGGATAAAGTTACCTCTCGTAAAGTTTGAATTATTTTACACGCAAAGGCAAATACAATTTGAATAGAATCTGGCCTCCTCGTAGATCGAAACAAAAGATTGATTATTATCTGTGAAGCCAAGTACATACTAAATAGAACATGGGCTCCTCGACGATCGGAACCAAAGATTGATTATTATATATGAATACAATTGTCTTTGTGGTAACTATAGAACCTGTTAATAAGGCTTTGCATGTCTTGGTGTATATTCACGCAATCTCTATTCAGATAGTTTCTATTGTCTCTCATCTGAAGTCAAACAGTCATTTAAGCAATACACGGTCGGTATATCGCCCTTGCCACAGTACTGAAACTATTCTTCTCAAAGTAGTTAATAACATTCCCTCTGCTCTGAATAGCGGAAATATTACAGTCCTCATAACCGCTCCGGTGGTCTACTGGTTAGAGCGTCTGCCGCGGAAACGGAAGGTCGTGGGTTCGATCTCCGGCCGAGTCATACCAAATACTTACAAAAAATGATACTAACAGCTACCTCACTTGGCGTTCAGCATTAAGAGGTTAGTGTTGTGAATGGTTTGCCTGCTGTCAGGATAATGTGACTGGGTGGGAAGTCATGCTATGAATAAAAAAATTGTTAAAACTACGATAAAAATCCCAATCACACACACACACAGTCATCAACCTCTTTGATTTGTCTCCATCATTTGACATAACAATCCGTGATATATTACTTCACCGTCTTCAGGATGTATTTGACATTCACAATACAGCTTTGCTGTGGATCAAGTACTACTTAGTCAACAGGACACAAATTGTATCTTCAAATGTACTACACTACAGGCCGGTTGATCTATGGTGTGGTTTTAACACAGTTGTCTGTTTTGGACCTGGTAAACACAGTCGATGCACTCAGCCGTTCTAACGTGTCATAGATCATCATACAGTGTCTCAACATTTGTACGCTGATGACACCCATATATACAAATCGAGCCACTCAACAGACTTATAAAAGTAAAAATTTACAAGATCGACATATCGCGGATGTGAAATTAATTCATGTGCAAAACGCCATAAAAATAAATCCTTCAAAGAATCACTCGCTAACTGGTTAGTACGATCTGCAATGAAATCTAAACTAATATTAGGTGCTAGTAATTAAATAACATGGAGAGGATTTATTATTCCCCAAGAGGATACTGGAGAGGTAACGCAGCAATTAGTAAACTCGCCGAAGCGACATCAGTAACAAACGAGGTTGCAAAAAATTGGCTATCAAAACAGGCAATATGGCAAATTTATTTACCACATCCTAAACAAATCAACTTTGCACATTTTGATGCCAGTGTTCCTAATGAAGATCATCAGGCTGATATATTATTCCTGCCTCATGATACTGTTCGTCGTCGAACGTACAAGTACCCGCTAACTGTCGTTGATGTTGCAAGTAGATACAATGAAGCAGAGCCGCTAACGACAAAGACAGCTGCTGAAGTTGCTTCTTCGTTCAAACGAATTTATCAACGTGGACCTCTAAACTGGCCAACGTTGCTACAAGTTGATCATGGCAAAGAATTTCAGGGCGCAGTATCATCGCTGATGAAGCAACATAACGTCACTATACGACGAGGGCATACTGAAATTCATTGGGATCAGGCAATTGTTGAGCGATTTAATCGAACACCAGCTGCGAGATTGTTTGGATATCAATACGCGAAAAATTTATGTACGACGGTAGATCTCGCGAATGGGTTGCACGATTACCAAATATGATAGCCGCATAAAATAATGAAATTACCAGAACAACCAACATGAGACCTGTAAATGCAATCACAAAGAAGTATATACCCAAACAACGAAATGATGTTCCAACGCTGTCAAAGCCAGTGGTGGGTAATGTAACCGTTAGGTATTTATATGAACCCGGTGAACTAGAAGAAGGAAAAAAAGAGCTACCGATCCTGTCTGGAGTGTTACAACACACAGGATATCTAGCATAACTCGATCCACTGTTAGACCCGCAATCTACAGATTAGATTCAACTGCTCCTCAGCGCGGATTTACACGTGAGCAACTTCAGGTGATTCCCTCGGATACTCAATTACCACCCAAATCATTAAGATGTTTTAAGCTTACATAGCTGCTGCAGCACCTCGACGTCTATTACAGTCAAGACAGGTCAGCATAACATTTTCACGTGTATGACCGCGACTGCTATCTTTTCTATCAACGGTAAAGTGTCTTGGGTTGTTTTTCGAATAATGCCACATCATTATACAATTACAACTTGCACTGTAATTATTCTGCTGTTGTCGTAACGCCATAATAATTTCAACATCCAAACTGTGTTTGGGGTCAAATTCTCGATTCTTTTCTTTGTCGCTCTGTTTGCAACCGGCTAATTTTTTTCTTATTATATCATTGTTGCTATCAGTCACTGATTCCACATCAGAGGTGTCAGGGACGATTCTTCGCAGTTGAGATATTCTTCTGACTCTGAACACTGCTAGGTAAACTAAGTTTGACCACTCGATTCGATCATCAACGATCCAAACAACTGTAATAGAAATAGTTAGTCCTTGAGATGAGTGAATTGTCATGGCGCATCCTAGCGTCCATGGCGATTTTTTTTAGTGCATCTTCAACAACATTGACATCAACTGCCATAATATCATTTAATGCTAAATTCTGTTTCCTTGGCTCTGCCAAGTTTCCTGGTATATCAACGTCGATATTTTGTAATCGCGTATTAGCTGGTCTATAACATAGCGGCGTTGGAAACATTGGAAATTTCAACCGCTGTAATTGAAATAGCTGTTGCTGAAGTGTCTCTCTAACTATTTTTCTACTTGCTACTATCAAATCGCTTGGTTTCCGCGTTTTCCAAGAGTCGCTCATTGAAGTTTCTGAAATCATCTTACGCATAATTTCACATTGAATTTTATTCGGTTGTAACCTGATTAATGTTTTAAATTATTTCAATGTTGCATCAAGTGCTCTATAATCATCAGACACTTCTTCATAATAATCCACAAAGTCTTTTAACCACGAATGTGGAGATGGACCAACAAAAGGTGGTGGCTGACCATGATGGCCGCACAATACCACCGCAGTATTTTTTTGTAAGCAGCCAATCCAGGAATTGTTTTAATATATCCAGCGACACACTGTCTATCTCATCCCAAATTACTATCGCGGAAATATATTTTGTTCCTATTCGGTCAGGAGTCCTATCATCGCAGCTATATTTGAAAAGGGTGTGATAAGTACAAGAATTAACCCCTCGTTCTTTCATCTCTCTGGCAAGTCTGTGTGTAGGTGTTAGCACAATCATATCTGAATATCGAAATAATGCAATCGCTCGAGTTGTCTTACCAGAACCACCTGGTCCGTTTAAAAAAACGGTTTTGAGTCTGGTGATTGGATCATACACAGATGGCAACAACGAAACCGTCGAGGACATTTCTGATAATTCTGATGTATAATAACTATCCTTAATTTCAACATCTGCGAATTAACAATATCCATGTAACATTTCCTTTTTTATTCTCGACCAACCCCGTAATTCATCGTTACTTGTAGCCAGTGATTCTAAATATCTTTTATTGATAGAAAATGAATCCGTTCCAACTCTAACTGCAGTGTCGGGAAATCGATTTATCATTGATATCAAGTTTATAGAAACATAAGCCAGCATCAATTGATCTTAAATGCGTGCATTGAGATGATTCCCCATCAATATAACTAGCAATTCTGCTTAATTTTTTTCCGTCAGACAGGAAAGCATCCTAGCGATTACAGAATATATTTCTCGCAGTAGTATCAGCGATTATAAAATTTAATTCAGCATCATCTATAATCAATCGTGAGTGGTGTAGTTTGTGATCATATGCACCACCCTGAGTGAATTTACCGATTATTCTTCTCCCGACATCTTTTGCTGATTTTTCACTAATGTTGAGTTTAATCTTAAGAACTTTAGGAGCCTCACTGACAATGACGTCCATGGGAGTATTTGTAGTATTTGGACTCTCTCGTGCATACTATGCAATGACTTCGTCGTTGGTAACACGCTCCGGTGTTGGTAACCAAACCGAGGTCTGCGGTCGACATGATATAATTGCTTCAATGACCGTCAACGATACTAATATACGGCTGTCAAGCATGTATCGTAATAACACTATTGGCGCGCACCGCTTTTCACTAAAGTGTCTGCCAAAACAAACATAACAGACCGGGTGAAGTTTGTCAGCAAATTCAAATCACATGAGCAAATCCTGTCAATGGGAAATCTGGTAAAACGCCGTTTACGGCGACTCGTGTCATCGAGTTTGTGGGATGTCCAAATATTTTAAAGTATTCGTTACACTCACCCATCCCGAGAAAGCTTCCCGGATAACACGCAATGATGTCCACGGATATCATCTCGCTGTGGTCATACTTGGCATTCCACAAACCACCGTGTCCATACTTGACACAGCTCAAGCTCAATTGTATATCCGCGAGAAACTCACTTCGAGTTGGTCTCCACTGATTTCGTTCTCTTGCAACGTAAGCGGCAACACTAGGGATTGTAAAACAGTTGGTTAATAGCCGCTCAGTGTTTTCTGAATCGAAATTCGAAGATTTTTCCGAATTTACAATCGAAAGATTTCTAATTTTTTTCATTTCCTGTTGCAGAAATTGCGTCCAGTATAATTCACTGCTGTTTTTGACAAATTGATCATACTCGCCAACTTCTCAACTTTTAAACAATCATATCGACACAGGGTCGGTTTTGCTGATCTGGTAAATAAAATCAAACATATTTCTCTGATAACATTTCACAACACGGTCCCGGGAAAATAACGTAACCGTGTTAGTCCAAGCGTGAGCGTTATGATCAATGATATTTATTGGAGCTCCATATCGATTATATTTTGATTTGTATAATACTTCTTCTGTTATCGTTGTTACGGTTATGGGAAATCCTAATGCTTTTTCTAGCTCGGCAACATCGTTTATTGACGCTCCTGTATCCTTGACTTGCTCAGTTCACGCTGTTATTTTACAACGTCTTAGATCAGTTAGACCATTGCCCCGCATTGAATTTTTAAAATGTTCCATTACTCGCTCGGCTACACAGTTCAATGTTGTTGACACTCGCATTGGGTTGAGTTTATCAATTTTTGGGTTTTTTATCGGATAGATTCTATAAATAACAGGATACGCTCGAGCGTAATATGGGATATCAATCCCAGTCAGCATTCCTGGTTTGGAATCTTTACTTAACACAATGGTTGTCCCGTTAGCGAGAACAGGGTCAAGTTTATCACGGATAATCCATGTATCAACAACTTTTATTCTGAAAACATATTTCCGATTATCAAGAAACCCGATTATCACGCTCGCTCGTGTATCATCCTCTCCGAAAAGTTCATTAAAAATGTCACCGTCTTCATATTCAGCGCGGATAAACTTGTATGTCGACCACACGTGAGTTGCACCATCATTACGAAATTCTTGTGTAGCATTTCTAAAAATAGTAATCAATTCCTTTATCTCTCGCCGCAGTGGATCAACGGTTAGTCTGTCAAGATAGAATCGGACCACTTTGTGGTCTGAACTGGCAGTGGGTTTGATCCTGGATAATCTCTTAAACCCCTCCATATATTTAAGACAAATATTTAAATAAGAAATATTATATATAATGAATAAATACAAGTGGCTCAGACTAAATTTACCTGCGTCATGCAACAAACCCTGTAGAGGCGAATTTTGTGGACAACATGCTCAACAAGTTCAGAATGGAAGTTTAGGACCACAACCGTGTATCTTATGTGGCGTTGGAGTTAAGGGTAAAACACAATTATGTTCACGTTGCGGTGGAAAACGATACAGAGAACTAAAGCGATCTTATGATAAAAAACCGCATAAAAAATGATGAAAAATCTGCGGAATTTTTACTGAAATGTGAGCGCGATTATTTAAATAGGGTTTCAGACAAATTTTATGTTTATAGCTCCGACCATGATTATTTATTATACTTCTAGATACTGGGTACCCATCTCTTAATCTAGTGATATATTATATGCTGAAAACAGGTTCATAACATATATCAAAAACGTTATAAAAACCACAATATAAATCAGTATGAATAATGTCATCTATATTTAACCAACAGAAAGACGCCAAAGAGACACGTCACAACTTACATCGTATCACACCAATCTCCTCCAAACTCAGGTGTGTGTATTCATATACTGATTTTATAATACACGTTTTCTCTCCCTCCCATACTCTGTCTCGCTCACTCTCGATCTTTCTCTCTTTTTTTCTCTTTTATCTATATTTGAGGAATTCTTATTTAATCTGTCTCTCAAGCTTCCAGTTGAATATGCCAATGGCACCCAACACATCCTTAATATGCAGAGAAGACTCAGTTAATAATTATTGTATCTTTATTTTAACTTGCTTTCTAATATATGTGTCTTTGACAACAAAAGTTATTAATTTCATAAACGTCTCGTATACTATCTTGGACTATAATGGATTGTAGTGAATAAGGGCCGTTTTCTACCCACTTTTTAATGGGGAAAACGAAATTCTTGTAAATATCACACTTTTTGTCACAGTTATTTTACGGTGTAATGCTTACACTATTTTGCATCAATTTTGCATATACATTTTTTATACTTAAACACAACCTTTGAACATATGATGGTGTGGGAAATTTAAGAGAGAATGCCACATTTGGGTGACTTGAAACTTGCTCGAAGAAGGTATTTCCACTGATTAATTTGTAGGACAAGGATTGGGTTCTCATATTTACTCATGAGAGCACGCTAAACACTAAAATCAAAACAATTATTGAATGTTGATATCTCTGTTTCATTGCCGTTGTTTTCCTTGTTGCATGGTAGCTCCCTACGTATTGCTACAACTGGGCAATTAGACCAGCATATATTATTTCCAGCATTATTATATTGAAAACAATTACGGGAATAATAACTATTTCTATATTTTAAAAACAATATTATCACTTCATTTCTTTTTTCTTTATTCTGTCTAAATTGCCTTCGGAACTATATGTAAAAAAAGACATCGTGGAGTAAACATTAAACGGAATTGTCTTGTTACGTTGCCTTATGTTGTGCAAAAGCATTGGTAATTAATAGGATAAGTACAAACACACACACACACACTCATATATATATATATATATATATATATATATATATATATATATATATATATATATATATATATTTATTTATTTATTTATACACACATGTACATAGCAGGTTTTTTTCGTCATTTTCATAACGATACTGTTTGCTACGTTTAATTCACTCATTTTTACAGTTTATTTCCGTACATGTAATCTTTAAAATAATCTGTCAATTTACTATTGAAATAACAGTTACAACCATATTTTTGTTTGTTTGGTTAAATGTTGTAAAATGGCCATTATTGCCCCAAACAGAAACAACACGTTCGAATCCCCGAAGCTCAATTTTTTATTCTTCCTTTCTGTTTTTGTTTGAATAATTACTCTCCAGCTGTCAGGTTTGAAAACATTAGTAACTGTTCAGTTTTCAAAACAAAAAAATAATGCCCATGTTTGAAATCGTGTTTTTAAAAATTCTTGTAAGGTACCATTTTTATCAACATCTTATTTCTTCTAAAATGAAAATATAGAAGGGTGGACAATCATATATGCAGAGGACAATAATGTTAGTGGAGCTAATGTTTTTCTTTCATAATTAGTATTCCTTTCATACAAGTTTATTTATATTCAATTTATTCTTATTTAATTTGCATTACATTTTTCAGTTGAATTCAGGACAAATTGGTTTTAGAATTATATAAAAAAATATACTTGCTTACATCAGTGATTATTTTAGAAGTATTTTCCTTTAAGTTAGAACCATGTCCACGTTCGCGATAGAACCCTAATGACTGAATTGATTCATGATTGTTTAATTAAAAATAATATTGTCATTACGTCTACGCCAACACCAGCAAAATGTTTATTAGATCAATCGTATTATCAAATTACTGCAGATTGATTGTAATGACAAAACTGTTGTTATTTCATTACAAGTGTACCTCATATCTCTAGAAACATACTAATCACGTAAAATAAAATAAAAACAAACATATAGCATGATAACAATTACAGGTGAAATTCATTTATTCAAAGTATAACTTGCTGGATTATGAATACAAATACTAATAATAACACGTAATAACAATAGTGGTAAGATAATACTAAAATGTCAACCAGATAACTTTTTACGCACGGGGAATAAACATTATTTATCTAAAATAAAATATAAAACAACTAGAAATGGTGGAGTAAATGTAGCCAGTTCACGAGGACATGGTAACAGATTATTCGAATTATAGTCTGATCTGGTCATAATGCCGCACTGACTCGGACCATGCAAAGTATTGAGTGCTTTCTGTATATGAATGTTAAGTTTACATTTCTTTATACTATGATATTGCTCATTATGTTAAGGTAGGTTGAACAGTTTACGTACGAATTTAAGTTAAAAAAGGCTCGGCTGCTCGCATGACGATGTGGTTCTTGTTTATCATGAAATAAAATAATGTTTCACACATTAAACTTATTTATTCTTTTGATAACATCTGGAGATAAATCGTTTATGGTGTTGTATTCAAATTTTGATTTCGATGTAGCTGTTTATTATTCTCTGGACATACAAAGTGCTCAATAATAATTTGATAAAGATATATTAATTGGGAATTCAGTGAATTTATACAAGGCGACCCTGGATAATCACATAACAAAAGAATGTTGGCACATCAATACAATTCAGGCGATATGTAAATTAGTGCATTAAGATAATACAGGACACATTCTTCGTTGAACATTGTTTATAATACCACAAAAGAATATTCAGAACTATATTCATTGGAACTAGTTTGAGCAATTCTTGAATTTCGGAGGGATTTAGTTAGCAATACAGTAAGTTATGATGTTACATGACTTATTTGTTGAGTTTTACAATGCTTTTCCCTCTTTTGTATTTCTTTTTGTAAGAACATTGAATCTTAATGTCACAGATAATTTGCTGTCTTTATAGTAAGCTCTGTATTAGTTTAAATCCAAACGTAAACCTGTAAATGGCATCATGCTTTATTATACAACCTAATGAAAAAAGAGGAAGTGTTTAGTTTGAAGTCTAGATTTTTCTATTTAAATTATTGATATAATAGGAAGAGAAACTGAGTGGGATACCAACATTTGGGCATGTTGTTGGTCTTAGAGTGAAGGAATACATTAAACGCACGTACTTAGCAAACGAACCCTATTTAGAGGATTTAGACATTACATATACTTCTGACAGAAATCTTGACAGCGCTTGAAAATAGTAGAATGATTCGCAGATGAACAATGGAACTGAAATGCCAGATCCGTTAGAATATTTTAGGAAATAACTGAAAAGTGGCACGTGTTTTTGTTTTGTTTGTGAGTCAGAAGATTTTTTTTGCAAGTTGGATGTCGCCAGAATATTTATCGCAACATTCTATTTTCGCCTATTTTATGGCGTACATGACATGTGTTAAGAAAGAGATTCAAGGGCACTACATACACGTTTAGTCGCAATATTCATCATCCATGTTTTGTAGTATACAGACATTAAAATTAGCTGAACTTGTAGTATTATAATTGAAACAATATTCATCGGGAATTTCCGTAGATACCTTGCTGATGGAAACTACCGACGTACCGATACAATGAAACAGTACCATTTTATCTTCCATCGGAAAATATACCAAGGAAAACCGGTCTGATAAAACCGTAATAAAGCGTATGTATTGGTCTCGGACTGCTAATGCCGTTTTAATAAAATATATTAATGTAAAATATTTGTTAGTACCCAATACGCCAATTGTACAAAATTAAGGTGATTTTCATTAACTGAATTTATCAATTATGATTTATATGAAGGTATAGTATTATTGAAAGTCAGTATTATATGGCCATATATACATATTATATAAGAATTTAATGCGTTATTTAACTTATATATCTTGTACATGTTTCAAAGGCTAAGATGCAAATGTGCTGGTTAAGTGGCTCGAACATCAACTCAAACGAAAGCAATTCACCCATACCATATATTGAACGATAGCAGCGAAGTACCTTATATCATCTTATTACTCATCATTACATTTTTATACATTTAATTTGTAGAACATTATGGGAATATAGCACGATTTTTCATCACGAATTAATACTACCTTAAGTTAATTTATATGCATTACTTTTTGATATTGTGACACTGGCCAGATTTATGAAATGTTAACTTACGTTTTTCTGCATTAAAACATTGGAAAGTATTTTGGGTAAAAGATCTAAATTCATAAGCTCATATATTTTTGTTATTACTTTAGTTATATCTTTGCAAATAAATTTCTGATGTAAATTTAAGAACTTATTATCAAAATTTTATATTCTCTAACTATGCTTGCGAAAACATTAATAATTATTAACTCAAAACAGGTTTGCGTGGTCCTATTTTTGTGTTGTAATACTTAACATAGGATTTGTGCCGAATCATCTCGCATCTCTCAACGGCCATCGTAAAATGTACTCATTGTCCAAATGAGCCAAATTTCGGAAGACATACGATCAAAGGTGAGGTGTATGCTGATATTCTAGTAATTTAAGAAGTTTGTTAATATTCCGTATATCCCACAAGATTCGACAAGGAGTATTTAATACAATTTATAACAATATTGAATTGAACGATCCGCAACAAAATATAGTATCAAGAAGCATTTTCTCATTGGGCCAACGGAGTTGCCTGGGAGAAGTTTAGTCCACATCTTAATTTGGTGAGTCTGAAGTCCAGTCCATATAACATGGATTACGATATGACTAACTGACGCAACGTGACTTAAGATCCAAAACAACAACAAAAAGGAAACAGCACTCAATCAGTGTCATTTAAGCGAGCAAGTAAGACGTCATGTTTTAAACCTTGTCTTCAGGATTGAGAAAATAAATATAAAAACCTTGCTTAGTCTTGTCACCAATAAAACTATAGGCAGTAGGGAGTAAATATTCATGGCTGATTGCAGTCGCGCTAGAGGCGTTTCCCAAGTACTGAAACAGTGTGAGTCTCTGGCAATTTATGGCAATGCTTTTCCCGTCAATGACCAGATTCGTTTCTACACAAAACATATAAGATATACAATTATCATATATCAAAAGGATATTTTGCTGACACACAAAGTATATGATACTTTTGGTCGGTTGAAGAAAGAAAATGTATTCGATTCAACAGGGTTCAGATAAGAAATGCGCGCACATTATTTCATCATAATGGTTATTTGATGGATTGTTATGTCATGGTCTGTTACAGTGCATTAAACAACAATAATAGTGTCATTCTATCAACTAATGTTCCGTTTGTGTTTGACACTGGCTGCTTGAGACTAAATCCTTATCACTCAACCCTCTGATCCATTAAAAATTCAGTATTTGCATTCTAAACTTTAGAAGTTTGATATTTGTGGTATTTTTGTTATTATTATTATTATTATTATTATTATTATTATTATTAGTATTATTATTATTATTATTATTACAATAAACAACAGCAAAAAATCAAATACCACAATGAAATACGAATTAGATTGTAAGCCAGAAGAATTTCACCGCTAAAATGCCTCCCAAAAGGTTTGTTTACTTTATAGGCACTCCATGGCTGAGCCAGTGATATACTGCTGTGAGACTAATGGTAACATCAGTAAGATTTGAACATATTGGTCAAAGACTACATTAATTCGGAATAATGGTAATATCAGTAAGATTTGAACATATTGGTCAAAGACTACATTAATTCGGAATAATGGTAATATCAGTAAGATTTGAACATATTGGTCAAAGACTACATTAATTCGGAATAATGGTAATATCAGTAAGATTTGAACATATTGGTCAAAGACTACATTAATTCGGAATAATGGTAATATCAGTAAGATTTGAACATATTGGTCAAAGACTACATTAATTCGGAATAATGGTAATATCAGTAAGATTTGAACATATTGGTCAAAGACTACATTAATTCGGAATAATGGTAATATCAGTAAGATTTGAACATATTGGTCAAAGACTACATTAATTCGGAATAATGGTAATATCAGTAAGATTTGAACATATTGGTCAAAGACTACATTAATTCGGAATAATGGTAATATCAGTAAGATTTGAACATATTGGTCAAAGACTACATTAATTCGGAATAATTTTTTTTTTACTTTCAACGCAATAAAAATGCAAGGAGTGAAATTGTTTGTAATTTACTTAGTTGTAAAATTGAATGATATCGTTCTTAAGAAGTATTTTTAAAGCGTTCATGCTTGTGTTTGACTTTGAAAGATATTTTTAGTTAAATCCTGTAAATTTAAACATGTAAAAATCCCTTGTTGCGATATATATGTTTAAAATAAGAGTATCTCACATTGCTGATATGTCAAATACTTCTAAATGGAGGTGATTTAAAATGATGAAACATATTCAATGAAAAAATAAATCAGAGAAATATATGTTTCTAGTAGACAAAAGAACTATTCTAGTTTGAAAACTGATAAGCTGATATGCAATTGAACTAACGACATTATATATCAATGATGCTCGGAACCTTAAATAATGTGGTTGCCTTGCATTATATGACTTTTAAGATTTTAAATTCCCGTAAAAATGATTGCATAACCACAAAAGGTCATCGATATTTAAGTTTCTCAATCCCGGAATTTAGGTGAGACATTATGTTTTATAATTTTTTCCTATCATTAATTAGGTTGCATATGAGACTATTTCCCAAAATTGTGCTAATTCTCTACTTGACACCGTTTTGGAGAAGTGCAGAGGATGTGGATTTTATTTCTACTTAACACCTTAAAGTTTTTTTGAACATATTATGCACACATTTTATGCGACAAATGCGACATTACACTGAAATTATATTGTCATGACTCGAATGACAGTTTGAGTAATTTCAGTAGGATCAACCGGATCCACACAAACCAAGATATCTTCCCTTAATTATTAACATAAATTAACAATTAAACCAACCGGTAAAACAGAATGTATTGCAATGTCACACAGAACGATAGGGCTATACCATCCAAGTACTGAAAGAGACTGCACATTAAATTTGTATTAATACCTATTTACGAAATAGTAATAAGTAAAGAGCTAGATGTATTGTTGTTGTTATTATTATTATTATTATTAATATTAGTAGTAGTAGTAGTAGTAGTAGTAGCAGTAGTAATAATAGTATTAATAAATGGTGTTTGCAGTAGTAGTAGTAGTAGTAGTAGTAGTAGTAGCAATAGTAGTAGTAGTAGTAGCTGTATATCAGTAGTTGAAGTCTAGTATTATCCATTATCTTTGTTAATGCTTATCTAAAATAGTATATATTAACACCACACAATTTTGATCCAGGTTTGATGCTGATATTTTTCTTAAACTAATTCCATGTTTCTAAGATATAGACATATATATATATATATACAATTATTCGGGATAACTCGTCAGGATATGAGTATAACATTTTCGAAAGAAAGCATGCATGTTATTATTACACACGATATATGAGGAAACTGCATCAATATTGATTAGGCTTGATTTGTTTGCTAAGTTACGGACACGTTGTAACGATTGAGTTTATTACTGGCTTTATATCATTGTTTTTTGCCGGAATAGAATACGCAACACCTTATAGTGTGCATAAGAATTACAGTGATTTAGCACTTCCTAAGACAAACTGCGCTCCTCTGTTATCTCATTCTACGATAAAAATCAGTACCGCCTCTTTCCTGGTATTAATGACAATATGTAAGAGCATGAAGGACATGCATAAAGGCATTCATGGTCCCCACAGTCACGTATAATGCCAATGAAAATTACTGGTGAACAGGTTGTGTTAATACGCGTACGCCATTCTCGCATATACAACAACAGTGATGTTCGGATTACCATAGATAAATATGTTATGTTCTGCCCTTTTTATATTTTCTCATACTTCTGGGTCAGAACTAACGTAGAGAGGCAAAATCAGTGTCGACCTCAAGCCTGTTATCTTTCTTATTTATATGAGTGTGTGTTGTTGTTGTTAATATAAACATTTTGGGAACAAATTATCGGGAAAGTAAAAAGATTCTTATAATCGATACCAGTACTTGATCTAATAAATTAAACAAGAGTATTTTTGTTCAACGTTCACTGTGCATTGAGTTTATTTTTATAGTTTATTCCTGACAGTTAGTCATCCGATTTCACTCTCTGTACATTTGGCTGTTAGTGTTGACTGTTGTACATACCAGCATTCCTGCATTCTGGATATATTATACCAGAGGCTGTCAATATACACTATTATTTATTTTTCTTTCCATGGCCAGCTAAGTATTTGCTAGTTCGGTGCTTCTAAAACCAACATTGATTAAACAATTAAATCACTTATATATAACCCTTACACCACGAAAAGCACGACTGGTACTTATTGTGATTTTCCTATTTCTGAGATAAAAATTATTTTCGGCAATGTAAGTCTCACCACTTTTGTATTTATAAATTGAGCTATAGGTGCGATTGCATCGAAACCGATACAGGAATAATATTCGTTTTGATAGACACACTTTTCATATAGTTTGCTACCTGTGCAGAATATATGGATACATTTTATTCCAAATGACGGATTTGTTCATTGGATATTCTAAACGTACAAGCGGATCTCAAACCATACGTGATTCAAATTATGGCTCCGAAGAAGAAAAAATGCATCAAATATGGGAAGCAATTATTCACAATGAAAGGATATAAAGAAGGGGATGTAATCGTTTACATACAAAAGTATTACATATTCTCCAATAGGTTTTATACACTCATTTAAACAACCGCCTGAACAGTTCATACTTTGTCTTCTTTTACTGTTTGGGGAGACCGTTAACCATAAAATATCCAGAATATATTTATACGAACATGCCTTTTAGACATGCCTTTTAGACATGCCTTTTAGACATGGGATTGCCTTGTCTATATTTTCCAATGTTAGTGTCATCTTTAATAAACATAATACAAAGTAAAGTTCAATGTTTCGTATAAATCCTACGTTATGTCCAAATCCGCTCATATAATGTCTTCAGTGCTATATATGGAGTCTGAACAGATTCATCGGAGCAAACCCTTAAAATGGGATACCCATCTAAGCACCACTTTAAAACGTGAATATTGGAGTCTTTAGTAGACAGCAGTGGTAATCTTCTTACAAACCATTATTTAACAGACAGGGATCGATTACCCGATATACTCTGGATCGGTTTGATGAGCGTCCTCGAATAAGTTGCTACTGTTTGAGTAGATTGTCAACTCCAACCTGTCAGTTAGTTAGAGCAAAATCTATAAACAGAAGTGTTGATAGGATCAGAGCTCTCTTTAACGGTTTGAAATTGAAAACACATCAGTTAAGTGGTAAACTTTATTTCATAATCAATCACAAAGTTGTTTTGTTAGTGTCAAGGCCCTCATAAGCGTTTTGTTTTTCTATTGTAGGAGAACACTTCAATTTTCTCTGGAAAATATAGCCAATCATGTCTTAAACCTAGTCTCTCTATCATTCGCTGTGTTTTACATATTGATGCTAAAATTGTTTTAGAAAAAAAGCATTAGCTACGTTGTGGACATTGTAATCAGAACCATATGCCGCATTAGTGGCAAGCAAAATATATGTTTAAGCTAAACCGTACTTTGTTAAAGATCACATTTTCAGCTAACAGTGACACAAATAACACCATTTTGTGTAACTGTATAAACAATAATCTAATATCTACACAATGAAGGTCATTACAGGACATCATAAATACTTAAAACCTCGAAAACATGAGTTTGCACTCGTCACATTATTTACCTTCATATTGCAAAAAGGCTATGAAAGCTAATTTTATCAACTGTTGATTATAATATCATCATTTGGCTTACACAAAACTTTCCTAAACGTGGGTTTGCCTTGTCCATCAATGAAAGAATTTGCGAGACAGGGATTTGTTTTAGGCAAAGAGAATAAATATATTTTCGAGGCATATGAGTGGCCCTGAAAAGGGCCTTAGATTCTTCTTATAGTTCTTTTAATTTGTCCTTCTCCAACAGCTTGTTATTCTTTCTCCTACTTTCTTAACAAACCCCAAATATACTAACCATACACGGGAAGAGAAGAAAAAACAAACCCAAAGATACTATCGACACAGATGAAAAGAAGAAAAAAAAACCCACAAATATACCATCCACACACCGGAGGAGGAAAAACAAACCCTAAATTAAAATATCCACACAAGGGAAGGAGCAAACGAAAAGACGAGACTAAATGTTGTCCTTGATCTGGCAATCTGGACTTCATCACTATGTCTTTTTTCTCTCATTGAATTTATATTGATTTCTCCAACAATAAGACATGGATTGCAGTATTCCATTGCTTCTAATTGCCAAGAATGACTTCTCTCAAACTGTTGATTTCTATCGTATTAGCAAATTCGGCATACAGGATGACGTTCACCGTCTCATGTAGAGCTTTAACAAACTGAAGCTCCACACTAATCTGTCCGGATTTCATAGGGTGGAAATGTCACTCGTCGCTGCCTTAGCCTGGAGTGAAATCAATAGCCCACAAAGCGTTTTGTCTTGCATAATCTTCTTAAGTAAATCCGTGGCTTGTCTTGGTTCCTAACTGTCCGTTGGTTTCGTACACGGATAAGAATGACCCTAAGCAATTCATAATGCCTCTAAGGTCAGCCTCGAAGGGTCTGGTACACATAGTCTTAACATCACGATTGATATTCATCTTGTACACGTGGTAGTGCTGAAACTCAAAAGGATTTTGATTGGGGGCTCTGTTGAATGTTGCATTGCTCACGATGCCAATGATTAATTGCGTGGGTAACTGTCTTTGGAACAGATGACCTTCGATCCTGGATCGGAGTCCAGTGGCAATGGTAAAGGTTTTGACTTCCACGCGTAGTATCGGATACGCGGTGGTTGTTCTGCTCAATGCTTGACTGATGTCGTTTGTCACTTTAGGTAACACTTATACGCGCGCACGTTGAGTCCGGCTTCCTCGTTGTAAATTTTTGTAATCGTCAGCACCCGCCATCAAACGGAAAGCGATACTAAGACGAACATCTACGCCGTTCAGCAAACACTTCTCTTACAACAACAAGTCCAAACGAAACCGATATATCAGTTATTAACTTGGGCTACAAGTGATTTTGTGACGTTTGTCTAATCCCTTATTCTAGAAAGCTTTGTCTGCTACCTCATGATACTTACCCGCTGTGGCAGGTTTCACTACCACGCAAGCATCCATATGGGTGTCTTTTGATTTTTTTCATACTTCAAGTGATTTGTAAGGAACGCTCGATAAGGGTCAGTAAGTGCAAAGCACTTCGCTGAACTAGGAATGCACTAAATTATTGACGGGAGCACATGCCTCATCGGAATATAGATCGCTACCAACCGTTTTGTTCACTTTGACTTTTTGATAGAAGCAACTGATATTCAGATCGACGTGGTCTTCGGGCTGTAATTCAATTTCAAACTTGATAGGAGCTGAGGCTGTCAGAGAGGAGATGGGGTGAAATTCGACCCATTTGAATTCTTGCATCGTCATCATGTTGGGCGGCATGGCAAATGAATTCAGCTCCGACGTTGAACACACGCATAGCTCTGTGTGTTTGATTTTATTTCTCTCTCACTGTGATTGCTTGAATAATCAAACACGTCTAAGTCTCGGACGGTTCTTCTGTTCTTAACTTTTCTCGTTTGAGTGTACGAAGGCATCGGAAAATGTGTCATCGTTGTTTCTTTCTTTTTTGTCCTTGCTGTGGTGTCAGGGAAGCAAAAAAGCAGGAATGCCTGATTCGACAGCGTCCAAAGTATTTATTGGAGTTTAACGTCGGTAAATAAATGACTTTGCCAGTTTGAACCAATACAAAGTTACCCGCTCTCAACAAAGCTTTTTGTGAATTTGATTGTCGATGAAGACTCTTGGATAATTTTTTGCCTTGAGTCAATGATGCATCTTTCATTTTATTTTATATTATGGTTACTGTCTTATTCTGATTATAGTCTTATTCGACCAATACTTCCATAAACGCAACGATAGTTAGTTTAGGCAGGATACAGAGCAGTCTATCTTTTGCTCAGATTAAGTGACTCTATAAGGTATTTTATTGTTTGGAAATACATTTTGTGATGCACTTATTCTCGCTCATAATGTAAAAATTAGTTTTATGGGTGATTGATTTCGTGCTGCTCTCTATTTGAAATACTACAACTATTAATACTCCTACTTAAAAGCTAACAGTATTGATCTTCATATTATAAAATGTAACCAATGATATACCAGTTAATTAAAGGGATAGGTGAGAAGTATTGATCTTCATATTATAAAATGTAACCAATGATATACCAGTTTATTAAATGGATAGGTGAGAAGTATTGATCTTCATATTATAAAATGTAATCAATCATATACCAGTTTATTAAAGGGATAGGTGAGAAGTATTGATCTTCATATTATAAAATGGAACCAATGATATACCAGTTTATTAAAGGGATAGGTGGGAAGTATTGATCTTCATATTATAAAATGTAACCAATGATATACCAGTTTATTAAAGGGATAGGTGAGAAGTATTGATCTTCATATTATAAAATGGAACCAATGATATACCAGTTTATTAAAGGGATAGGTGAGAAGTATTGATCTTCATATTATAAAATGTAACCAATGATATACCAGTTTATTAAAGGGATAGGTGAGAAGTATTGATCTTCATATTATAAAATGGAACCAATGATATACCAGTTTATTAAAGGGATAGGTGAGAAGTATTGATCTTCATATTATAAAATGGAACCAATGATATACCAGTTTATTAAAGGGATAGGTGAGAAGTATTGATCTTCATATTATAAAATGGAACCAATCATATACCAGTTTATTAAAGGGATAGGTGAGAAGTATTTGGTCTAAAACACATGTTGTAAACAAACTCAACCTAAATTAATTACATAACTATGTATTTGTTGTTCCGTGCACCATAACTGATTCATAATACCACGTTGCGATAGAACAATCAATCAAATAAAAATAAGTGTGTGCTCTTGTGTGTTTATTATGTACCTGGATACACTATGATATATTTGTTGTGACAGCATAATATCATTTTGATTAATGGGAAAATATATCGTATATATTTTGCGTAGAAACAAATCTACGCCCTTGAAGTGAAATATAGACTATATATAGCCATAATTTCAAAATACTGTGTGATGTGTGATTCAAAACTAATGAAACGTCGTTAGGGCCACTGAAATCAGACATGAAGATTATTTCGCTGATGACTGCAGTGCTGTTGGTGACAACACTAAGTAAGTTTATTTTTATTATTTATTTTCTTAATCCCATTGACAAGGACCTAGATTTTCCGTCGTACATTCGGTCGAATGATATATATATATATATATATATATATATATATATATATATATATATATATATATATATATATATATATATATATGGTCTGCAATGGCTTGTGTTTGCGACATGGTTCATATTAAACAAAGGACGTCAAAAAGTGCACCTTAATGTACGATTGGCTTTCTTTTAATATTGTACAAAATGATCGGGTAAATTATTCGATAAAAGCCTATTAATTCGTATACACCATTAGTATGCCTAGTTATACATGACATAATAAGATAAATGTTGACAGTGGCAGAAAAAAGTTAAAAATATTTGATTACACTAAAAGGCTAGGAACATACCTATGATATATGCAGCTAATTGTATTCTAGGAAAGCTTTGTTTTGGGATGTTATTTATGTCAAACAAATATAGAAAACATTACTTTGATATACATTGTGGAGATAAATACTCTGACGGCAGATCAAGGTCCATGCAGCTTGGATCCGTCTCTTATGCGGGTGTATATATATATGCAACATAATCTGCAGCCATGAATGCCCTTATCAATTAACAGCTTTCTTAATGTCCTCATAATTTAATGCTCGTGCATTCAGCTGGTTGGTTAACTTGTACAGCAAGCTATAATTTCTAAACAAACTTTAAATTATTAATTGCGTTGTAAAATTCTTTTGTTATGGCTTCGTAAAATTCTTTTGTTATGGCTTCGTAAAATTCTTTTGTTATGGCTTCGTAAAATTCTTTTGTTATGGCTTCGTTTGTTTTTGAGATTTTGTCTACCACATGTTCATTACAAGTATAATAGCGCTTTCTGGCGTTGTTTGTCTTTTGTTTTGATTTTAATAATTAGTAGAGTAGTTAATTTAGAATTGCCACAGACAACTTCCAGAATCAGAGCACCGACTCCGCTATTTAAAGTGGATGACCAAACGATAGGTGATAAACAAAGCATGCAACCTCATCACTAACTCAAAGAGTAAACAAATAACATACATTTTCTAGCATTTACACCAATGCATTAAAGACCTCTAAAGTACATTACGCATTTGGTTAAATTAATTGCATACTCACAAAATATCTTCATAGATACTACTTTAAAGATGATGTATGTGTTTATGAAAAATGAACCAATAACACCACCTGATTGCAATCAAATGTAGTTACCCTTAGCAGTGTCTTAGTTGTCTTAAATCTTTCATGGTGACGTGACAGTCTGGTTATCGAGACTGATTATGAGTCTAAATGAAAATGCGAACTAATGAATACATGGTTGAGAATATAATGTTTCCTCGAAAGCATTGATATTAGTCTTTGTATCAAATTGACCACAAAGAATATGATACAAGTAGCGTAATTATGTCAAAACGATCTATGCCAGGTATTGAAGCGTTGATGTGTGTAAATATATATGATTTTGAATGTTTTCTACATTCTAAGCCATTTTGAATCAACGTTTCTAAATGAAATGTCAATATAAACGACACATATATACATGTCAACAACGCTCGTTATAGAAACTGTTGGAATTTAAAAGGTTATAAGTTAAGGTCATAGGATGGTTAAAAACAATACAGAATGAAAATAGCAAGAAACGGTAATACGCTCAACGTGTAAAACACTTATGCTAGAAGATACAAACATTAAGACAAGTTTATATAAAATGCATTATTTCATATAAAAAACATCATATTAAACAACTGAAAGGGGTGAGAAGAATTAAAACACTAAATATATTTGTAACATATCATAACATTAAGGTGAATCTCATTGACAGTTAATATACTGGATTCCACTTTTGTCTTGATGGTTTTAAAGTTGATAGAAAATGTATGCATTTATTTTCTTCGCATACAAATTTAATTCCTAGTTATGTACACTCCTAAACGGACCATATTCCTAACTGACGATTTAAGTATACATTATTGTTTGCATTGCAATCCATAAGCTGTGTGGAATAAGTGGAATGAAGTTACCTGTCACAGTGTCACAGTGTGAAAACCTATCAACAACTTGTGAGGACATTAGGTCGTAATGACTATTTAGACCATTTCGGGGGCTAATTAATATTATTAAGTGCTTTCCTCTACCTACACAGACTAAACGTGACAACAGCCCATTAACGAAACAGTTTTCCTGGACGATCGATAGAGGATTAGGTCACCGACCCTTTATAACTGTACTAGTTATCAATGGTGGGATATATTACTTTCTACGGTGTTCTCTATGTAGATATTCCAGCCGCAGAGGGCGGGTTTGGGTGTCCTGGAAATGAATATGAATGTGACAGACATTGCAGAGACGATGTACAGTGTCGAGGTGGCTATTGTGATGCGTTCAAGCTTGGGCTTGTGTGCACCTGCACTATGTGCGATTCTGGAAGGTACACCAATGATCCTTACACTTTTTCTTCCTTTCCTAATTTGCCCTTCCATGTTAACGTCTTTCCCCTATCTCGTACTTGTTTTCAAAACGTTAAGGCTCAGTGAACGCTTACGTGTATCATTATATGGAGTGTTGATATTCTTCTCATATGCATAAGAAAAATCAATATCAGTGACTAGAGTGCTTTAAAATTATTTATGATTCACTCCACATAGGCAAGGTTGATGGTCAATATTAGTGGAAGGGCACTACGGGAATTATTACTTTGGAATAATGAACAAAATGGACATGAGACTTATTTGTTGATTGTTAAATTGATATAGGTTATTTCGCGAATAATTTATTTAAAACTATAGCGTAAATGAATTAATGTGTAGTTAAGAAAATTGTAACTACACTATATATATATTTCCATCCTTGAGTATTGTGTTTAAAATCAAACGACAAATCCTTAGCAATTGTACAAATGTATTCAAGACGAGTACAACACGGAATACGAGGAATTCATTTCTTAGGAACCAACACATCTAAAAGACATGTGATTTTAGAAGCAGTTTTCGTACGGAAAATGGAGATTTTACTGGTACGTTAGTACCAATATTTATCGTGGCTCCCGAATAGTTTTAGTAGTCCAAACGTATATTTCACGGTAGTTATTTTCATTACAAAATCCACGTGGCCATTCCAGAACAGTGAAATGTTAATAATTACAGCTAATCAGCTGATATTTGTTGTCGTCTGTAATAAATGTTAGTAGATACTAAATATGGCTGTTATTATTTGTTATTTGTTGCAAATGAGTGTGACTTTGTATTGGTTAGGATTACAAGTATTTTATTCGGTAGAGTACACAAATGCAAACAGGCACACGCTGGATCTCACATTAAATGGACACATGACAATGCTGTATTTTACTTCTGATGAGAGAGAGAGAGAGAGAGAGAGAGAGAGAGAGAGAGAGAGAGAGAGAGAGAGAGAGAGAGAGAGAGAGAGTAATACAATTAGGTCTCGCCATCATAATCTACCTGATGTGTTGATCCAGCTAGAAAGCTCATAACGTACAATACGTTCGTGCCAAGAACACCATAATAAAGCGCGCTGCCTTCACGACATATTTGTGTGTGTGTGGCTGAGTTCTCTGAGGGTCGCTCTTGATGCTATGAGATGGTTGGTGATGGTATTATAGCATTTACAGTAATCCTCTCTGTATGTTGACTATCAGATAGTATTTTGTTGTTGATGTGAATTTTACGTGGTGACTTTGACGCATACGACCTTTGAGGTATGTTCATCTATAATGTGTGATTAATATGTAGTTCTTCACTGAGGACATAATTGCTGTTTGCCTACTTGATTTTTGTCATCGGCGTAAAGTGTTTCTTACTGTCTGAGGTCATTGCATGACCTTGTTAAGAAACCAAACATTTTCTACAAAAGAACTGAACATTTGGTGGAGTTTTCCAATAGGAATGATTTACCGTCATGTAAATTCATATATATATAGCTTTGCGGGAACACAAATTTCATTTCTGCATATTAACATTGTTTGAAATCGTATACGGTTGTGTTCATACGTAAATGTAGTACATCAGGAAATTCAAGACTATAGGTACATCATGATTTTCAAGACTGAAGGAATGGATTCAGAAGGTTTTATATATACATCTATATATATATATATATATATATATATATATATATATATATATATATATATATATGGAATTGTAATGTAAAATATAGAATTATTTCGGATTTCATTCATACTATTTCTAATGTCGGTTGCATTTTCATTTTATATTATATGAATAAACATTATTTTTTAAAAATTGTACTTAAACTGTTTGCTTCACTTACTTTATGTTACAACGTCGTAACACATGAATGTATTGCGACTTGATTCCCATGATATTGGTCGGTAATGTAACTGAGGAGGGGGCATTTGGTCTTATAATTTAAACTGCTCGAAATAGTCTTTGATAACGAGTGCAATGTCAGGTGCAATCTTAGATGTCGCATCGTTAACAAACACGGTATATATATATATATATATATATATATATATATATATATATATATATATATATATATATATATATATATATATATATATATATATATAACTATATATAGAACTAGTTGGCTATGAAAGCAATATTAATGCATTCTTCAGTGGTATTTTAAACACACACGCTCGCGCCTTCTCTCTCTCTCTCTCTCTCTCTCTCTCTCTCTCTCTCTCTCTCTCTCTCTCTCTCTCTCTCTCTCTCTCTCTCTCTCTCTCTCTCTCTCTCTCTGTTTGTCACCGGCACACATACATACAAGCAAACTCATTCACTCAGATGAAATATAGAACATCTCAATCTAACAATTCTTACATGATCTTTATCAAATCCAAGCCAACATTGTCTCGTGATACTGACAAACACCACGCCTACATTATACTCCATGCAAGGAAATCACGGTAATTAAAACAAGCCTATACTGGCTGCAGACATTGATGTGCCTTCTCTCTTTCTCTCATTTATATTTTTGTTTTTGTTAATTCATGTATATGTTTCTTTAATTTGCTGCAGAGTATATATGACTTTCGTAAAGTATTTCATCTACCTCTCTGTCTAACACGTGCACATTCACACACACACACACATTAACATACATACACTTATATAGACACACTTACTCTGATACTCTTTGAAGATATATAGAATGTTTCCATCTAACAAGACTCGTTATCTAATCCAATTCATAAGCCTCCAATGTAACATAATACTGACGAACAACACACACCATAATTTATATATTCACTCATATATGTAGAGATAATACCTAACTCGTGTCCAGTAAAAGGTGTAAAAGCATGTTATGAAACTAATTCAAAATGATCTTATTTCATATTTTTTATATTTCAGCACAAAGCCAAAGTCAACAACTCCTGTTGCATAATCGCCAAGTCTCAGTGCTAAAACAACCTAGACGTCATTTTCAAACTTTATTTCACTAAAATAAAGTCTTCGCTTTCGAACATCACTTTAGTAGTAATAAAAACCTAAAAATAATACTTCTGCGAGTGCCAATTCATTTGCTTAAAATACATCATTGTCAAACCTGAATTGCATTGGAACATATACAAACATTTGAATCCGAAGTGAAATTCAAGGATAAATGTCATGATCAAAAATGTTCACTGTCTCCATCTACCTCCGTTGTATCTACTTTCGAAAACAAAATAATTACAGTGGTTTGAAATTTTAGTTTATGTAAATCTTTATCTCTCTCAGACCCCCATATATATATATATATATATATATATATATATATATATATATATATATATATATATATATATATATATATATATATATGTCATTAAACGAAACAAAGTTTGCCGTGTTTCTTCATTTCACATACGGTGGCAAAACAGAGATACAGTGCAATATGTATACCATGCAAAAGCAATATTGTATTTACACGGATTACCGTTACGTTGACTAACTAATTTGCAGAAAACGTCGTAGTCATAAAGAAAATAAATATTGATTTCCCTGCCAATATATATCCCTTAAAACTAACCTGAAGTTACCCAGTGTTACTTAAAATTATAACTACTTTATTTATGTTGTTGAGTTTCTCAAAACCTGCTTGAAATAATACAGTCATAGTGGGCACGTTTAATTAGTTAAGATATATGCATCATACCAGCAACATGATCGTGTGGCCGTATTAAACAGATTTGCTTAGTTTTAATGCGTTCTGATATATGTTCCATATATAATATTTAGACAAAATATGTGCTACATTATTTTTGGATTTGAGTGTGGATTGTTTCGTGTGTTATTACTCAGCTTCATTTATCAATCTATAGCCCCAATGTAGTCTGGCGACAATAATTAGTTGTATAGCTGTATGTCTGCATCGAGGTTAGGCACACTATTCTAAACATGAACCAATTATATGGTTCTTCAGAATACAATTGATGAATGAAACGGCATTTTCTCTATGCTATATGTTCAGTAGCAATGTGTCACCCTAACAGTGGTGTGCAGTACATGAATTTAAACGTAAATTTTGGAATTGATTTATTTTCATCACGTGTATGCTAAAACCTAATTAGCACTATTCCACTTCTTTAAACAAGAATAAATAGTCATCCTGATATATATATATATATATATATATATATATATATATATATATATATATATATATATATATATATATATATATATATATATATATAAAGAATGCAAATCAGATGGAGAATAACAATCCTTTCAGGTGCGATGGATCAGTGAATTAAGGATTAAGATGAACGCAATAAACTGACAACAAATAGTGCAAAACTAGTATATAATTACCCTATGCGCTTGCGACTATACAATGAGTCATTTTCGAAGACAACTGCAAAAGATATATAGAAGACAAACAAATAAAAAAGAAAATCATTTAAGGGTTAATTCCTGTAGGAACAACGTTGTACAGTTTCGCAAACAAACGCTTTTTTTATCTGTTAGTCTTGTATCCGTTTTGTATTTACCTTTGAAAAAGACTCACTGAAGAGCCGAAAACCCGTTATATAACGTGATGCCCAAAGTACATATAAAATGTGCATTGAAATTTGAATGTAATCAGTCTTAACTAACTTCTTGTTTATATACTGTTTGTTTTGTTCGCCGGGTTTCACCAGTTATCAACTATTCTTCAGTTTTGAATTCTATACATATCAATATGGAGGAAACGGTGCACGTTGCACGGTGAAGTTAAGGCGACATTAACATTCTGCTAGAGATACGAACAAATTGCTTTACCGATAACATAGATTTAGGCTGTTAAAATGAGAGAACACCTTAAATCAATTAAAAATTGGGGGCCATCTTGATATTGCGTTATAAGAGGAATCGCGATATAATGAATGGTGTTATAAACGGTTTTACATATAAATACATATACTAGGATGTTATATGATAACATACATTACAGAATGGCAATTTAATTATCAAGCAGATTATCACTATTAAATACGATTAAAATGGGGTATTTATTGATACTTACATTTGGTCCCATTCTTTGCAAATACATTATGATATTTGTTTACCCTTGATATGAATCACGATAATAACATATCCCTTTTACGTAGGAAAAGATCATTCTGACATCTTTCTAGTAGTGGTAAAGTGTGATTGTAATTACATACAACACATGACTTTTATTACAAATCATTTAATCTAATTAACTAAGAATTATTGTGTTATTAAATCTCACTAACCCATATATTTCACATGCACAAAAAGAGATACGTGTTCTTTCTGACTCAAGTTGGTGGCGAAACGGAGTTTTATATGCACCGGGCAAGAAACATAATTTGTATTTTTCCCTTATGAGTTGGAATGATTTCTGAGTTTGCTGCCTCAGATTAATTTGCTTCGTTTACATACCTAAGTTGCCATAACACGATTTAAGAAAGTGACGCTGGAAGTAGTCACGTTTATTATTGAATTGAGTAACACCTGTCTCAAGTCTACATAAGATGTATGAAATATACATATATCTAATAGGCTGAGTGTAGGTGTGTCATTTGGATTTTTAACGTAGTTTTATCAATTTTTCAATTATATTGCTACGATGTCTGCAGTGTGGCATTTTATAGTGATGTCTAGCACTGGGGCATCATGCTGCAGACATATAGCATGATGTCCGACCCAGTCACATTATTCTGATACCAGGTCGACCAGTCCTAACACTAACCTCCTAATGCTAATCTTAATGCTAATCGGCTGACAAACTGCAGACGAATGAATTAGGCAAATGAATAACTATATTGCAAAATATTCACATCTCATAGCATCCTTCTACCTTACAAATACGCATGTACAATTAGGAATGAACTCTTTTCCCAAACGTTTTTTTATATTTTGAAATTATAGCCATTTATTATACGTTATACTATGGTGATCAGAATGCAACAATAGTCATACAACGTTAAAATTAATCCAGGTTTTAAATCCATTGTACGTGCTCTCCATGTGTATGCATCCAAGTCAAGGTGACGTATATATATATATATATATATATATATATATATATATATATATATATATATATATATATATATATATATATATATATATATATATATATATACATATATAGAGAGAGAAAAGTTCTGGTTATATTATAGATGAAATATTTCCATAATAAATTTCTGAGTTTTAACAAAATGTTCTGCAACTGATGGTTTTATAAGAGTGGTAGAACCTATTCAGTGTTTTCATTATCAAGTAAGTTTGTACATACACCTTTTATAATGAGGTTTTCCGTCTTTAAACTGTATCCTAATTGGATAATGCTTTATACATATAGTTATGCATATAGTTGTGTTTCTTTTCAAATCAACAACTTATATTATTGTTATACTCCAGCAACCGTCTACTATGATTAAACTTTGCGATAAGAGTGACTACCAAGAAACTATATCCTTATGAACTTTAAGTATGCGTAGTCAGCAAATTCGATGGACAATTATGTCCTCGTCTGCCACAATATGCACCACATACTGGCCGGAACGTAAAGACAAAAAGCCATATTCATTTAGAGAACAGCAATAATGCTTGACCACATGCATCAACTCTACCTCTAATGCGTCGGAAAAACGAAATACATTTTTTAAAATCAGCTACTGCCGTAAGGAGAGATCACAACAAAATAGGATGTACAGCATACGCAAGTATTAGTATGCTATACATCAAAACTTAGATTGGCACAAACTGCATTAGGACAAGAAGATGCTGCAACAATAACGACAAAAACTATTAACTCGTTATGTTGGAGAAGCACGCAAAGTTCTTGAGCCTGGTAAGATTACTCTTCAATCGGGATAGCTAGCTAGCAAGCTTCATCTATATATATATATATATATATATATATATATATATATATATATATATATATATATATATATATATTTATATATATATATATATATATACATATATATATATATACATATATATTATAAATAGATGGATACATATATATAGAGAGAGAGATATATATATAGATAGATAGATAGATAGATAGATAGATAGATAGATAGATAGATAGATAGATAGATAGATAAATAGATAGGTATATCGATTGGTTTCCGTGAACTGTAACTGTTTTGTAATATAGTACAACATATGTTGTTTTTTTTTAAACAATGATTTTATTGTTATTTTCGCCTTAAATGGTAATTGTTATTTTTCGAGTAACAAAATGACTATTGTGTATGTTGGGTCATAAGCTGAATCGGAATGTCATTAAATATATGTCAAAATTCGTGATAACCTGAACATTCATACATTCATGGTCCAATACAGACCACAGGTCACATACGGGAATTACTTTCGTGGTACATTAACACACTGCTTGTTTACCGTGGAACGTTTATGTATAAGGAACGCATACAATTAAAGAAATATGTTTGACAAGTAACTGTTTGAACGTTTTAGCAATTATTCTGTTACGGGTTAACTCTTTCCAAAGCACTCGACTTCGTTTGAAAAGTCGTATGTTGTAATAAGTTATATTTTGCGAATCAACGCATCGGGTTTATATTGGTGTTTCATTTCGACCAATGAAATGTCCTACTAAAAAAGTCTACTTCGATATCGGTATGTCTGTTTGATAAATTGGCTCGGAAATAAAGATGACGAATGATAGTATTATCTGCATACATAATTGTTGTCTAAGGGTAACTGTTATAAAATCCGCACCGACTGGCATTAGCTAGCTGATGAAGGCAAGTAGCTCTTAGTTATTATTCATGATAGACTCGATAATGTGTTCAGGGTGTCGGTGAAAACAACGCAAATATAAACAAAATCCTAAATGAATCACTTCCAATAGTGAGCTGTGTGAATATGATATTTCAAGTTGTAATACGAGTATGCTTATTTGTTTATGTGAGGAAATTACAGGTTATGTTCGTTTTAGCAAAGAAATCCTTACTCGATTATGTTTTGTCATCATTTGGTTAACATAATTCAGTTAGAGCCATATGAATAGGTTCCACAAGAAATCTACAGAAATAAGAATCTCTTGAAGACATATATCGTCTACTGGCCTAAACAAAATTGCCATTGTTCGCATCCTTTGTTCTGCTTGAATAAAGAAATTATATATGATGTACACCAGAAACTCTATCGTGCTTAATCTATTTTGGGTAAAAGATGTTTTTAAATACTGTCAAAAGAACAATTTCACAAAATAAGTCCATTGTAAATCCTTAGTCAGGACCATTTACATGAACAATGTGATTACATACTATTTTACCAGAGCTAAGAAAAAACATATTAAAATGGTGGGTACTGTACAAACAATAAGTGTTATACAATCAGAAAGGCGCACATGTATATCTACAAACAATAATACAATCATATTAATACATGCTTATGTTGTTAATCACACAGACCATTCAAAATATAATGTTAGGGTTAGTTTAGGGTTAGGTGAATTAACACATATAATTTCTAAAAAAAATTGTTTTGAAGGACTATTCTAAGGATACTTGAGTACCAGTATTGTTACCATACTGAAGGTCAGATTGGCACATTCTACAGTTTGTAAAAAGCTTTTGACCAGAGCTTTCAATCTCAATTCTAGATTGACAAGATTTGAAGAGACACACTTTTCTGATTGCGAGTTAGGCACGTTCATTACTGAGTCATCACAACTCATAGTTTACATATTACAGTCCTCACCCTCCGTGATTTGCCGGCAGCATTTGACACATTAGACCATGATATGATACTTCAATGTCTCCAGCATGTATTTGGCTTTCATGATACAGCCTTATTGTGGTTTAAGTCCTACTTGGTCAACAGGACACAAATTTTGTCCTCAAAGTAAATACACTTCCAGCCCAGTTGATCTGTGTTGTGATGTTCCACCGGGGTCTGTTCTCGGACCATTTCGCTTCCACTCAGCTGCTCTCAAATGTCATTGATCATTATCCAGTGTCTCACCAAATGTACGTTGACTGTCACAGAATTAGGCATAAAAATAACTTGGTATCACATTAGAATTACTTAGACATTTTGTTGTTTTTTAGGGTGAACGAGGGTTTTCAAGGTAAGCGACCGTTTTAACATGTATCTCGCCGAAAATTACTTATGACTATGAACGGTGAAAACATGATCTGCACGGGTATTTTACCCTGATTTATATTTACCGACCCTTAGATATAAGAAAGTACAATTTATACATCGACATAGTGGTCGTTCTGGATCTTCTCAGGGAGCATAGGCTCTAGATTGTATTCTCCAGCTATAGGGCTGTCTATCTCCGGTCAGCTGTAGAGCTTTCTATCTCCGGTCAGCTATAGGGCTGTCTATCTCCGGTCAGCTGTAGAGCTGTCTGTGACCAGACTGTCTGTTTGTCAGTGTTTGTAGGGAGCTATGTAGGTCTAACTAGAGTTCACTAGCAGATGACTAAAGCTGTGAAGCTGTCTGGAGTTTCCAGAATATTTAATGCTACGTGTTGATGATACTTATGTACGTATGACTGTATATGTGGTGGATCTGAGAAGGGTGCAAGCGACCGATAAGTGGGCAAACCCAAGGACTCGGTGAAACTGTGCGTTCATAGGTTAATGAATCGTACGCCTGTATAGGGGTCAAGGAACAGATGTTGGTTCCAGGTGTTTAATTGGGAACGGTTGTACTTAAACGAGATTAATTTGAATCTCAGCTGCATGCGAGGAGGTTCAACGAATCTCGCTGAAAGTGACATTATTTGAAACGCATTTTTATACCTTGAGACTATGTGAATATCGCTGATAACGTCTAACATTATTGGAACATTTTTGTATACCTTGAGATTGTTTTTGAGATTAAGTAAATCTCTCTTACAGAACATTCTATTATCTTAAATCCATCTACAGTACATGCGGTTTCTTGAATCTGGTCTTCTTTTATATTGAATTATTTTTGCTTTATGTGCATTGTGTGAATATATATATTGTTACGGCTATTGGATTTAAATTATTTATTTTTCTTAATTGTTAAATCCAAATTTGTCATGGTTCCTTTAAAATTCATTTATTGGGAGATTTTTTCTGGAAAGTTTGGGCTGACTTGCACTCCGGTTGTAAACAAGTTTTTGACCTTGGATTGGTTACCTCAATATCTGACCTTGCTTTAGACATTGTAAACAGGTCTTTAATACTATTGGTTAATTTCAAGGATAACTTTTACTTTTAGTTCTTGAGGGTGGGAAGTGAATGATTTCCTTCTAGATCATTTCATTATTACGTGACTTGGAGAAGGTAGCTTCTTTCTGTGACTTTCCAGAATCACATAATTCCTCTTGTTTACGAGGGAATTACATATATATATATATATATATATATATATATATATATATATATATATATATATATATATATATATATATATATATATATATATATATCTGTGTTTTGGAGGCTAACTGTAGCAGAATCTTTGGGCTGTAAGTTATTAGTTATGTATTTCATGTTTGAGTGTTAATTTTGTTCTGGACTTTGTGTCAATTCGATGGAAAAGAAGAATTATTCTATTTATTTGGAAAAAAGGACATATGTTTCATAATTTCATCTAGATGATATTGAATCGAGAACTGTATCACGTGACATTGTCAGCCATTTTGGATTACATCATCAAGATTCGAACCTGTAACTATTAGAACATTTATTTATCAGGACTTGCAATTCCATTAGTGGATTATTTTGTGATTTCTATATTTGTTGGATTTGATTCTCTAAAAATGTCAGTTTATATTTATTTTATGAAAATAATTGTACTTAATAAAAATCATTGTTAAAGTTTTACAAGCTTGTTAGTTTTCACTCTTTCTGTGTTGCTGCTTATTCGAGCCTAAGCACGTAACAATATATATATATATATATATATATATATATATATATATATATATATATATATATATATATATATATATATATATATATATATATGTGTGTGTGTGTGTGTGTGTGTGTGTAGTGTGTAGTGTGTAGTGTAATCGGAATAATTATACGTTGAATCATTGTATTTGCGCATCATACATCTTTCTTTATTAATTTATTTCATAAATTTACATCTTAAACGCATTGTGTTTGTGTCATTCATTTAATCCAAACCCCACTCGGTTTCAATTATGTTACACTGACCACATCCAAATATGCAAGTCTAGCCACCAAGCTGAAGTTGATGCTACCATCCATCAAGAAGAGAGGTGAATTTCTTATATGAAAGCATGGATGACATATAACAATCCGCAGACGAATGATGATACAACTAAGGCCATTCCAATCACAACATAAATACTTTCTCATTCAGATCTTTTACCTCAAACATTAAATATCAGCTACACCAACATTAATTTACAAAGGAGGTCAGTAAAAAAAACCTGCCGTTACTCTGGGTATTAATCGCACATTGCAACAACAAGTCATGAACATTTGCTAGGCTGCATTTCTCGAGATGTGACTCATCTGCTCTATTCACAAATCTTTTTCAGTTGATGAACACTTGTCTTTTCATTAGTGCTATCAATACTAGACTATTGTAACTCGTGCATTTCTGATTCATCTTAATATCTACTTCAGAAGCATCAGAATGTTCAATACACAGTTGCTTGGATAATCCTTAGAGTAGCACGATCAGAGCACACCTGTCCGTGGCTCTGTACCCTATACTGGCTATCCATTCGTTCTCGAATCACGCACAACATGTGTTCCCTTTGCTACATTTCACTGACGGACCCCAGTCCAACATACCTATCCGACCTCATCCATGTGTAAACACCAGCAAGATAATTACCCTCCTTTTATGACAGTCATATACCCATTATTCCCACTATAAACAAAAATTAATATAGACAACGTTCTTTTGCGTACTAGGGCCCAGCAACGTGGAACAAATTGACCACTAAACGTAGACACAAGTGCACAGTGATCCCATTCAAGAGTTCTTAGAAAACTCACCCATTTCGACTGAAAGAACAAACTTAAGGACCTAATAATGTTTCCTACCTTAAATATTTTCAGCATGTTTTATGTTTTCTAATTTCATTTTGTTTGTTTTTTGTAATTATATCATTATCAATGTTTTAATTGTTATAGGTGTTGTCTAATGTTGTAATGCGCATAGAGTTTCTAAAGATTATGCTATATACAAAGTCCTCATTATTATTATTAGTAGTAGTAGTAGTAAGAGTAGTAGTTGTAGTAGTAGTAGTAGTATTTGTAGTAACATATTAAGGATATTAGTGAATAGAAGTTATAATACGCTCTTCAAGCAGGTCACCATAGCATCGACGATGGAAGTAAATTCCGCGCCTCTGTCATGTATGCTAAACAATGAATCATAACTGCTCTGATGATGCCCCAATTGATTTAGTAATAGCATTTTAGAAAGATCATTTAGAAACTATTTTTTTTATAAAATTACAGCAGCAGAAACAAGCCTAGCAAATCATTTTCTATTCAACAGCAGCAAGAAGAGGAAAGATGACACTGCATATAAAGAAGACGATAAGGGAAGAGACGAGAAGAGAAAAGAGAACAGAGAACAGAACATAACATAATATAAGAGAACATAAGATAATAGAAGAGACGATAACAGAAAAGAAGAGAACAGAACAAGATAGCAAAGAAGAGAAGAGAACAGACGTGAAAAGATGAAAACAGAACAGAACAGAATAAAAGAGAACATAAGAGAAGAGACGAGAACAGAAAAGAGGAGAACATAACATAACATAAAATAAGATAAGAGAAGAGACGAGATGAGAGAACACAACTTAACATAGAAGACAAGAAAGAGAAGAGAAGAGAGGAGAAGAGAAGAAAAGAGAAGAGAAGAGAAGAGAAGAGAAGAAAAGAAAAGAAAAGAAAAGAAAAGAGAAGAGAAGAGAAGAGAAGAGAAGAGAAGAGAAAAAATGACAAAACAGCGACGGATAGAGCTAAATGTGGTATGGTCATCAATATATGTTTGTAGAGTTAAGCTATCTGAGACAAATATATTAGAGATATTAAAATTTACCCTACATTATACTAGGAACTGACACGACACAGCCACCACTTGATATATGCTTGCAACCACTGAGTATCCAACATCAATTTCCAGTACCAAAGCTGGAAGAAGAAAAAGTAAGGCTTTGTCGTGATAAAGACTTAAAACAGTTAGAGCGTATCATGCCATGTCCATGTGATTGCCAAAAAACAAAACAAATACAAAAGCTGTCATTTTAATTGTCATTCAGAAGTCTAGAAAACAAATCTACTGAATGTTTGCCAAACTAAAATAAATACGTAAATCATTATGCTACATGATGATTGAATGTTGTAGGTATTTGCGTTCGTGTGTTTTCATCAAGGGTATAACAATATCAACAGAAGGTTCACAAAATATCATTGTATTTTTCTTTTACTGTCAATCCCTCTAAAATGTCTCCCCTGCACGAGTTCTCTTTATGCATTGTGTATTTATGTATGGTATGGAATTCTTACATTTATTGACGAACATGTTGTTTTCATCTTATCACCTGAAATCCTCACCTCTTCATCTTCTTCATTCCTTTGAATGTTCTTTGTTCCATAGGACAATACATATATATATATATATATATATATATATATATATATATATATATATATATATATGATGCTATTATTAAATTATTAGCCCTTGATGACTTTAAAATCATAGCTTTATTCATCAGAGCAGGCAGACTTTACAATACTATCAGAAGCAAATCATTTGTCGCATACCTGTACGAAATGTAATGGCTTTGTGAAGCAAATAAACCTGTGAAACAGTGATACATGTTTCACTTACATACTGAAGACATCAATCAAATAAATTCGATATTTAATGTAACGAAAATGTTATACATATATTTTGAGGTATCAAGGATAGGTTTCTAGCAATTGTTTAGCTATATGGACCGGAATTTTAAAAAGAAAATCGCCATGAAACATCAAATAATAATAATACAATTCAATTTTTGCTTCGTAGTGCGTGAATAGGGTAGTTATTAATCACATTTCAAGTTCTTTTTACCTTCTGTACACTGATGATATGCGACTATTAGTCTGTATGACAGTGATTTACATTCAAGTTTTGTTTTACAGGTATGCTTAATTATTTATTGATGTGAGAAAAGTACCTTGTTTTGTGTAGATCCGGTTCAAGTATTTGAAGTTATTACAGCTGTTTCTCTAGTCGAGGCAAACAATAATTGTGTGTAATCCTTTTGTCACTTGACGTATATGCACATTTTTGACATTAACCTTTTGATTGTTAATGCTATATAAAATATTTTACTTCCTCCCAATTTCTTCGAAATGGTGGGAAACGTTCTCATAGGCAACAGAATTATGTTTTACCTGATGCTGAGTCGTTGATAAAAAATTCGATGAAAGCAATTCAGGGATATGTGTACAATGGAAGTAATCTTCTGTCCAATATCATTGTTTGACTGTTGTTCTAGTATTCGATACTAATATGACATCTACGGGAGCCTTACCTATAAATAGTATAGCTAACTACACCGGCCGCGATTAATCGGGCACTGATATATGTTCCATCTGCGGCAACCGCGATTGTCATCAAAGTAGATATCCTAGGTTAACCAATCCCATTAGTTTCTTCTGATTATATAGCACAGGCGGCATGGACGATAGCACCCACTTTTGGAAGAATAAAAAGAAGAAGTTGGTTGGTCTCGTCACATACGTGTACCTCTGTGTAGCTGATTGTATTACATCAATATGGTTGAGTGTCTATGTCCGTTATTTTTATTACAAAACTGTTACGAGTTACGGCTCTTACAAAAAGTTAACAGAAATGTGTGAAGACATCAAACTTTGTAAAATTTAGCAAATAATGTATTTCCCTAGAATATAAAGTACCAAATAATAGACCAAAATATTTTGTATTTCCTGCTTCGTTAAAGTAGCCTTTTCCTCAGAAAGATCATGTTTTCTGGCAAGTTGAATCAATTCATCTTTTCTCAAATAGTCCAACTGCTCCTGGGTAGGATTTGAGAAAAAAAGATCTCAACTTGTAACGGCATTGTGAAAAGCATGTTGATTCCAAAAATGATTTCTAACATAAGAAATAATACTTGTGATTAAAAATATGACAGACTACGTTAATATAAATTTCAAAAAACAAAGTTTTCTTTAATATTGTCACGGAATGTTGTAGTTTTCATTTAGGAAAGACATGTACTCGGGTTTTGTTTATCGTGTGCAACGATACCTGAGGGTGATTTTTATATATATGGGCAGTTGTACTTCGAATCGTGAGTACAATTCACTCTATGCCGCACATGCAGCGTGTTCTCGATCCGGAGAACGAAAACCTATAAATGCTATAATATATGTGAAGGGTTTTTACATTACTAAGGGTTTTGTCAACAAGCGGCTGGTTTCAAGGACTATATCTATAGGGTTATAGATCCGAGGGAGGGAGGATTGCACAACTTTAGCTGTAGGGCTATTGAACCGAGGGTGTTAAACGTCCGGGATGTCCGGAGCTGTCAAACGTCGGGAGCTGTGTTTAAATGCACTGGTGTGTCCAGAGCTGTTAAATGTGCCGGAGTGTCTCATGTCTAGCGTCCAGAGTGTCTAATATCAAGGGTGACAAGGGTGACCCAGCTGTGGAGCTGTCTAAATGACCAGAGTGTCTGGAGGGTCTAATGTTTCGTAGTATTCCGAGGGTCTGGAGTCTGTAGAAATTGTGAAGTTATATTGTACCAGCTGTGGAGCTGTATACTAATAGTTGATATATATTTATTCGTAATTTGTTAGCTGTGGGCTAATATGGGTTTGCGGAACCCAGTATATGGTTTGGGACTGGAAAGATAAGTTGCTATCTGTCCTTTTATTTTTTTTCAAACATAGTTTCGCTACTTGAGCGTATACAATTTTACTATATGAGTAATCCTGCATTGTTTACTACATGAGTAAACTGTATTCATCTATTTTTTGTATATTTTTTTCGCTAGGGTTTTGTATCATTGTTTTTGTATCATTGTATCATTGATTCGTATCATTGTTAAGTATCATTGTATCATTGTTTTGTATCATTGTATCATTTATTTGTATCATTATATAATTTGTTCGCATCTTCTAGTCTGTGCGTAATTATGTATAATTAAATCCAATATTTGGATTACAAAACGCACTCATTTCATTGTTTTGTTTATATATATATATATATATATATATATATATATATATATATATATATATATCGCCACATTAAACTATAATTTATTATCAATACCATCAAACGTGTTCTGTTATCAATCTGAAATATCCGTCCCGGTTATCTTGTTACAAATATATTTGCTAAATTTCATATATCCAAACGACAAGACCCCAGTTTTCCCGTTACGAGTCTCGGCTCTTACAAAATGTAACAGGAAAGAGTGAGGACTACTAGTTTTTTGAAATTTAACAAATACGTTTCTTCCCTAGAATGTCAAGTGAAACATGATATAAAAAACCCTACGGTTTTACGAATCGAATTTAAAAATAGTCCAAGAATTAAAAAATAGAAGTCATAGTAAAAATGTCTTTAATAAAACTGAGTTTGAATCGTGATGAAATCCAAAATGGAAGTCGATGATGTCTGTTGTAACCTGCGAAGTGCACTTATGTCAACAGGTTCTTGTTGAGTCACTGAAAATATTATTTCAGTTTTCTATTCAGTATAACTTCAAATAAATGGTTTATCCAAGAATTTTGTAGGAGCACTTATGTATTTCCAAGGGTAAGAATCATCTGAAATTCCATAACATAAAATCTCAATTCAAAATGGTCACAACATATGTTCGGAGCCTGACTGACTATCCTTTATCCTAACATCAGTTATATGATTAGCTACAACTCAAAACAGATTCCGGGATGGGGGTGAAGAGTTACTACTTCCAGAAGAAATGAAAATTTCTTATATGATAATTATCACGTCGTCCAGGTATGACCATGCCTTAAATAAATAAGTCTTACTCTGAGAAATAATACAAAAAATAAAAACAAAGGTGACCACAAATGTATTATTCCTACACAATTTCTTCTTAAATCTGATGATACGCAATTTTTTCTTTAAACGTAACTTTTCAATAATCCTTGAAGAGAACTTTGATATTTAACTTAATCTGTACTTCATTATTTAGTTGCTTAGAAGATGAAGGTAAGAATCACAATACATGGAAATTAATCTTCTCCTATAATTTTATTTTTTGTCTACGATTATCTGCACTTTCCGAGAAATGAGTTATGAAGGACGTATATGCACATTGCCTATTATGTTTTTAAACACGGGTCATAAGCAAAATAGCATATGCTATTTTTGTTTACTACCAAGTAAATAATTATATTATAATACCATCACGATTTCCCAAAATATTATTATTTTCGCTTTCGTTACAAACTTTTCACCCCAGCCTCTACCCCAACCCCCCACCAAAATTATGATAAATATAATAAAACCTTTAGGAATGCTAAAAGGAGTGTTTTTGTCTCATTTTCCCTGTAACTTTTAGTTTTCTACTTATTGTCGCGGCGTGGAAGAACTAACAACATCCCATTACAGGTCATCTCAGATTGACCTTTTGTAATGAATAATCAAAAATCAGCTTTACCAACTTTGAGTGTTTGTGGAATCCTCTGTTATTATTCGGCATCTCTCGGGCATTTACGAAAACGATCAATTGTACCAACAAAGATGTCAGCGCCGAAAAGAAATTGAAAATTGAAAGCATGCAGACAAATACTCCGCGTGGTCAATACAGTCGTGACAGCATATGTTTACTCTGCGTATTCGATTTTATTCAGCGCGAAATATCGGCATCTGGTGAATATGTGGAGAAAAAGCTGTTTACCTATACACTGAAATTATTTGTGAGGTCAAGATAACAGATTACATTTGATTGGCTACTTTTTTTGGGGATGCCCAAACTTTTCATTGGATAATATTTATATCAAGCGGTCAATCTGAGATGACCTGTAATGGGATGTTGTTAGATCTTCCACGCCGCGACCATAACAGAAAGGGGGGAGCATGTGAAAGATGTAATTTTAATTAGATTGTTCCGTTCCCTCCTTTTTTCTTTCCTTTTAACCTTCTTTCTTCGTTTTTTTCCCACAGTTACGCCTTCCTTTCAGCTTTCATTCTTTCTGCAGACAGGTTGATAGTCCAAAAGAATATACAGATTTCTAAACTCGTATGAAGAGCTCTTTTCCCCTTATAAAAAGAAATATAGAGATAGCTTAAAATTTCCTATCGGCTTGTCTAATGGGAGTGAATTATTTCTCCTTCCCGCGTTATCATATGTCACTATGGGCATTCAAACAGATATCAGTGGCTATTTAACCGGGCCAAACATGACAAACCAAAAACAAACCTAATTCCCTCGTTACGCGGTTCCAGCGAATACACAATTCAAGTTCCATGATCATGCTATTTCAGCTAATACAACATTGTACTCTATCATCAATGAAATCATTTAAGATGGGTGAAATCAAACAGAATCTAGTAACTCATATTGCTAAATTAATACATGAAATATTAGAATACCCCATTGCTATACAACAACACGACAAATTGAACAAATCGTCACACTTCAATAAAAAAGATCGGCACATATGTACTCATATCATGAAAACATTATCTACGAATTTAAACAACTAAATTCATGCACATATTATTATTACTACATATTTCAATCAAAACATTATATTGGCATAAACGAATTTCATGAAATTGAGGGCAATATCTATAGTTGTGTCGTTTACCGCCAAATTCTTTCCAGTCATCAGGTCATTTGGATAACAGTTTCACGAGGGCGAATTTCTTCCAAATTACTACCCCGGCGAAGTCAAAGACCGTAGTCAGAAGACCTGTATCCTCTCTTGCAGTGCAGCTCAGACTAATCTTTAATTTCCGATTTTTGGTTTCCAACTATGAAATTCCGTGTGGGAAACACGCCCCTTTTTGCGGTAACCAATCATGATCAAGTACATTTTCCGCCCATTTTCCAGAGGCGCTAACTCTGGGTCTTTTTGGCCTTTCTACGTTGTGCCTATGTCACTAGAAATTCTCTATTTGTGACACCTTGACCGTGTATTCAAGTTCACTGTGCTCCTAATAGTCTGCAGGGATGTCTAGGCCGTCCGGAATTAACCATGGATTAATGTTTTCATCAAACATTTGGCAGATCTAACGAGTCCATGAATTGTGACTCCATGAGCCCTTTATACTATGCTCTCTCTTTCTCTCTCTCTCTCTCTCTCTCTCTCTCTCTCTCTCGGGGCCCAGAGTGGCCGAGTGGTCTAAAGCGCTGTCCGTTACGGACCACTGCCATCTCACCTCTGTCTGCGTGTGTTCGAGTCCAAGATTCGGCAAATGTAGTTATGTGAGAAAGCTTGCCAGTAGCTTCTCGTGGGTCGGTGGTTCTTTCCGGGGTTTGTCCGGTTTCTTCCTCCACCATTAATACTGGCCGCCATGTATAGCCTATATTGTGCTGAAAAATGGCGTTAAACCATAAAAAAACAAACAAAACAAACAAACAAATAAACTCTCTCTCTCTCTCTCTCTCTCTCTCTCTCTCTCTCTCTCACACACACACACACACACACACACACACACACACACATACATACACACACACACATGTTTGATGCACGCCAGGTTCATATGAGAACACATTGTCAGACATTGCGTCTAGGATATTGTTTTCCACCTCATCTAGTTCTAATGTGTCGACCTAGATGCCTTGAAATTCACACAAAAAGCTCATCGCTTCTAACGGTACTCTCCCACTAAAACCCAGTCAACAGTGTCCACTGCATTTTTTAAATTTACACAGGTTTGCGAGCATTTCTTAATGATTTTAAATGGGTAGCTTCAAATCAATCAGGACATTTTATAAGTGGACTCCTTTTCGATATTTCTGGTTGAAAAAGCAATTCAATGCTCTGTGTGCGGTATGTAACTTTTTGGTGTGCTATAGGAAATCACAGACTGAATATCTGAATTGCACGCTATAAGAGTCATCCTATATTAAACGGATATGCAAATCAATTTTATCTGCAATTTTCACCATTACTTTGTGACAGAAACAACCATTTTCATTAAACAAACAAAACATTCTGATCAATGTTCACATGAATAATGAAAACGCGATGATAATATAATTTAGATAGTAGCAAGATTCCTCGGAAATCTGAACGTCAGTAAATATCGCCTGCAAATAGTTCAACTTAAAAAACACAATAAAAATGCATACATGTTCAGGTATGATAAAGGTCAAAAAGCCCGGCATGTATATTGCGTTTGGTAGATACAACAATACCACAGATTTATATGCCCTTTAGTAAACAAGCAATATCAATAGCCCACTACATAGTAAACCAAATTGATTTAAAGTTTTCTTTGAAGACTGGTAACATTTATTGTGCCATTAATTAATACTCTGATATTCCTTAAACATATTTACAAGTAACATCACGTTACATCTATATACGTTGTAACACTCTAATATAGTGCGCATATCAAATCTGGGTCAGATGTATGTAAGCATGATAACGATTATCCCACTTTTGGGATTACAAAATATTCTGGATCTAAGCCAAATTAGCATCAATAATGTATAAAGAAAATAAATTAATAAAGGCGACGAATATGTGATAGTGTGGATTGTGAAAAAAATGCAATTGGTGGGTGTGAGTGGATATCTCCTTAGCATAATGCGAATTTGTGAAAATGAAGTCACAAATGTCCACGTATACAAACTCTTTGACGATTATGTTATACAGCAGTTTTCTTTGCAATTGGAAAACGGAGCCACCAGTGCTGTTTCTTAACAAAAGGCCGGTTTAGGTCTTTCTTAACCAGGTTTAAGATATAGATCAATAGATTCGAGAACAGCTACATTCACCGTATGACATGATTATGACCCGCGAGAACAGGTAGTTTTCGGCAGCTGAATCTGCGACATTCTGGTTCCAATGTCGTTATCCACTGTCACAGCGCTTACAGAGGAACCGCACATAACAAAAGGTGTTTAGAGATGAGAATGTACCCTAACAAAACGAAAAATCTTTTTTATGTTTAAAACCTTGTCTGGTAAAGCGGAATCGACGCTTTACAATCACCAAATATCATAATTCCAAATAACATGAAAATATTCCTTACTTTCCGGTGAGGGGAAATATAGCATTTGATTGTAAAACGCTCGTCAAAAATCACGATATGTATCTACGAAATGATCTATTGTTCCCTGCTGATGTGTGTAACACATTTTGTGACACTACACATCACTTTTCAATACCAAAAATCGATTGAGATGCGTTGTTGTCCAAAAAACAAAGCATGTTGGATTTGTTTTCTGACATTGACCAATATCTGTTTATTGATTGATCACTTCCTTGAGAGATTTCCTCTTTTAGCTATTGACACTCCAACAATGTAAACGTTAACGGTTATGACCCCGCTAACCTATAACATTCACATTGATACCAGTAACATTTATGGCTGGGAAATGGTGAAACCATTACCAGTTGGTGTACTTCGTTGAATTGATCCCACGGATGTAGACCTACAAAACCAAGTACGCAATCATGATATCAACATCAATCGCATATACTTCTTTGAAATTGGCTTACACTATTTTAAAGATTTACATGATGTGCAAAACGATTATCGTCTGGCGCTATAGACGCTGTCGATGCCGAATACGAGGATATCGTCGTGTCCTTGCTATATCGTGAATGAATCCATATGCAGGTTCACTGACTGCAAGACAATCGTTTAAAGTCTTAGGACGAACCACAATTAAATACATTATTTGAGGAATCCTCCTTTCTAATTACGAGTGTGAGTTCTTCAACTTCGCTAGCTCGCGTGGATATCTCCTTATAATCGGATGAATACGCATATGGAACGTTGTGTAATGCTGAGGTGGCTATTGAAACGTGTCATACGCAGAGAAACCGTCCGAAATTGCTAACACGTTGGGCCCGATATCGCCTTATATTTGATCGTCTAGTCCTCTGTATCAAAGATTGCTATTCATTCCGAGACATCATTAACAATTCCTGCGCGTTCTTATATCAGAACGTTCATCAAGGGTATAAATTAATCATTTCACGATATCTTTGTCACGATGAATATTAACCTGTCCTAGACAAACTCACACAAGGTAGTTTACTAACAAAGTCTTTATCAGCATCCGCTACTATCAATCGTGGGTTGTTAGTGGTAAGCATTTAAAATGAATTCAAATGCACCTGCTTGAACTTTTGACTTCTTTATATTTGCTAACGGCATCGACAATGGTTAACGTGTACTTGTAACGTATGCAATCGATCTTGTCCATCACGTACATGTTTATGTGGAAGAAATAATTGATCAGGTTGATATACTTCATTAGGCGTTCAAATTTTGCTGGTACTGTAGTTAAATTTGCCGAAGCGTTTGTTTGGCCAACACTGTTCGAGCAACTGTAACGGTAATCTTTACAGCGCTAACTCTTCCACGACAGTTACACCATTCTAAGATCTTCTTGGAAATATGTTTGATAATGACCAACGTTTCGTTCCCATGATTGGGTATTTTAGTATAATTTATTTAAAGTGGGCGCCACCGGATATTTTGCTGAGTGAACTTTACCCATCACTAAGAAAAACAACTTGCCTTTCATAATTCCTTAGATAATCCATCTTGGTATCATTTATTGGATATTTGATGAATCACATTCAAGTCATGGATGTGATCCACGTTGGGGCTTTCAATAGCATGGATATTTCTCTCTTAACCGGATTTTGGTTGTTTGTTAGAAAAAGGTGGCATATTACACCGTGTTCTAGTCCAACGTGAATTGTATCATGATATATTATTTTCACAAGGGTATTTACACACTGGTATTCCTGGTAACTTTAAGATATAATCCTCGATTTCACAGACAACATGTTCTCTTAGAAAAACGCAAAGCTTAGTTTCGGCAATAAATGTAAACTTCTTTGCTCCACATGGAACACAGGTTCCAGTAATCGATGCTCTTCCATTGCATGCTTGAGTTGGAGTTTTGATTTGCGGTACGTGTTTTGCAGGATACCACACACACTAGGAAACCTTGATTGTATTACATGCTCTATTATTCTATATTATGAAAAAACACCTTATATAAGATCTAAAAATCATCGCAGATTTGAAAAAATCTCCACTGTTGCCGCCAGTGACGCTTCCGCGCAGGAAACAACTAAACCTTCAATATATGGTGATATATTTAGAAATTTTGTTCGTGCATTGGTTATTGGTTTTGCTGGATCATGATTACACATCTGCTGCTGAATATGATTCTCAGATGGTTGAGAAGGAAATAGTTGTACTTAATTGCCCTGTTAGCTGATGATCAACACTGTAGTAAGGTTTTAAATTTTTTTTGAGAAACACTTAACAATGGTAGCAACGCCTCCTTTATTTTATCTTCCATTATGTTGATCTGGATGCAAACGATTGCAATCTTATAATGAACAACGATGCGAGCCTTTAGCATCAAGTCAGTCCCGTACAAAAATGTTCAAGTTGTCAGCACAAAACACTGGTCTGATCTATTTGTCTCAACAATACCGAAATTCATCAGTGATAAACTTAACATGTTTATGTAAATTCATGGCATTGACATGCATGGTCTTGGAAGCATCCATTCTACTTGGTGTGCTGCTGTACCCTAAATGAATCAGTGTAGTGAAACGTTTGTGTCGGACCCGTATGGTTTTATCCACAATGGTCGCTCCTATGTCGTGGGTAAATATCAAGCTCATTTAGAGAAGTCATTTTAACAATCATAACATTTATATGAAATATCCGCGAGTGACGTCATGAAAAGCAATTCCGTAAATCTGGTAGATAACACTATGAATTGATTCGTAATGCTCATAAACCCAACTGAGTTACTAAATCATGAAAAAAGGGGATCTTACGGGTTACACCGCCTTAGATTATTGACACCAAGCGGCTTAAACCAAAAATACTAGAAAAAGATATCCATCCACAAATGCAATTATTTATTTTGATCGACACATTTTTTTAAAATAATTATCAATATTTGCTTAATAGCCTATGACTAGTATAATAAGGTAATATCGAAATATAATTTGCGCTTACAAAAATTTACATCAAGTAACAGATGTTGTTATGGGTCATCAATTTCGCGGTCAATACAAATATTTTCCTGTATCAGAAATAAAATGAGATAAACTAGCTGAATAAAGGTAAAAGGTTTATTTCCCGTAGAATTACTATGTAGAGATTTGCAAACATAGACGTGTTTTAGTTTTTTTGTTTGTCGTGTATATTTTTTGTATTTGTCTTTGAAAAAGACTCATTGTATATATATATATATATATATATATATATATATATATATATATATATATCTATATATATATATATATATACATATATACATATATACATACATGCATACATACATACATACATACATACATACATAGAGGGAGTGTGATGTGATTTGGATTTTTAATGTATCTTTAACAATTTTACAGCCATATCGATACGATGTCTGCAATGTGGCAGTTTATAGTGATGTCTAGCATAGGGGAATCATGCCGCATACATGTATCATGACGTCCCACCCAGTTACATTATCCTGACACCGGGCCGACCAGTTCTTACACTAACCTCTTAATGCTGAACGCCAAGCGAGGCAGCTGTTATTATCATTTTTGTAAGTCTTTGGTATGACTCGGACGGGGTTCGAACCCACGACCTCCCGCATCCGAGGCGGTCGCTCTAACCACTAGGCCACCGGAGCGGCGAGAGAGAGAGAGAGAGAGAGAGAGAGAGAGAGAGAGAGAGAGAGAGAGAGAAGAGAGAGAGAGAGAGAGAGAGAGAGAGAGAGAGAGAGAGAGAGAGAGAGAGAGAGAGAAAGAATTGTAAACATACACCAGACAGAAAGGAAAGGGATATCACTAGATTCTTTAGAAGAATGTTTGATAAATGTAGGCAAAATTAATGTTTTAATACGAATAATGATATCATACCGGGTAGATTATATTTTCTATGGAGATTTGAACAAGTATCTGCTGACAAACGACACCCATCGCCTTGCCTGCACGCACGAGCCCATATTCTCTCACGACTTAGCAAACATCACTAAAAATGATGTTTCTCAATAGTTGCTCTATGCACACGTGTTTAGCAGCCACACCCGAATGATTATACAGTAATTAATTCTTATGTATCTACAGAGTCATTCCGGATTCCTCTGAAATAAATCAAAGTATATATAATTAAATATAATGAATTATAAATATACACCAAACAGAACGGAAATATTCTCTACCCTGTATGATATATATGTATGTGTGTGTGTGTGTGTGTATGTGTGTGTGTGTGCCAGCAAAAACGTGTATCACCAACTATAAAAACACCAGAGAAAGAAAGTTAACTAATTTAAATGTAGATAGATGGACGACCTTCACCATGATTTAGCACAAAGAAATAACGATCCGAAAGGTAAGGCTAACAAGAAAGACAGTAGCAAAAGCAACAACATAAACATGAAGAATTTCTTACCTCAGTAATAGCAACAAGTGGATATGAACAACTAAACAAAATAAAAAACAATACATGTATTTGTACAGAACTGCAACAAAATAAGATAATAATGAAATTTAGTCGAGATAACCAGGGTGTACAATTGATGCTGATGAAAGGACAACTTAATTAGTTATGGTTACATTTAGAAAAGAAAAAGAAGAAAAACAATCACCAAACTGACTAACTATAATTTTATATTTCTTCATAGAACGCATGCCTTAAAGCATGTTCGTGAGTCTGCAATTTAGTTTCGAGGATCAGTTATGTAATTTAAACTGCAACACAGAAACTAGGGCTGTTAGTGCAGGATGTTCATTGAGTCTTATTTTTCATATCTGAGTGATTTGCGATACCAAGTGGAAATCAACCGTAATGAGTCAATGTACTAATCACGGTTCCCCAAAAACCGTTTATTCATGTTCATATTTTTCTCTAATAGCAATATAACATATTTTGGATGTTTTATGTTCCGTGTTCTCTCATTCATCACCGCACATATATACAGATATTCATACACATATTCGAAAACAGTAGCATCGTTGAAGAATATTTTTCCGTTACGGTTACAACTCATGTGAAATTGTCATTTGATAATGAGAACTGTTAATGTTTAGTCATTAAGACAAGTAAAAGCACAGCCTAAGGTCACAGTTTAAGGGCCTTGCCGGGTAAGATGAAATATAAATGCATGCTTTTTACGAATGCATTCTAGTTTTAATATTTAGTCGATAATTAGTGCCACTCCGAAAATTTGCATTGCAATGCGTGTTTGTTGATTTTACATGCTAGTGTAAAACCTTACAGATTATGTGAAGAGTAATGCATCTACTGATAGTTTGACATATAGCTTATATTACATACATGCATACATACATACATACATACATACATACATACATACATACATACATACATACATACATACATACATACATACATACATACATACATACATACATACATACATATGGGCTGGCTGTTTGACACATACACATCCTGACAGACAATTAAAATAAGGATGAATGTGCGTACAAATCACGGCAAAATAGGAAAACGAATTTCTACAGCTAATATATTATTTAAATATTTCGACTCAAGAAATGAACACTGATTAGAAGAATATGTTATTTTAAAGATATTTCAGTACGTTTATCTTGGATTGTGACAGTAAGGTGTCACGATAAGTAGGTTAAAATGAAATCGGCCTTCTCATTTCCCACACGATGTAACTACAAAGATAAGATTAGTCCTGGAAAAGGTAAACCAGCCAATATTACAAACAACTGCAGTTACACTTTCTTTTTTAGATGAATAAATTTACATTTTGGCATCATACTTGAAATATTAATTATATTTTGCATGAAAACCATTGATTCGGAACGTAGTAAGTTGGATAAATATTTGACAATTTATCTGTGTTATGTGTTAATACATGTTTAGAATCACAGGATATCCGAGATTTCCGTTACGTTCGTACGTATATAGATAAAAGCTTACACTGAATATGAAGATTTCACTACACAGGCTGGATAGCTCCGATACAGTAAGTAACTAGTCTATTATGCGGTGTCTTAATACATAGGTTTACAATATATTCTGCATATTGGGATCTTCGAACGAGATTACCACTCATATGCGCATACATATCTTTCTTATAGTTATGGCCGATTACAATCTGATTTTGGAGTTTAGTGAAATATTATATAATATTGTGCTGCTTATTTGTTTTTTGACTATACATTTTTGTGAGTAGGAAGGCTAACATTTTTGAATGCTGCTTTAATGGTAAATTTCCATGACGCTAAGGATCGAAGAATGATATAACGTCAATCAAAAAGGATAGTTTGGAGGCCTATAACAACAATAAAAAATGAAAATCAATCGTTGACAAATTGTCCATGAATCACATCATACTATAAACAAAGAAGCCTTTGAAATCTGCCAAATGGAATAATGCTACTGAAACATGATTTATCTTAACATTTTGATAACATTAGATTAAAGCATACCTGTTTTATATCGGTCACTGATGGGTCCTCATTCTGAACATGACTTCACGTCAGAAACAAACATCTAAATACATATTAGGATCATAATTTAGTTTGCGCACTTGCCAGTTAAATGAATATATACGATCTTTATTATAAAATGACCATTTAACAGCATTGTATCGATATTGCATATTGCGTAATAGAAAATCACAAGGATTCTTTTTTTGTTTTGTAATATGTGATCAATTGATAGCAATTATGTATGTAATTATATGAAAATAATTGCATTGTTAATGATACAGTGCGGGACATTATGAATATACATTGTAAAGAAACATATAGAGAAAAGTATTCGTGGAACGAAGTAGGTAAGCTAATGCATCAAAGTTTGTTATTCATAGTAGAGCCAGCACTATGCCAGATAAATATTTGCCTTTCTTGCACAATATCAATTTATCAGCAAACTGCAAACGTATTGCCCTCTGACAATAAGTTTCAACAAATTATTTGATAGCATGCTACTCAAATATGAAATAACGATCGATTATTTACAGTGTTCCTGCTTGACAGTATTATGAGCTGAGTTAATATGAAATTGCCTCACATCTCTTAAATATTAAGATCCATTCAGCTCAGTAAAAGTTATATACACTCGGACACAAGCATGTATACTTATGTTACATATCAAATTAACTTTAATTTATATCTTTTTATACGCATACGTGGTTGTTAAAATATCAAAAACTACCAGGCATATTAAAATGTATAATTATATGCTTGATGTGGGGGAAGGACTGCTGTAAATTTGGCTAGATACAAAATCTCTTTATCGTGGCATGATAACCTTGTGGGAAACTAGTCATATGTTGGCATGGTGACGAATTTAATAACTATAGTTGCTTCATGGACCATTGTAATTTACCTTGCTCGAGATTGTGTCCCTTCATACATAATAATGAAATACAATATTATGTTAAGAATATAAACTAATGAAAGAATGTAAATAAAAACTAGGTGACACTTAAACACACACATATATGTAGAAATTAGCGAATTAAAAAGGATATAGGCATTTTAATGCATTTATTACTACACCCTGCAAATGAATATCGAAAGCAAAACTTCACTCAAAAAACTAACGTACACCTGAATAATGTTTGCTTTTTGACACAGTCTCGGAAATGGACATGAGTGCTGTAGAAAATGCTTTTCAAGATGTTTTAGATAGCTGTTGCGAGACTTAATTTAAGATGCATTATATACTGAAAAAGAAGTGTATTATGAAAGCATACTTTACCTGTTTTAGAAAAAAAACAGTTAATCATATAATAAAGGAAACTGAAGCACTCACATTCAAGGTTTGATATCAGTAATATCATATGGTTGAGTCTTAGAGGACACTGGTCAATCTCAAACATTTAAACACTAATTTTCTATCATTGCCTCAGTCTATTTTGATATCTAATGACGATTGGTTGTAAGGAAGGTGATCCTAGAGTTATTTGATTTTCATTACATAACGTTTTGTGCATATAATACTTTCACGGAGAATCACTGCTTCAGTTTTAAAATCATATCTGGCATTGATAGTTTCCGTATCTAGCGTCGCTGACCATGCCAAGGTAAAACTACACATTCACAGAAAACGTTAGCAGGGAATGGTCCTTACCTGTACATTAAGATTCAAAGTCGGTCATATAAAGTACAATGGTCTATGCCCAGTCCCCAGAGTTGCTCCAACTTGTTTGATTAAAAAGGGTTTCACAATTAAACACAAATAACCCTTACCTAATCATAGATTCAAGAACAACAGCTGCATTTAGTAGTCTTTTTTGTCGCTTTCTTGAATTATTACTGTTTATGTTAGTGATTTGCTGTGGCAAACATTGCGATATTTAATCATTTCCCCGTCTGATAACAGCATCAATTCAAAATGAATACAATACAATTATAACAATTTCATGGCGAAATGTATCATCATTTTGGCGATGTTCGTTTTTTATATTTTTTTATTTTTTCAAGACTTGATATTCAATCAGAAAATTCAGTGCCTGAAAAAAATCCCAAATTACATGACCCACAAGCTTGGTCGCAATTTCAATGACTTATCTAGCTGTATAGTGGTGAGAATATATGCTGGTATTGACAGTGACTTATTTCAGAGGCAAAATGACCCATTGATGTACTTTTGTATAAGAGTACATCAAATGAACAACTTAAGCTTTCATTATTATGTTGTTTCCAAGTGTAGCCAAGTTAACTAAGTAGTGCACGTCACCTCAAAATTAAGACGTGTTGAGAGTTAGACAAAATGTTTTTTGCAAATATGGGTAAGACTTTTGTGGCTAAACGGCAAATTGACAAAGATTTTAATGAAATTCAACATGGTGCTAGAAGTTGCTAGAACCGACACTTCACATGGAACACTATGTGTAATGGTTAATTTAGTGCTTGGAATAAGACCTTTCCTTGGCCTGACATACCGATAATTCACTCTGACTCTAATGGACAAACAAGAGCTACATGTCAGTGCAGTAAAGAAGTTAGAAAATTAAACTCGATGGAAACCATTGTTTCTACTTATCTGGAAATATAGTGATTTCAGGTATGCCCAATTTGCTTCTGGTATATGGACTGCAACTTGCTGGGGGACTCCTGTTTTACCATAAAAAAGGAGTCCTGAACTCCTAGTTTTAAAATCCTAGACCTCTGGTACCAATTAAAAAGCGGCAGTTGTCACCAGTATATTGTGTTTAAAATAATACTAATTTTGGACAGACGGGATACCTTCCGTTATGTTTTCTTGACTCATATATGGTAGATTATTCTATCAGAAACTCCATAAGGGACCAACCATTTAATATTTGTTACATGAGGCTAGGGCTTCGTGAACTTTTAAAAACATGATTATTGCCTTTCTTTTCTCAAATAAATTACTGGCTCACATTAGATTAAGTGGTCAGATAGTAATGTGGCAAATTCAGTATCATTCCCTTTGTACATGCTCTTTACTAATGTTTCATTATAGATAAAACTACACCATTTGCAACATGTTTTAAAATTAAATGTGATGGAAATAAGTTTTACCTCCACCCCAAGAAAAAGCACCCATCACTAGAATCTGTTCTCCATATTGTTACTGATTAGATAAAATCAGCTTCTAAACGATAATTGAATAATACTGACCGCCATGTATAGCCCATCGTGTGCTGAAAAATGGCGTTAAACCTTTTAAAAAAAATATGTGCTGTTAACCTTGAATTTATAACTGATTATGATACGCACGTAATATTGAAAGGCTACTCGCATTTGTGTTTTCATTATACCACAAAGGATGAAAATGCCAATATCAATTGCTTGAAAGCAGGTCTTCATCCGAGGACTCAAAAACGTCCAACTATAACTTAATGTATCTACAGGAACTAACGCGATAATCTGAGAAAGCCTTTGTATCGTACTTCTGAGAAACCGCCTACTATTTTAAGTTTCGAGTAGCATTTGAAACAAATATAAAAAGGAGGTGTTAATGCGTTCTTGACTCTCATTATCCTTTATGATTTTCAGAATCTCATAGACTACCACGTAGTCATTAACATCATTTTTGTTTCTAACAACATTGTTACGTCTCCTTGTGTACCATTTTTGTCGTTTGGCCCTGATGTTTTTTCATTACCTCGTTACAGTTTTGATTAATGATCTGTACAAATAAATATGACCTGTGTGTATATAGTCCTTCTATTTGTATGTTTTTTTTTTTTACATTTGTTTCATTCTAGCAAATAGTCAAATGTAAAAAAAAAAAACTAAACATTTTCATGCTTTCTAAAACTCTTATTTTTCTATTGTGCTTCTTCCATTTTTTTCCATGGGTGTATCCTTCGCCCATCATTTCAATTGATTTCGCAGGTAAATGCCTTTATTTATTTTATCTTATTTGTTATTTAAATAATTTCATCTTTCCACATGTACTATTATCTATAATTACAAGAAGTCTTCTTTAACACAATCAAACGTATTTAAGTAACCAGTTTGCAAACCACTGGATTACCTAATAATAATTGTCTGATCTTCATAACTTGTCAGGTAGGGGTATATATATATATATAAATTATCACACAAACTCAGAATAATTACATCAGGCACAGCAGGGATATATTCTCTATACATTCACCCCTCAAGTATCCCCTGGGGTTTTGATTGTACAAGAACATATTATTCCTAAATTTCAAACTTAAGGACCAAATCGGGAACTTAATTGATTTCCTTGGAGAACATCTTTAATCTTTATATAAAATCTTAATGACACCCTCAATCGGAAACGTCAATGACCTAACAGAAAAGTATTTATTTTATTTTTCTGCTTCTGATAGGATTTTCGAGAATTTTACCAGCATGTACCCTATTAGAATGTGCATGTCAGACGATTTTCAATATTTGTACTAGTAAACAGTCCCATCAAAATGTATAATTCTTACGATTTTCACGATATTTACTATGATTTACTCAGAATGTGTAATTCATGAGGAATAATGCTATTTTTATAAAGAATTTTCTCGCTGACAAACAAAATAGAATTTTATTATAACTTTCTTTTTCTTATAAGATTTTCACGATTTGTACTAATAAACGCCCCATCAGAATTTGCAAATTGGATGATTTTCGTGAATTTTTCTGGTAAACATCTCATGAAAATGTGTAAGTCATGAGGAGTAATAATAGTACTATATAGGATGTTAGCGCTGACCTCTCAGTACCTACTACTTTCGGTTTCGATACTCACTCTAACTTACTAATTTCACTTTCTATAATTCTTTTTAGTTGTCTTATACGTACATTGATAGTTTTTCTTTTTTTTCATTTGTTTGATAATTCTAATCTTATTTTTTTACTGCGTTAAAGAAAGGCACCATTTGCTTTACTTCTACATCATCCGCTAACGAAGGAAAGAGATAGCTTATTGAATTTCCTCAATCAATTTATATTCTGATGGCAGAGTATATCTTTCCGCGTATTTAAGCTCTTGTAAGTATTCAAAATCATAAAGACTTTGTCAGGAATAAGTTTACGATATAATTGTATTCCTTCCTATTTCAAAATTTGTAATAGCAGAAATAATATTATTAATAATTTCATAATTCATTGATATTATATTATATTATATTATATTATATTATATTATATTATATTATATTATATTATATTATATTATATTATATTATATTATATTATATTATATTATATTATATTATATTATATTATATTATATTATATATATATATACCCACACATATACACACACAAATACATACATACATACATACATACATACATACATACATACATACATACATACATACATACATACATACATACATACATACATACATACATACATATATATATATATACATATATATATATATATATATATATATATATATATATATATATATATATATATATATATATATATATATATATATATATATATATATATATATATATAATTTTGTAAAAAGTAACTGATTGGTTATCTTCATGAGTCCCTATATTTGCTTTGCGTCTTTCATAGGGTATTTTTCAGACCTTTCCTATGGTCTTCTCGGCACCCTATGGCCGTTTCATTTGAACATTTTTTCGGGGAATGTCCTTATGGTTGCCTTTCAGTTAAAATTCGAGCTTTATTTTGAGGGCGTCACAAATTCTTTTCATCGAATTTTCTAAGCGAAACGAAATAGAATATTCAAAAGGTTGTCTATGCATTTCAATTTCATGCACACCTCGCCCAGGATCAAACTCCGGTGAGAGTGAAAAATGCACCCACCATATTGTCTGAATGTGACATGCCAGTACATGAAACTCTTTCAGGCTGGCGCCTCCCAAAAATATTTTAAAACACCGCTATTACGCGACCGTCGATAATATCCAAGACGGGGATTCGAACCGCCAAACTTCGAAAATCAGACGCGCTAGCGATGAGCTATGGTTCTTAACAACAAGTATGTATAAATAAATTATTGTAAAGGGTACCGCAACCACTATTTCGTGTATTTCATTTTAACTGAAATTATTTATAAATTATTTTTACATTATTTTTATGTGATACCAAAAAATGTTTTAAGGCAGTTACAGTATATTATATTTAGAGTGGACTTTATATAATAGTGTTATACTGACGAACACAAGTATCTTTCAAGTCATTGACAATAACATGGGAGGTAACTACGATGACTTATTGAAGAAAGATTCCTGAAAGCAATTATCTCCAGTTTGACAATATGTAGATATATTTCACCAGTCTCTATATTCAGTCATATATTCAACCCGAATTTGTTTCTGATTTTCTTTTCTAAAAAAAACGAATTTATATAAACATTGCTGCTACACTTGTACCGAGAGTGTGCAGATATCAAAATTGTGACCAGCGTCATTGATTTATTTAAATATTTTTACTTCACTGGTCTCTGTACTTATATATTTAATAGGTCTCCTTGTAACTGTTTTACAAGTACCGGTAAGACCTCGTACATTTTTCTCACCTTGTGAGATAGCTTGAAGGTTACTTAAAGATTTGCTTTTAGGAATTGCGTCAATGTGGTCAATTACAAGACCATTCTGGATTTCTCCGAAATAAGTCTCAAATATAAAATGGTGAAAGAGATATTGTCTCTTCCCAGCAGTAAACAATATATAACAATGATTACGGACAAAACCAACTGTCTTTTTCAACAGACAGTTTCTGATTACACCATCTCGAGATGCTTCAGAATTGTTGATCGTGTTACAAATTACTGGCTCATTAATATATTAATATTCTTTGTTTAATTCATTACTTGTCTAAATTGTTACTTGAGAATCTAGACAAGTAATCGTTTAAATGGTGTATAGCTTTGTCACTGTCTATATTTCTTAAAATCATAATACCGGTTGAGCTCATGTATCTTTTACCGCCAGATTGCACACACAATGTTTTCCTCTAACTCCAACACCAGCATTCATTCATACAGGATTTGTTACAAGATCATCAATCACCGACTCTTCGTTTGGGTCATTGTATATATAATATTTTTATTTATTTAAATACTTATCTTAATTATAAGATGGAGGAGTTTGAGAGATTATCGAAAATCAAACCTTTGAATATAAATTTAATCTCGATATGATATATTCTGACTTACCAATAAAAGTTCTGGGTGATCCGAAGAATACAAATGTTTTTAACAAAGATGACACGTCTCACGTATAGAAAACATTCAAAATCCATGAATGTGTCGACTCTACCTTGAACGACAAACGAGCGACAAATATCATTAATTATCTCGATAATCGAAAGTATTTTATCAGATTAAAATGTATTGTACTAACATAAAAAGATAATTTGATTATTCGTGATAAGTATGATCTTATCCTTGTTAACGAACAAACTGAGTAAAAATTCCAAAGCAGGAATGTTGACTGGTATTGACAAACCGTATTATGAAGGAGCGTATCCTATAACCGTGTTTATTTATGAAATTTATCTGATAAATGAAAAACCCAGCATTGATAATCTGAAATCAGTCAAATTGTCAAGGATAAATTGTGTGGTGGATCGAGTAATTGAACAGTTTTCAAACTCGATTAGTGGAAATGGGTTAAATGATCCAAAACATAGAACAATAAACGAGTGGGTGAGTTAGTAAAAAATACTGAAGCAACAATTTATGATGTATCAGGTTAGAAAAGACACTAAAATTTCCAATAATAGTAGCACCAATAATATGATAAATTGTATACGATTCAAAACATTATAGAAAAGGAAGAGCTGCAATAAATATCATTCAAAATTATGCCCACGCGTCGACTAACGCAGTAACAATATTTCCACGAGATCGAATCGTAAGATTTTATCAGTTTAACAAAACTTGTTTGGTTTTATTCACGAATTAATTAAAAACAATCCTGTCTCAGTATGATTTTTTCAGAGTTCAGTAAACAACGATGAACTTGTTAGCCTGGATGGAAGTATTTGTATCATGAAAAATGTAAGTTTGATCAATTTGTAAGACCTAACGGTGAAATATATCGTAAAGAATCTCTTCAGGAAGAAATGAACAAAAAAACTCCAGCAGTAATTTTCAACAGAATACATTGAGCAATTATCAACAAATTGTTTTACAGTTCCCTCAGTTGCAGCTCACTTTGTCCGAGAAAAGAATTTGTGGAAACCATCACGATTTGACATTGTTGAAGACGTACAATTAAATTGCTGTGAATATGGACACGGTGGATTGTGGAATAATAAATACGATTATAAAGCTGTTATTTCTGTGGATATGGTAGCGTGTTATCCAATGCGTTTTCTAAGCTACGGAGAATGTTTTGGATATTTTAAAAGATTTGGACACCCCGTCACGAAATGAGTATCGATAAATAAAGCACTATCCGATTTTAATCTAACCGGATTCGCTCGTATTATATCATTCGAGTTTGCTAGGGGTCTTCATCCGATCTGTTATACTTGGTTTGGTATACATTTATCTGAGAAACGCTTGGCTCCATTAGTTTTATTACGATATATGATTGATTGTCAAATACTGATATCGCTGCTTGTAAGTGAGGCAATCATATCATATCAGAAGTTTGGTTACCATCACGTGAAGATGATAAAACCGCAAAATATCTAGGTAGAAGAATATTCGCTAAACGTACTCAAGGTGGAGAATATGATCACAAACGACATTATGTATGATTAATTATAGATGCTGCTGAATACGATTTTATAATCGCAGCTGCAACAAAGAGAGATATATTTGTAAGTCGAGAAAATGCTTACCTGTCAAACGGAACACGGTTCTCGGTTTTATCGATGACGTCTCTCCCAATATACACATCTAAGATCGTCTATGCTCGCTTCTGTTTCTATACAATTGCTATCGATGATAAATAGATTCCATGATACCGCATTTAGAGTTGCAACGGGCTCAGTTTATATCGAAATAAATATACAGAATTAACTGCTCGTTTTGCTGAATCCGCGATTGTTGAAATCGAAGATACTTTTCATAGTAATCAGAATAATCACCTAGACATTTGTCGAGGAAACCATCTGAGTCCGATCCTGTATCCATACATAAGACTGTTTATCTAAATGAACCATGAGGATGTCGGTAAACAACTCTTGTTACTGAATTATTTAGGTAACTCTTACCCACAGACATACGATAGAAATGAACGACACAGGTGTGCAATTATGTACTTATCATAGCGTCTTTCGGCACAAAGGTGACGCATGGACTCCTGATCGAATGGGTGAGGAATATATTCACTGAATGATAATTTGGGATGAAATATGTACAGTAGTGCTAGATTTATTAAAATGTTTCCTGATTGGATAATGTTAAAGAATACAGCTGTGATAATGTGTGGCAATCACGGTCAACCACCACAGTTTGTTGGATTGTCTCCGCATGCTTGATTGAAGGATTGTGTATATTATTACGAGGATATAACTGATGATCATAGAGCGCTTGATCCATAATTAAACGAGTTTATGAAATTTATCAGGCTAAAACCGAATAAAATTCAAAGAGAAATAATGCGTGAAATAATTTCAGAAACTTTCACAAATAATTTATCGAATTTGTGGAGACCAAATTATTTGATCGTGGCAAGTAGATAGTTAGTGATAAACTTAAACACCAATTATTTCAGTTACATAAGGACACATTTTCAGATTTGCTTGTACCGTTATATTATAAACCAGCTGATACACGACGACAGTCAAAGAAACATAATCTTGTGTTAAATTATATTGTTCTAGTTTTTATCATAGCTGTTGATGATGCATTCAAAGACAAATTTCCATGGACGCTTGGATACGCAATTACAACGCACTTATCTCAAGGGTTACCAATCTCTGATACAGTTGTTTGGATTATTGATGATCGTATCGAGTGTTCAAATTTACTCTATCTCGCAGTATCACGTGTTAGAAGAATATCTCAGCTGCGGAGAGTTATTGTATTTTTTACTGACACCAGCGACGGAAGTGTTAACGATGATATAGTAAGAATAATACTCGCTGGTTATAAACAAAAAGACAAAGAAAAAAATAATCGCGACTTTGATATTGATGCTGAAAGTATATAATGCTGAAACAACAACACAATAATCATCGTGCGAGCTATAACGGAATACTTTTATGGCAGTATACGGATAAGCATCCAAGACAATAGGAAGAAGATAGGAAGATAGTCTTGGTCACACATCTTCAAGTTCACCAGGTGCATATAAATACCTCACAATGTCACTGATTGTTGTATAAAATCATTTCAGTGTACAGGTCAATGGGTTTTATGGACGTTGTTCGATTAATTTCATTATTTAATGCATTTATCACACTTGCTAATCTTACAACCCATTATTGAGATCTTGTATTCTGAATTATTTACCTCGCATATTGATATCCAAATAACCCATCAGAAAGTGTTCGATTAAATCGTTAAACAATTGCTTGATCGAGGTGAATTGCAATATGTCCTCGTCGTCTTTTGACATTATATTACTTCATCAGAGATGATACAGCGATGATACTACACCTAAAATTCCTTGCCAGAACCATCTTGTAGTAGCTGTGGCAATCGTAGACCACCTCGTTGATAAATTCTTTCAAAAGCAGAAGCAACTCCTGCTGCTGCCTTTATTGATAATGGCTCTGCTTCTTTGTATCTTCTTGCAACATCAACTACAGTCAATGCGTACTTGTATGTTTTTTGATGATTTTGATAATATCATGTAGTAAAATTAAAATATCCGCCTGATGAACTTCATTAGGAACACTGATATCAAAATGCGCATATTCATTTCTTTCAGACGGTGGTTGATAAATTTACCATATTACCTGTCGTGATAACCAATCTGCAGCAGTAGAACGTTTGACATCTACCGCTTTGGCGAGTTTACTAATCGCTCCTCTGCCCATCCAATATCCTCTTGGACTACAATAAATGGATTCCATAATATTAATTACCAGCCCCAATACTAGTTTACCCTTCATTGTAGATCCTACTAACCAGTTTGTTAATGATTCCTTGAAAGGTTTATTCGTTATAGAATTTAACGCGTAAATTAATTTTATCTCTGTAATATTTGTATGATGCAGATTGTTACTTTTATAAGCTACATCATGAATATGACATGCTTTATCAACATCATTTATTGAATATTCATCTGGTATTGATTGGTTTTGATTATCAAGTCGGATATCAAGTCTGGTAGCAGAACCAAAATAATTATATCCTGTAAGATATTTGTCTCCTGGGTATTTAGCCCACAGAGTTCCTGGTAATTTAGCTAACTTGGCAGCAATATCTCATCCTCGCTTTTGCTTTAAAACGAACAATGTCTGTGACATAGTCAGAGGGATACATTTAAATTTTTTTGTACCGCATCGTTCACATTTAACTGTAAGTGCTAGTCTGTTATTTTTCATTGTGATGGTTGTTTATTCAACTGTCTTGCACTTAACACAATATAAATCAATTTTTTAAAATTATTATATATAATGGATTTAATTGATATATTGGCAACACGAAAACGACAACCGGTTAAACACCATGCAGCGCTACCAAATTTTATCAGAATGATTATCATAGGTCCATCTGAAAGTGGTAAAAAGCAATTGTTACTTAATCTGATAATGCGGTGGTTACAATGGAACACGCTGTATTTACATGTAGTTGCATCATCTGTAGATGATCAGCTAGAATAGGAAGTAAAAACACTGATGTGATTTATGTTACTCAGCAGTATACACAAATTCCGAAAGGGATTAGAAATATCGACCTATCTGAGTTGATACCCATACACTTAAAAACATTCATCATACTTGGTGTAGCGGCGACATGGATATAATTAAATTTAAAACATCTTTTCAAAAGCGCAAGCTACCCCACACGGATTTATAACAATAAATTGACACCACCCTAGATCAAGATATCGAATTTGTCTTGAAAAAATATTTGGTTAGAACCGCAGCAGCAGATATGTAGTGATCTCGAATAAGTGTACATGTTGTAAACACACGCGCATAATAATAATTATAACAAAAACGACTGATAAAGTAACAAAATTAACTTATCCGTATAGAGAACCTCTTGGTTTGTTTAGAGGCTTCGGTTTGCGTTATTGACGTTATTTTTGTTTTGTTTTTGTAAGAAGCATTAGTTTAATAAATACTTGCCTGTATTATAAGGTGGGTTCACCCTCTCTGCTGCCTTAACAATTAGAAACATATATATTGCCAACTCATGCACGTGTTTACATTTATGTTTAACATTTCCCGTTCTCATATTTCATTTGGAGTTGTAAAGCTGGGTAAGTATTAAATGATGCGGCTCGAAATGTACTTCGTATTATTGTCGTCAAGAAGCATGTTCTTAAAGGATGACATGGCTAGAGTTTGCATTTTCAGCTGCCAATAGCAGAAAGAACATCTTTCACTAGTTATAATGACCCAAGAAAGAATACAGGTAAATTCGTTCTCAAGGCATGTAATATTAAGATTCTTACTTAAGCCAACTACTTCTCGATTCTGTTTTGACCATTTCTCTAATTTGGTTCGCACGCGATAAAACCAATATATCGATTCTGTAAAGTGGATTTCTGAAGAAAGGATCATTACTTTTTGATTGCAAAATGATAGCAACTATATAACAATTCAATTACAATAGCATAGCAACATTTTAGCATCTTAGCGTTTGACACAATATTCTTTTTGAGCGAGTTCAATGTGTGATTTGTGCGATATTGATTTTTAAAGTTGTTTTTAATTTTGTATCAGGCCTTTTCCCACAATTTCTGCAGTGTGGCAGTTCATAGTAATGTCAAAACAAAACATATAGAGGTATTCATATAGAAATATGAAGCAAAAGTCGAGTAAACGTTTGTTTATTATGAAACAAAACAAGAACTTATATTTTTAAATTCAAACTCGAATGAACGCTGCTCTCGTACGTTTTTGCATATGTTGTCAATTGTGAAACAATTCAAGCATGTATCCAAGCAGTTGGGGTCTTCATTTTTAAATTACATTTCTCTGCTGATAGCAGACTTATTGAGACCAATGACAATTACATTCGGACCTTTAAAAAAAAGTATAAAGAATATACTTCAATAGAAAGAAGTCACTTAATTTATGCAATATAATGAATAAATTATAAAAATTTGATACATTACAGAAAAAGAAATTACTCGATCACAAAGAGTGCTTGAGAAACTGACCCAAATTAATCAATCAATTAATCAACGTAAAATGGAAAGGTGAAGAACTGGAAGACAAGCATGGTGTAAAATCATGACGAATGAATAAACAGACTGATTGACCAAACGTGAAGAATGGGTCGTCAAATAGACGAACAAAACGGGAAACTGATTGTCACGGAATTGTATACGACTATGTTCAATATGTATATATGGTCAAAAATCTAGTCTCTATTTCATTACTGCGTACAGCCTTACCGAGGGTAGTTTATTATTTTTGGGCTTTTTAGTTATTTCGGCATAATGAGCGAACGCTCAGCTCATGCTGCATGTGCGAAATTGCCTGCAGTTTAAAGTACCTAGCTGCGCATATCTGTCACAGCTAGGGGTATATAAGGACGAAATTATAAGACAGAAAACACATTACGATCCAGTCTTGTCGGAAAAGCTTCCATCCTTAAAGGAGCAATCTATCAGCTAAAAGAGCTGAAGGAGGTCCGTTGGTGCCCGGGTGCGGTGCCATGTTGTGGTGACCGTGGGGTCCGGTGGTTTCCGTGTGCGGTGCCATGTTGTGGTGACTGTGGTCCGGAGCTGACCTTGAGGTCCGGTGGTGCCAGTGTGCGGTGCCATGTTGGAGTGACCGTAGGGTCATGGAGTGACCGTGGGGCTTCTCTATGCTGCCCGTGTGGTGCCATGTTGTGGTGACTACGTGTGTGGGCTTGTCTTTGCTGACCGTGTAATGCCCGTGTGTGGTGCCTGTGTATGGTGCTTACGTATGCTGCATATATCTCGTCATATGGACGACGTATTATTTATTTAATATCTTTTTTGCAGTCTCGTTATATGAACGACACCTGCATAATTTCATTCTACACAAATCTCGTTCCATGAACGAGAACTTCAGAATTTAGGATTCACGATTACATATATCTCGTCATATGGACGACGTATTATTTATTTAAACACTTCTTTGCAGTCTCGTTATATGAACGACACCTGCATAATTTTATTATTTATTTAGTAACTTCTTTGCAGTCTCGTTATATGAACGACACCTGCATAATTTTATTATTTATTTAATATCTTCTTGGCAGTCTCGTTATATGAACGACACCTGCATAATTTCATTCTACACAAATCTCGTCCCATGAACGAGAACTTCATAATTTAGGGTTCACAATTGCATATGTCTCGTCATATGGACGACGTATTATTTATTTAAACACTTTTTTGCAGTCTCGTTATATGAACGACACCTGCATAATTTTATTATTTATTTAATAACTTCTTTGCTGTCTCGTTATATGAACGACAGCTGCATAATTTTATTATTTATTTAATATCTTCTTTGCAGTCTCGTTATATGAACGACACCTGCATAATTTCATTCTACACAAATCTCGTTCCATGAACGAGAACTTCAGAAATTAGGATTCACGATTACATATGTCTCGTCATATGGACGACGTATTAATTATTTAATTCATTCTAGTCTCGTCATATTGACGACGCATTATCTTTTCATATTTGCATCTATCTCGTTATACGAGCCTTTTATATATATATTCATATTTGTAAATTCATTCATATACTTCTTTTTTGTCATTACGTTACTGTAATTCATAGTTCCATGTTAGGAACATTTATTTAAATAGATTTTTCTTATATTTTGTAAAATATTGGTGTCAGAGTTGATTTTTAAAATTGCGTTTATAAAATAAACATCTTATTAACGCAGTTGTGTTCCGTGTCTTCACTAATCCAGTCCCGACTCGGTCTATCTTGTGACACTGATAAGACGTGAAGAACGAGTCGAAAGACTGACGGAACGTGAAGAAGGAGTAGGCATACCGGAACAACTTGAATAATGGGTAGACAAAAAGACCGACAAAAGAGGACAACACTACATATCACTTCCACACTTGTAGTGAAGCAACAGTAACCTTAGTAGAGTGAGGTGTCGAATGCTCATCAATATAGAAAATAAGAATAAAACCAATTGTTTCTTTTATTTCGCTAATAATACATCATTGATACAATTCAGGTAACCGTGTAATTATTGTAAATTCGGATGCTGTATATAACGTTTACAGTACTGGATGAGCGTTGAACACTAAGTTATTAACCTGCAAGAAACAGAGATGGATGTAATTTATTGTCACTGATTTTTTAACTAACGTTTGCAAATGTTTGTTAAAGCGAAGACCCATAATAATGAATTTACTGCCGATGAAGTCGATTGTTATTATTATTATTATTATTATTATTTGTATTAACAGTAGAAGTATTAGTAGTACGATCATCGGTTAAATCCATAATTATCGTCAAATGTTTGCTAATTAATAGATTAATTAATATTAGTTTTTCAAATATATTTCTAGAGATTTTATTCTTGTTTCGTTATCTTTTAATAGATGAACAACATAGTGTGCAGGGGCAATTTGAGTATAGTACATTGCTTACAGGAGACATCGTGGCGACCGACCCTGCGTGACGTGAGCAAGATTCAAAGCAGCGTCCTTTAGAGTCTCTCCGTCTAATCAATTTACCCCTAAAGGATTCAGTTCCAACGGATATACTCACCCAAATCATTATGCGGACCACACATTGCCCTTCTATGCACCACTGCAACATAAGTTTTGTTACAAATGACTATGTACATTTGGAAAAGAAAACAAGTGAAATTGTAAACTTACACATACATAGTGTCTCCAAGTAGTCCTTATTTAAGCTAATTGGACAATGTATACCCATATTGTGTGTTAAATGTATATAATTATAGATTGTAGGGGTTATTTGTCAAACAACATATAACACATCTAGTGTTGTCAACGTTAGGGGCGGGGGGGGGGGAATAAGCAAATGTGATTTCTTGTAAGCATATATGTTTGCAAAATGTTATGTTGTACCTGATCTCTAATTGGCTGCTGCTCACAATTCATTGATGTTCATCCATATTGTAGTAGTGGTGTCATTTAGATGTATTTTAGACACCAAAATCATATATCCGATATTAACAATACACTTTGTTGTTTCAAAACGATTGTCGAATTCAATCCAAGCGGCATACTGTTGATATTTGGTTACAGATCGTCGATCAACAAACTGTACCTCAGCTAACAAACGCGACACATTATTCCTATCCTGTCCCAGACTGTGCCTCAAACATGTGCTTTCAAAATGATACATGAAATTCAGAAGGAAATTTCATAATGCAAATCGGAATAATACATTTCCATCGGATACCAGACGGCTATGTTGATGACGACAAAGTGACAGTGTCAGCAGCTAAATCCCTCTATGAGAACCTTTAACTGAGATAACGGGGAAAGAAATGTCGAAACGATATCAGAAGAAGAAAAAAAAACATGATATTAATCATTATCATTATGAGTACTGAATTGAATGTGTTGCTAGTAATGTCTACCTTGTTAGTAGCGCTTAAAATTATCAGTTGAGATCACAAGACATTTATTATGTCTGTTTTGTCTTGAAACCTTTACAGAAGTCCAGCAGAACCACAACTGCCGAAACGACTGATTTCACCCCCATATATTGGCTCTGGGAACACATTTGGGACAACGTTTGCGCGCATATAACTAAATATGGAAGTATTCCGAAACATTAAATTAAGCGCCTTCTAGAGTAATAACGAGCGCTCAATACACACAGTAATATAAATGGCGCCCCATTTTGAACGAGAAAATGGCAACTACTTCACACAAAATTATTCTAACATTTAATATTGCTGATGAACAGATTCATCACAGCAGTGACGAACAAGTATGAACACACATGAGCATTACCTTAATACTTGTGAAAAATGGACACAATATAGGTAAGTGAAAAGAGGTCACAATTATTTCATGTACACACTGGCCCCTAGATGATGAATACTAAAGCAAATCAATTTATATATCGTTTACATCTTGTATTAAATTACTTTACATCTGCGAAAGGTTTATGTATCAAAAGCTGTTACTAAACTTACCATTATTTGTATTGGAAACAGAGGCACAACGATCGTTCCAAAATAAATGGAATGTAAACAACAGAAGGAGATTCTAAATTATCCCACAAATTACTGATATGTGCAAATGTATTGTCTAAGAATATAAGTTGGCAGTTAGTCAGGATTTTTTCAATATTGTAGGGAAAATAAAGTATATGCTGAACGTTACCACAGGAGAGAGAGAGAGAGAGAGAGAGAGAGAGAGAGAGAGAGAGAGAGAGAGAGAGAGAGAGAGATTACTTTATTGTGTCCACATGAGGTTCCTCTAGCTGCACTATGATACATTTTGAAGCATTTACCAGTTAGGGGATCCCTGCATTTCATGAAGCGACAAATCTTTTCAGGCACAGCCTTGAAAAAAAATGCAAACAGATCACGTTTAGCTTAGAATGCTAATCAACCTCACTAGGACAGAATATATGAATCCTGTGATAAGTGCGCCGAACATTGAAACATATTAATTCGTTTTTGAACGTTAGACGCTCGGAAAAATCAGAGAGAAGTGACACTTCGTAACTGTAGAAGAATCAACTCCGTAGTGTCAAGAAGCAAACGCTTACACATAAAAGAACCGAACAGTAAGGAAGTACAAGATGCACAAGATGTCCACGAATATTTTAAGACGTTTGTGGCAACCTCTTCGCACTGTGTGGAGAAATATAAAAGGCCCAGGGTGTTGACAAGAAGCTGAGGATTGTTTGGCACCACAGGAGAAAGCATCCAGATTGATCGAGTAATAATGAACAATCTCACTGCTACATCGTTCAAGGGACGATTTCGTTCTTTATCGTGGCATGAGGGATGACAGAATACATAAAAGATAACAAATATATGCACAGTTCTGTCAAAACGTGTGAAATTCAGGAATAGTCTTGACCAAGCTGCTGCACGATGTTAACTTAAATCTGAATAACCTGAATGGTGCTTGGCTTACGGATCAATGCAAAATCAACTGATCGAGACGGTTGTGCATCACTACCATGTCCCTAGCCATGCCATCAAGTTGATTAAGGGCTACATAAACAATATACTCTTATGTTTTGTTTTGTTTTTTTATGGTTTAACGGCATTTTCAGCACAATATAGGCTATACATGGCGGCCAGTATTAATGGTGGAGGAAAAACCGGAAAAAAACACCGACCAACGAGAAGCTACTGCCAAGCTTTCTCACATAACTACATTATCTTAGACTCGAACCCACGCAGACAGAGGTGAGATGGCAGTGATCCGTAACGGACAGCGCTTTAGACCAGTCAGTCACTCGGAGCCCCTATCAATACTCTTAAGATTCGCTACTAACAATTTCACAACTACATGGCTAAAAGTGGTAAAGGGCACTGTAACTGGGTCTCTTATCTCAGTAATTGCGTTGCGTTGGGAATGAATCTCATCATCAAAGCTACTGAGAAAGAGTAAAGACAGATTCAGGCAATTATCTCCCTGTTAACACAGTATTATATATGATGTGGCGATACGCAGCGATATTAAAAAGGCATACCTTAACAAATACAAGAAACCCAGCATTTTACGAACGAAATCGACTGGAAATGTGATTGTTTTCAAAGTTATTTGTGTTAAATGATTAGGTTACATTTTTTCATTTTTAATTGTAGTAAAATTGTAAGCAAAGTTATTCAAATATAATGTCTTGAAGTACAATTCAATAAAAACGTAAATGTCTTGCCATGAGTGATACGAATAACCAATTTAGCACAAACATAAAAGTAAAACTAAATTAAACAACAAATCCGATAACCATATTGGATGTGGGAGTATTCCATGACATTAAAGAACCGCATACACAGACAATCCTGCGTTATAAAGTATAGTGAAATATGTCTATTTTAATTCGTCAATATGTGTTCATTTCTTACATCTTGTGACTTGATTGCGTTAATATGTGTTCATTTCTTACATCTTGTGACTTGATTGCGTTAATATTTGTTCATTTCTTATATCTTGTGACTTGATTGCGTTAATATGTGTTCATTTCTTACATCTTGTGACTTGATTGCGTTAATATTTGTTCATTTGTTATCTGTCTATTTCAATTCGTAATTTGTGTTCGTTCCTTATGTTCTGAATGTTGCTATGATTGGATTGCGTCAATTTGTAATCATTTAATATATGTCGACTTGAATGCGTCAATTTGCGGTTATATATATATATATATATATATATATGTATATATATATATGTATATATATATGTATATATATATATATATGTGTGTGTATAAATATATATATGTATATATATATATATATATATATATATATATATATATATATATATATATAAATATATATATACATATATATTCAATTTGTGTTCAATTAGTATTTCTTTGTTTCAATTCGTCAATTTATATCAATGTTTTTATATTTTATGATCTGAATGCGTCAATTTGTGTTTTCTTAGTGTATGTCTATTTAAATTTTCATTTTGTGTTCCTTTCTTATGGCTTTTTGTCAAATTGTGTCCATTAAATGTGTCTATTGGAATGCGTCAATTTATTTTCATTTGTTTCTTGTTTATTTTGAATGCTTCAGTTTGTTCTATTTTATTATATATTACTATCTGAATAGGTCAGTTGGTGTTTATTTGTTATGTGCTTGATTTTATTACGTCATTTCGTGTTCATTTACTACATGTTATAATTTGAATGCATCAGTTGGTGTTTATTTGTTATGCATTCACTAGTTGTATATTTGTGATGTAAAAACGACAAATTATATTGATTTGCTATATGGTTATGAATTTAACGATATAATTGCAATATCATACGACAAGAAATACATTATTATTTTGTTATTAATGGAAGGAATGTTGCATGTATGTTGTTGATTTGAGCAAAAAGAGAAAAAAATAAAGAAAATGTCAGGCGAACTCCTGAAGCCACTTCGGACCATGGCATCACTTATTGTACTGAAATCTTTTTCAAAGAAGATGGGAACGCCCTAACGCAGGCACAAATATCCACACAGACAACTCACAGTACCTACCCGACAATAGGAGGAACCCGGTCCTCTAATAAACTCGCACTGTTGATCGTTGGTGTAAACCTGCCCTGGCATTGTTTTCATATACGTCATCAATTCCGTTTCGTTAAAGACAACACCCTTATTCTTAGCGCAATCTCTGAAACATGAAGACAGTTAGGTATACAGACATACAGACACACACACACACACACATATAGATAGATAGATAGATAGATAGATAGATAGATAGATAGATAGATAGATAGATAGATAGATAGATAGATAGAGAGAGAGAGAGATGGAGAGAGATAGAGAGAGATGGAGATAGATAGATAGATAGATAGATAGATAGATAGATAGATAGATAGATAGATAGATAGATAGATAGATAGATATTTGCCTACCGACTCACAATTCTTATGCATATCTATATTTTTGTAACTCCTGGTACATGATATTATTTTGCATAACATGTATTCGCTTTTATAAAAGACACAGAATACCATACTTAGTTTTGCCTACGTGATAAGGCTCTATTATGAATGTAATATTACATAGATCTGCTGACTTATGTGTTGACAATTAATAATAATATTTGTAATAATATGACTTCGATGGCAACTTTTGAATTTAAGTTGACCGATTTGGTTTCGACGTTTCTAGAATAGTTCTGGAACTTTCCATTCGCGTCGATAGGTCACATGAATATACAGGATTGACGCAAAATGAGTAGTGTTCTTTGTCACGTGGGACTATTGTAAAGTTCAGTCGCAGTAGACTGTGTATAAAGAAGAAAATGAATCAGTTCATAAACTACACATGACTGCTTAGTGTAGTGTTCAGATATTAAGATATTAAGTCCAGTGGTTGTCTCAGCCCAATCAGTACAATATGTAGACTGTTTCTCTCCAGGTCATTTCTCCATCAAACACATTACCCAACTACATTAACATGGAGGAGTTACTTCTGCTACCATGAGAATTCAGCCCACAATGTGCTTGAAAAGGTGTCACTCTTTGTGAGGACCAAGGGAAGTAACTTGTACATATTACCTCCCATAACACGACTTGGTGGCACTCCATATACTGAAATCATCGTTTTAACTTTCACTGCAAACTGCCACCAGGCCTCAGAGCCACTGTGGATTCTATTTGCTTATATTAGCCATCAAACAGCCATTTTCTGCCGTACAATAAATCTGACAATCATAATACATAGTGTTTCATTTCTGGATCCTTTGCTGACATTTCATAGATGTTGCCATTTAATATGACATTATGTGTTTACATTGGTACACTTGCTACTTAAATTGTACAGGTTTGAATCCTACTGCTGGACCAGCCTGGGCAGCAACTGTAGTGTGACCTTGGGCAAGGCACCATACTCCATTGAAAAAGTTTTGTTGTCATGCAATAATGTACAGAACCAACAAATTTTCCTGATATTAAAAATAAGTTTTGTTTACAAATATCTTTTAAATATTATCCATATATATTTTGATTGTTTCATTCATTGTTAATTCTATTAATAGTTACGAATTAATAATGAATTTTTAATATTATCCATATATATTTGAATTACTATTTCATTCAGTCCTTGTTAATTCCATTAGTAATGGGTTTTCATTTTTATTAAAAAGATTAATAGCAAATTGTGCATTCTGTTTGTTCTGATTTTCTAAAAGGCATTATTTTGCATCGAATTTATATTTTTAAATAGCCTTTGACAACATGGTTATTAAATGTTTTAATAACAATAATGCTTAATAAATTCTGCCTTACCTGCACTAAATGCTCATAATCCATAAACAGTAAGGTCTGTTCTTAATGCACATATGTATGGTTCATGGTTATTCTAAAACATCTTAAGTACAAAGAGAAAGGTACTCTATCCCTATCTAGTAATTGTGTAAGATCTGTTCCTTATTCACAGATGCATGGTTCATGGTTCTACAAATCATCTTAAGTACAAAAAGAAAGGTACTCTATCCCTATCTAGTAATTGAGTTAGCTGGTGATGCTGGAATGCTTCCCCTCAAACTAAATCATATGGGGGACAAAATGACTCCAACAGAGGTTTTATATCAAATTTGAATATGATTTTTAAAGCTTCGTTAACAAGAATGTTGAATATTGAGAATGATGAAGTTGCAACTAAAAAAGTTGGGCAACCCACTGAATATAAGCACAGCACCCAGCATGATATAGGTGATAATGCCAGGCCTATCAGAGTGCTTTTTCATTTTGCACTCCAGTCTTGCAAACATCATTGTTATTAACAAACTCTTCTTCCATTTAGAGAGGATCTATTCAGCTAGTTAGCCCTCCAATTTAGAAATATATAAGAGAAAATGGTACTGTAACAGGTGTTGTGCAAATGATGTCAAAACATTGTTAATCAAATCATCATAAGTACTATTAAGGGATCTTGATCTCTGATTTCTGACAAACTCGGACAACATTTAGCCACAACAATGATCTCAGACTTGTAACCAAAACAACATTGACATATCTTGACCTCACTTACTAACCCTGTTCCCAATATGGAATCTATAATGTATAGACATGACACAACTTTGCTAAGTTAACTAGTATTGTTGATTATGCCGCTGCCAAAGCTTATAAAGTTATAGTATAACAGGGAAAATATATCATCACACTACTACAATCACATCAATATTACCAAGGAACCTGTCCTGAAAGACCACCCCTCTGCCACAACATAATGATTTGTCAAGACAGGAGGTCTCTAATAACAGTGGTCTCTCCAAGCATATTTTTTCTACATAACCAATAGTCCTGAACCAATGCCGAGTGACTACCCACTGGCCCAGAGCTCCTATTTTTTACTCTTGAGTGGTCCAAAAATACCCATTCTTATATGCTGGAATGAGATTGCCTGGTCCAGAACCCCCACATCTCTTAAGGTTGCCAAGACGTCCAACAACACTGTACAAAAGATCAGTAGAGCTCTCTCAAGCAATGATAAAGTGGTCTAGAACTCCGATTTACTTATACTATTGATGTTCCTATAGATAATTCAGTATGATACTTTAGCAATGATAAAGTGGTCTAGAAGTCCCATTTACATATACTATTGGTGTTCCTATAGATAATTCAGTATGATACTTTAGCAATGATAAAGTGGTCTAGAACTCCCATTTACCTATACTATTGGTGTTCCTATAGATAATTCAGTATGATACTTTAGCAATGATAAAGTAGTATAGAACTCCTATTTACCTATACTATTGGTGTTCATATAGATATTTCAGTATGATACTTTAGCAGTGATAAAGTGGTCTAGAACTCCCATTTACCTATACTATTGGTGTTCCTATATATAATTCAGTATTTTACTTTAGCAGTGATAAAGTGGTATAGAACTCCGATTTACCTATACTATTGGTGTTCCGATAGATATTTCAGTATGATACTTTAGCAGTGATAAAGTGGTCTAGAACTCCCATTTACCTATACTATTGGTGTTCCTATATATAATTCAGTATTTTACTTTAGCAGTGATAAAGTGGTATAGAACTCCCATTTACCTATACTATTGGTGTTCCTATAGATAATTCAGTATGATACTTTAGCAGTGATAAAGTGGTATAGAACTCCCATTTACCTATACTATTGGTGTTCCTATAGATAATTCAGTATGATACTTTAGCAGTGATAAAGTGGTATAGAACTCCAATTTACCTATACTATTGGTGTTCCTATTGATAATTCAGTATAATACTTTAGCAATGATAAAGTGGTCTAGAACTCCCATTTACCTATACTATTGGTGTTCCTATAGATAATTCAGTATTATACTTACGTAGTTGAAGTGCTGATATTTAAAAAGTATCCGTTTTGAAGTACAGACACATAAACGCAAGCTTCAAGGATCGAGTGAGTAAGCTTATGTACAATTCAGCCCAAAATTTCCAAATGAATTACAACAGTTGTATATAAATATAAGGTTAATTTTTCTCTCATTGAAATATTTACCATTTTTCAAATCTGTATGGTAATTGTAAAAACATGTATGATATTCATTCTGTAAACAAAATTCCAAAACTGCAGCTGCACTGGAAAATTAAACTAATTTTCTTAAATTTACATTTCGTATGCCATACATTTCTCACCAACTGGGGACCAATTCCTAATGGTTGGGGGTAATGCAATACCAGTCTCACAATTTCATCTTATCCATACATTTAGTATGATTTTTAAAATGTTGCTTACATGTACTTTGAGACGGTCCCTCGTTGAAAGCACATTTCGGCTTTGAATGAGATCGACGGACACTCATTTCATCCATTACAATGATTATTTCAACTCACCACCATGTTTCAAGTAACTGTTAGAAACTTATGTATTACTAGATTACGATATTTCATGATGCCTTATTTGTTTACAGCGTATTTTAATCAAATAGTGCCTCCCGGTAGTTTGTAATGACGCTAATGTTCCAAGCCTTTAATGTTACTGAGCTCGAGATGATAGCGTTCGCGTTTCTAACCATAATCGTAGAATCTCGAATGTCTCCGTTGTTTATCCTTGTGTCAATATTAGAGATTCTCTAAGGGTATCGAGAGTATAAATATGGCTCCCGTCTTTGCAGACGAGAGACTGACAGCATGAAAATTAGAACCGTTTGTCTACTTTCGGACCATAAGTTAACTTAAAAATTCTAAATCCAAATTTTCAACAGTCATCAATAATTTTTTGCAGGTAAAAACCATCCATGAAAGTTATATGATATTGCAATGACTAAATTCGGATTTCCCAGATTTTGATTTTTACAAATTTCGGATTTGCCCAGATTTTTATTGATAACAAATTTCAGAATTGTCCTAAATTCAGATTTGTCCAGATAGTGATTGATACAAATTTCAGATTTTATCAAAATTCGGATTTGTCCAGATTTAGATTTATACCAGATTTTTATCTGAATTTCAGATTTATCCAAATTCCGGATTTGCCCAGAGTTTGATTTACACACATTTCTGGTTTGAATACAATTCGTAAATTTATCAGATTTTTGTCTGAAGATTTTCTTTTATATAGTTTTTATAACTAAGGTTAGTACCAGTCGCCATAATAGGAATAATCTTTGATGTTATAAAAGCATGGACTTTAATTTTAAAAATTTTTTTCTTAATAAAATCAAGTTCATTAAACATTGATGCTGACATTGATGTTTCTTAAAGCATATATACAAATATTGTGTATTAAACAAACAAGATTAAAATGTATTGTCATAAAGTAAAATTCTTATTGTGTATGTCAATGGTCTTGTGAATATTGAATCAATTAAAAAAGAGAGAGAACACAATTAAAAGTAAAATATAATTTATTCTGTATTTACTTGTCATAGATAGTACACAGTTTTCATTCTCCTCTATAATCTCCAGCGCCTGATTAAGCACCGTGGAGGCCCATAGGCGGTTAAACTTTTGGGGCCCCAGACCCACGGTCACGGTCTCATGGGGGCCCCTGATGGGGCCCATAAAAGTCGCGGGGCCCATAGGCGCCTAGTCTGCCTAATGGCTAATCCGGGACTGATAATCTCCTCTGTCATTCTAGCCTTTTATTGTACAGATATATCAATACAAACACCACAATACAATTGCTACATTAGCAGCAGAGAGGGTGAACAGACCACGTTTTCGAGCAAAAATAAGGCTTCCAGATAACGTTTTCGAGCAAAATATGGCCTATAGACTACGTTTTCAGACAAAAAATAAGGCTTCCAACAAAATCTCATTTAACCAAAAAAAAAGTCTCCATTTTTGCAAAAACGGAGATTTTACGATTTTTTAATCAATTTTGCTCGCAACGATGTGGTCATCCACCCTCTCTGCTGCTATGGGTTAACAAAAAATAATAAATGATTTGATCCAGTCCTTAGGACTTTACAAACAAACTAATCGCTAACACCTCTTCTTGTAAATCAATCAGATTATTTGACTGGTCGGTGAGTTTGAAATTAATTCTCGTTAACGAATTATTATGGCATCGCATGTAGACAGGATTAATTGGGTTTTCAATAATTAGGAATCCTGGAGGAGCTGTTGGTGCAAACGAATAAAGAATATATCCCTGCTGAGCTTGATTTGATTGCTCTAGATTAATCTGATATCTTCCTTCGATAACATCACATACTAAATTGAGCGCAATCACTGAGGATATATTCACGTTGAACGGAGCGATATGCCTACCACCACCATCTGGATCATTATTATGTTTGAGGAGGACAGTTGAATCTGATTTTTGTAGCGCTTTGATATCGGTTTTAACAATTCTTGCTAATTCATCAGCGTTGTATTTCGGAAACTTGAAATTACGCAGATTGTCTTCTGTGATATTGTAATCGGTTAGGAATCGTTGTTTATTGTCGCTGTTGTCATTAATTATTGTTTGAATAATTAGTTCATAGATATATTCCATGTCCGATATAAGTTGATTTATTATTTCAACGTGTTTTTGCGATCTTGTTTTCCGTAGTTGTTCTAGTTGTGTGTCATATAATTGTTTAATCTCATTAAAATAACCACGGATGTCAGTTAGCGTAAATGAAATAGTAACAGATGAGTCGGTTGTTCTTTTAATGATAAAATCCCATTGCAATGTGTCTCTGTTGGTAAATATAAATCTATCGGCGATTCTTCCTTTTCTTATATCAGATAAATTATCTCGATAACTGGGATTGATTTCATGATATGATTGTACATCCGTGGTTAAGTCGGTGGTGGATTTTTCCGGTGGTTTTTCAGGCCATCCCAGTACGGTTCTAATAGAACTCTGATAGATATCTACGACGTATCCTTCTGTGCTTATCTCAATTGCGGATGATAGCGTCGGCTCATGAACTGTTATAGCGATTTTTGATTCTTTTCCAGTAATCGATTTTATTCTACGCGCGAATTCATTATTGATTTGTTCGATTTGGTATGATCCGGTTGGTATGGAAACAACGTTCCAGTCTGGGGTTCCGTCGGGTTTATTCTTATTTGCAAACACTAAAGAATTATTGGGTTGTTGACCACCAAATGATTTTGATCTGATATTAGGCCAACTGTGATACACTCGTAGTTTTGCTAGCGCTATCTCCTTCACGGGGACTGGGCTAGGGAAATTCACACTAAACTCGGGTTCCGTTGATGTTATTGATATCATGCTTGTTTGTACTGGGTTCGTGTTCTCCACTACTCGTTGAAGTAATTCCATCGGTGTCGTCATTGTTATTATACTCATGTTGTATTTCTAATTTTGACACCGCGGAATCATAAATACTGACCATCACTGAGAACTCACAATCTGGTATGGTTGAGATTATTGAGATCATTTTGGTTTTTGGGTTTGTTTTTGGGTTCGTGTTTTCTGATTCCATCGGTGTTGTCATTGTTATTATATTCATGTTGTTGCTCTAATTTTGATATCGCTGAATCAAAAATACTGACCATCGCTGAGAATTCACTATCTGATATAATTGTATTATCGAGTGACGACGATATCATCAGGGATAACTGCGAATATGCGGTTGATGCAATATGAAATTGAATTAAGTAATTCTGCAGTTTACTCTGGCTGCATGATGATATCTTTTTTGCTATCCCGGTTGATATACCCCCGATTGTAGCCACCGCAGAAATGCAAATTGGAACTACGACCGGGGCAATCATTGTAACCGATGCAAGTATTATTCCGGCGCCAGCGAGAACGCTTGACACCGAGTACATAGTAATATCAATTGCGGTGATTCTTCGTCGGTATTTTTTTATTTTTATTTGATACTCCTCAGTGAGGGTTTTGAGTCTAGTCTGAAATTCTCTGACTTGATCATAGCGACATTGAGTTGATGAAATCATTGTTATTTTAAAAACGCTAGCGTTTTCAATTATTTGTCATCGTTAGCGGGAATTGCTAGTACTTCAGCCGGAAAAATCATGTACAAGTTCTAAACACCAAATTATTTTTGTTCTAATGGTGGAGCTATTAACCGCGACGACATTAAAGTCTAGTTTGCGACCATTAAAAATAAACGTCGCGGTGCCACCAGAGTAGGTTTTACCGTCCGCGATCATATTAAATTGATCTACAGAGATCCAAGTTAGCCTGTAGATACCATCGATCCACGTCATCAAGGCGATATCATCGAAACTTGTTCCGCCCAAGGGACCGATAGACAGCGTAGTATAAACGTCTCTTGTCCAATCCATGGTTCCATGCTCGACCGTATACACGATATTTTTAACTTCAGTGTCTAGATGCGGAATCTTTATCCTTTCAAAGTTTTCTTTTAGTTTAAGAAGATCGTCGGAAATATCGAGATAATTTACCCTGATTTTGGTAGGATCTATTGTTTTTCCACTCTCCTCCTTGTTAGAAAAGAATGAAACCAGAAGTTCGTTGATTCTAATCCGTGCTTGGGTTTTAATATGGTTGTCGATGTTAGAAAATTTCGTCGTGATATCTTGAAGGCTACTGCCCTCAAAGAACTTATTAACAATATCGCTGGTGTGCTTTTGTTCGTCAATAGCGCTTTTAATTTCAGCGAGAGTCATGCCTGTCAACGATATGGCTTCAAACACAGGTGTTCTCCCTAGAAATCTATTAACGATGGTATTAAGTGTTGTTTGTCTCACCATAAACATGTTAATATCTTTGAGAGTCATCGTAGATGTAGCCGGGACACCAAAGAAACTATTAGCGATGTAGGCATTGTGAGTGTGTTTGCCGATAAACTCACTGATTTCAGCGAGAGTCATTCCTGCCACAAGCGGGTTTCCAAAGAACCTACCAACAATGTCATTAGTGGGTTTTTGATCTTCTATTAGTTTAGAAATCTCGAGATAATTTGCCTTGATTTCTGAAGCAGTCATCATCCTTCCAGCTTCCTTGTTAGCGAAGAATGAATTCAACAAGTCTTTAATTTCAGCGAGAGTCATGCCAACCACAAGCGGGGTTCCAAAGAATTTATGTACGACATTTTTGCGAAAATTATTATAACCTCGTATAAGATCATTCAGCTCACGTTCGTTGGTAGCAATCGCGTCGGTGATCGTAGACACAAGTGCGCCTGGTTTAAGCTGTCCACCGTTGGAATATAGCGCAATAGAGTTTTCAGCGGCGTCGCGCTGCCGTATCAAAATGTCATTCAATGACACATCACTGCTTTTCAATTTACCCTGTTTGTCTTGAAATACAACTATTTCGTTCGGGTCAACATTTACTAAATTTAACGTCTCAGCGATTTCATCTTTAATTAATTTTTTTATATCCTTGACAGAATCAGGGGGTGCAGTGTCATCGGGTTTGGGTTTCAAAGATCTCCCCCAAATATCAATCATGTTATTGTAAAACTCTTTCTCTCTCTAAAATCGTTTTTGACGACTTCGTTGAAAAATCTTCGATTTTCTCCAGCGATTACTAGTGTATTCATTCACGACAACATGTGGTGGTTTTCCGCTTGGGTTACTCAAGGAGTTAGAAATAGCGTTAAGGACATTTAATACTTCGCTGCCACATATTGGTGGGTCATTCATTTGTTGTGTTGGTAGCGTAGAATACCAAGTCTTCATTGGAAGGGTTTTTATATAACGCATAAACTCTTTTGGTGGGGCTAATCCATATGAATCAAAATAGACAATCCCACGTGGATCAATAGCGTATGCAACCCAGTGAGTTCCGGGTCCGGTGCTGTTATCTAAATTAATGATTCCGGTTTCAACGCTGTTTGGTTGATGTGGTAATTGATCTTTCATAAAGACACCTCTGAAGTTTTTAATCGCGAGTTTTTTAGCAGCATCGAGTAAATCAAAATTGGACATGGGAACCATCATAGACTCTCCAATTAATAAACCGGTCCTAGTCTTAGACCTTTTCCGCTGTACCACGAATACGGGGTTCCTGGTAGTCTTAGACCCTTTCCCTTTTTTTTATATCCTTTCCCAGTTGCCTTCTTTAGTGCCATTCCTGCTGCAGTACCAACGGCTCCTAACGCTGCCGCTTTAGCCACCGCTGGGGCTGCTGCTGCAATCAATGCTGGTATCGCAGCTAACAACGGGAATATACCGCCTGTTGTAATCATATTTTTGATAGCAGCCGCAGAAAGAGTAATCTGAACACCCTTTTTTGCTACTAGTGCATCATTGAAATGTTTCACCTGACGAGTTGTCAGCGATAGTTTATTTGCACCACCAGTCATTTGGTTGGGTTTCAACGTGATTGTGGTTCCACATTTTTTAGCTGATTCCGATTGCAATTTTTTTAATTGACCGGGAGTTAACGCAACACTAATATTACTATATGACATTATACATAATTGATTGATTCTAAATCGTTTACAATTTCAATTACATGTTTTCCACTGGTGCATCTACCACTCTCATTCTTCCACCAACACCTTCAAGTAGCATTGATTTATCACTGAGAATGACAGCAACCGCTCTATAATCAGCAATAGCACCACGAGTCACATTAGCTCTAAAATGTATATCAACAACATATTGTCTCATCAAATCGAGATGTTCCAGTGAGAAGTAATAGATCGGATACAGATTTTTAAAATCATATTGTGATATTTGCAAACCAGTATCCACATTTTGATCGCGTGCCATAAATGACAACAGACGATGATAAACTCGTGCAATATGATTTTCTGTGTAATTAAGTTGTATATCCTCGGATGGTTCCTGTTGGCCGTTTATTCTCAGTGAGACGTCTTTCACACCTAATTGATCAAATATCATATGACTGAAACGTTGATCGCCAACTCGTGCGTTATCTTGTAACGCAATAAATATATGACGTGGCGCAGAAACGCCTTGTTTTGATGCTAGGTTCCAAGTGAATAACCCGTTGATATTTGATTGTTTAACATCTGTACTCACGGTTAGCCAACTCAACAACGACTTTCCTCCTTGGTCCATAAATGATAGTAATCGTTCTTCTGCGGTGATTGCTGGAGTCAACACTGGCATCCACAATGATATTTTTGTTAAATTGACTTTACCGGCATCAGCATTTGGATTTGCATTGTCTGCTGGAATCCTCCAGATTGCGTCACTATCATCACTCTTTCGTACAAGCGATACTGTATGCTTCGCTCCATAAATAACTTTTCGGACGTTTCTACAGAATCCAAATATATGATGCAGTGGAATCGCGCATGAAAATGATTTACGCGCTCCTTGCAACATTGAAATACGTGTTGCAGCTCCTAGATTGAAATTAACATCGTTGTTTATAATCATATCTTCGGCATCAATATTAGCGGTGCCAGCATTATTCTTTGGTCGTCTTACAACAAATTGTTTTCCTCCAGCGGTATTTGTAGCATCTTTTGCAAACATCATAGAAGGTCCTGCTGATCTTGTATAATCATCGGAATATCTCGCTAACCCGATTATTGTTGTAGCCACATCAACATCGCGATCTATCGCCTCAATTTCTTTTCCATCAATGAGATATTTTGCACTCTCAAATAACGCCATGATACCATTATTGACAAAACCGACTTGAGTACCAGCTGGATACGGTGCTGGTACAGCAGGAGTATCAGCAGCTGTTACAATTTCTCCTTCTACTTCAATAAACGCTTCACAGGGCAAAAAGTATTTACTGGTATCATGGACTTGAAGATCAATTCTTGCTCGACTATTTGAGTCTATTGCATGATAGGCGTAATATTGATAATCGCGTACAGAATCATCCTTGCCAACTGGGGCGTCTATATCAAACGCTGGATCATGTGACTTTTTGAACATTTTATTCTATTTATCAGAGTCTAAATCGCGATTTTCCATTTTCATCGTCGTAGTTTTTTAAAGCCACTTCCTGCTATCATATTTGCAATATTGCTTTGGTCGGGGGTTGAAACCATCGACGCTAATTTTTCATCTACTGCGTTATTTATAACTCTACTAACACTTGCAGGCATTTCCGCTGTAGACGGTAACGGTTTTGAAAATCCTTTGGATTTCATCCGTGATTTCACTAATGATGTTAATTTATTCTTCGCAGTTGAAAACGCTTTTCCAGCAAGATCTCCAACAGCACCAATACCCTTATCACGAATAACTTCAATTGCTTTCATTCCTAATTGTTTAGCCAACGGCATCACTTTTGGAGCCATTCTCGCAAATAACCCTAAAATGGTATTTCCTAAACCATCTCCGTAGTATGCTCTATAAACCGGAAACCGTGAATTAACTACGTAGACGGGGGTTGGTTTATCATGATTGTAGTGTATGATCATTATTTGAAATCAGAAACAATTTTTCAATTGTTATTTATCTAATCGAATGACTTCGTCATCAGATTTTTCAATTCAGTCACTATGATACCCACTTTCCACTAACTCGCCAATGAAATCTCGATATGTGCTGATATCCATGATACCACCCTGAAATAATCGTCTACAGATATCAGCTGCTTCATTAATTATTTCCGGTGAGTTATTTCCGGCTCGTTTTCCTCCGATGAGAACTTCTAATCGTGATATATCACTGAGAACACTACCAGGACATACCCCACTTTGGGGTCCACTGGAATCTTGCAATCCGCTTCCGCTATAACCAGTTGCTACATCCATTTTTTCTTCTTCATCCGTGGGTTGTAAATAACCAAGAAGATCATAATCATCATCATCATCAGGTGGTAGTTGTTGTTTTTTAGGTGAAAAAGATATTTTCTTTGCAGGTTGCTGTCGCTTTTGCGGTTTTTGTTTTTCTTATTGTTTATACACTATATCCACCGCATTGATATATTCAATGTATGATGCACTATCTGTCTTAATTTGACTTTTTTTAGTTTTGATTTTGTAGAATATATCAGCCCAATGAGTGAAATTCTTAACATATTTATGATGTTCTGGTTTCAACATTTTTTTTTCTGTTTTCATAAGTCATAACAACAAGCGCAGGAATTTCTGGTGGATCAGTCTTATCAATTGCTGCTAACCCTTCCTCGTTAAATCTCACGCGTAAATCATCTACTGTTCTTTTTGATTCCATTTTTTGTACAGTCTGTTTTGTTTGTTCAGTTTTCGCTGCTATTTTTTCAAGGTCACCGATAACAGATTTCCCCGTCTCGGGATCATTCCCCCGTATAGCACGCTCTACCCCGTACGTTGCTGTGGTTACTGGTTTAAACAATTCTTCGGATCCCGCAGCAAAATCAGTTTGTAAACTCTGTCGTTGTTGCAGTTTATTTCTTAGAGTCGCGAATTGGTACAAATCTCCTGATTGCATCCAGTCGTTCACGAGCCAATCTAGTTGTTAATGCTTCATTGACCATTATTTGAAATCGCAAACAATTTTTCAATTGCAAAACAATTAATACCACACTTTTCCCATCAATGACATGTCGGATGATTTTTAACACGATCATGGAAGCGTTTTAAGGGCGTTATCATCGATGAGGAAAGTGTCCAAATTGTATATAAAATAATAATACAGTCACTTTCCTCATTGTCATTTGATCATCCATTAACGGTCTATTGATTTTTTATTCAGTGTGTGTGAAATATTTTTTATTCACTGATTTTGACATTTTTAATCAAAAAATGCTAAAAAAAAATGAAAATCTCTTTGAGGGTCAGTCACAATCAAATAATGATAAATGGTCGGGCAATCAAAATTGTTCATTTTCTTGAATTAACGCCCGCAGGTTTCTAACTTTAGAATTAACCTCCTTTTTCAATTCGTATTCGTACCCCAATTCTTTTCGTATTCGTTCTACGATGGTATACAACGGAGCGAACACACTTACGTCACTGGAAAATGCGAGAGAGTCCCGAATAGAATTCTGAATTCTCTTGATGAGCGCATACTTCTTTGGTAGCATATGCTTGTTAGTGCTAACTCCGTATTCTATATCCTGAAAATCAGACATGATTTGATCAGGATTTAACCCATCTGATAGTTCAATATCCCAACTTTTCAATTTTGAAATCTCGGATAAAATGCTATTCATGTTTTCAGAATTCATTATTCTATAATAATGATATATTTCTAAATGAAAAATATGACGCATTAGACGTAACTAAATTGAACTTTTTGTCCGTCCTTTTAGAAATAGCCGATCGACAAATCCCCTCTGCAACATATCGTACTGAGGCTCTACAAATATCGAAGTGCCTACCGGCTTCATTCATTGATTGAAATATTTTTTCATCGTTAGTTATCGTATTCAAAGATTTCACAGGTCTCGCTTTTTTTGAGCATTTTCCAGTCTTTCCTCGTTTGGTATTCTCACTTTGAGTAACAGCCTGCAGATTTGATAAAGAATTGATTTTCGGATTAGAATCCTTGTGATCAATGACAGAATCATCCTCGATCAATCCATAAAAACATTCAAATACGAAACGATGATTGAGATAAGTTTTCTTTCCCTTAACAGTGAACACCAAATACCCCATACCATTGTCAGCACCAACTGGTTTCTTCAGTCTACAGTGCCTTACAACACCATCACTGGATGCTTCATAATTTGTAATCAAGGGATGGTGTCTGAATTCTTGGTTCATTCGTATACATAATACTATTGTTTGTCTAATTCATTGTTTGGTTCAATAATGAATCTTTCAATGTAGTCTTGAGGGGTTCTTATGATTTTATCCTTGCTGTTGTCAGGGTCAAGGACCTTTTCAGGGTCAAAATTTCTGATTGATTGTCCATTTTTTATTCTTTTATCATAATAACGCTTCAATTCCCTGTATCGCTTACCACCGCAATTTAGACACAACTGAGATTTTCCCCTGACCCCAACTCCACATAGAATACAAGGTAACGGACCAAGGCTTCCACGTCGAAAGCTTTGCATATGATACCCACAAAACTCATTTCTGCATGATTTGTTACACGGGGTTACTGATCCAATCATAAGCCACTTGCAGTGATTCATTATATATAAATTCTTCATTTAAATGCTTGTTTTAATTATAGCATGAGGGAATTAAGGAGAACGCCTTCGAAAAATGCTGAATTCAATGCTGATAAGGAGTTTAAAAGATTATTAAAAATTAGTCCTAAATTTAATATCGATAGACCCAAAAAACGTCCAAGAGACGGAAACATGAAAGAGTTTAAGAGATTATTAAAAATTAGTCCTAAATTTAATCTCGATAAACCAAAAAAACGTAACAAAATTAATCTCAAACGTCCAAGAGACGGAAACATGAAAGAGTTTAAGAGATTATTAAAAATTAGTCCTAAATTTAATCTCGATAAACCAAAAAAAGTAACAAAATTAATCTCAAACGTCCAAGAGACGGAAACATGAAAGAGTTTAAGAGATTATTAAAAATTAGTCCTAAATTTAATCTCGATAAACCAAAAAAACGTAACAAAATTAATCTCAAATTTAATCTCGATAAACCAAAAAAAACGTCCAAGAGACGGAAACATGAAAGAGTTTAAGAGATTATTAAAAATTAGTCCTAAATTTAATCTCGATAAACCAAAAAAAAACGTCCAAGAGATTACCCTGGAAGGATGCTCAATTCAATCTCGATATAGTTTCTAATACACCAAAGAATACAATTCTTGATAAAGCCATGATTAGTAAAATCAGAGACTGTTTTAATGAATTTAAGCGTGATGGAGCATCTTATTGTTGGTCAACATTTCGAATTGATGGTGTTGTTGATGCTACCATGACTGATGAAAAAGCAGCAGTGATAATTTCACGTGTTGGGGAAAAAAGGCATTTTTTCCGAATCAAATTCATTATCGAAGTCGATGGCAAATGGATTATTAGGGATAAATTTGAACCAATCCTCAAGAATAAAAAAGCTGTCATTGTGAGTAGAGATTCCAAACCAGGAATTCTAACCGGCATTGACAAACCATACTACGAAAGATCTTATCCCGTAACAGCAATGGTTTATGGGATATATCCGTTAAACGATAAACCCGATATCGCAAAACTAGTTCCTATGAAATATTCTAGTTCACTGAATTGTGTAGCAGAACGAATAATAGAACACTTCACAAATGCATCCCGAGGAAATAAACTAACTGATCTGCGACGTAGGAAAATAACCGAGTGGGAACTGACAGTGAAACAGCATGGTGCAAAGATTTCTGATATAGCTAAATTAGAAGCATTATTACGATTCCCAATATCAGTAACAACAATAACCGGAGAAGTATTATACGAACCGAAATATCAATCGCGAGGAGCCCCAATACAGATTATTGATCATAACAAACACGCGTGGACACCTGCGGTAACAGTATTTCCACGAGAACGAACCGTGAAAGATATCAACGAGGAATTTTCCGGGGATGTTTTCTATGAAGAGAGATTATTTGATGCTATTCATGCGTTGTGTAAAGATGATCCTGTGTCAGTGTGGTTACTTAGAAGTGATGAAGATCCCGAAATAGGATTCGATCAATTTGTAAAACCAAATGGTGAATTATATCGCGTTGAAGAATTAGATAATAGAATGAGAAAAATCGCTAGTGATTTTTCACCGGAGAATTCCCATGAAAAACTACTCACGGATAGTTTTACTATTCCATCAGTGGTAGCTCACTTCGCAAGAGAAAAAAACTCATGGCGTCCAACACGAAGTGATTTTCTCGAGGATGTTAAATTGAGTTGCGTCGAATTTGGTCATAGAGGACTGTGGAATACGAAATACTCACGTGATGGAATGATTTCAATTGATATAGCCGCGTGTTATCCCGGAAGTTTTCTCGGGTATGGGGAATGTAGTAACTACTTCAAACGATTTGGACACCCCACACATGAAATGACTCGTGTTGCGATTAATGGGCCATTACCTGATTTTGATTTAACCGGATTCGCTCGTGTGATATCATTTGAATTAGCGTCAGGATTACATCCGTGTAGTTATGTTTGGCTCGGTAGACACCTATCTGAAAAACACTGGATGCCAATAGTGCTATTGAGATATATGATTGATTGTGGTATGCTAATATCGTTGATTGTTTCCGAGGCTATTATATGTTATCGAGCTCAGAAAGAAGTTTGGCTACCACAACCCGATCTAGATCGTATAATCAGCGAACTACGAAAACAGTGTCCAGATTTCAGTGAAGAAGAAATCATAAATTGGTCTAAGAACTTATTTGAAAGTAAAAAAGAACAAGCAAAGGATCTCGGACGAAGAATAATCGGTAAATTTACCCAGGGTGGACGATACGACAATGCAAAATATTCTTCGCGGTTGATCATAGACGTCGCTGAATACGATTTTATTGTAGCGGATTTAATGAAACAGGGAAAACTTGTATCCCGTAAGGATGCTTTTCTATCCAATGGTGAGAAATTAGGTACGGTTGTTACCTACTGTGATGGACATAATTCCCAGTATAAACATTTGAGAAGTTCAATGCTAGCCTATGCTTCTATTAATCTATTTTCGATGATAAATAGATTTCCTAATACCGCGGTTAGAGTGGCCACTGATTCGATGTATATACACAATAAATACAAAATCAGTTGTAGCGGCATTCACAGATCCCGAAGAAAATTGGGGGGGTTGGCGATTTAAAAAGGAGATGCTACATGAGTATTGTGAATCCGCAGACGTTGCCATGGATGATAAATATCTTTGTTGTAACCGTATTGAAATTCAATCAGAATTTTCTAATGCACCACCGGTATCTGATCCAGTAGGTAGATACAAGACAATTTATTTAAACGGTTGTGGTGGGTCAGGAAAGACAACTCGTGCAATTGAATTATTTCGTCGGTCAACCATGATTGTGCTAACACCGACTCACAGACTCGCCAGAGAGATGATACAGCGAGGGGTAAATGCCTGTACTTACCATAGTTTCTTTCGATGGAAGGGTGACAAATGGACTCCTGAGCGTATGGGTGATAAATTCATTCCTGAAATCATAATTTGGGATGAAATATGCACAGTGTCATTAGATGTATTACAAACATTTCTCGAGTGGTTGTTAAACAAAAACACAAAAGTCGTCATGTGCGGTGATCACGGACAACCAACACCATTTGTCGGTGCATCTCCACATGAATGGCTAAGGGGTTTTGTAGACTATTATGAAGAAATTACCACTGATTATAGATCACTTGATGAACGATTACGAGAATTCAAAGCGCTAATTAGATTACAACCGGATAGAATCCAATGCGAAATAGCGCGTGAAGTGATTTCAGAAACTCCAATGAATGATTTCTGGGAAACATGGAGACCAAATGATTTGATCATTGCAAGTAGAAAAATAGTCAGGGACACACTTCAAATGAAGTTATTTGAATTGCATAAAGAAATATTTGCAACGCTTCCAGTACCCCTTTGTTATAGGCCATCGGATACACGAAAACAGAACATTGAAATTGATATTCCAGGACAGAGTGAAAAACAAATTCTCGTATTAAATGATATTGTGCTGGTTGATATCAATGTCGTTGAAGATGCATTGCGTGCTAATAAATCCCCGTGGACGCTAGGATACGCAGCAACAATACACTCTTCACAGGGATTGACTATATCGGATACAATTGTTTGGATGGTGGATAATCGCATCGAATGGTCGAATTTAGTCTATCTCGCAGTATCCAGAGTACGAAAAATAAATCAACTTCGAAGAATTGTTTTCGATGATAATGACACAACAATGGATGATATTGATGTTAAAATTATTGATAAAAAACTCTCCGGTTACAAACAACAGGACAAAAAAAAACAACGAGAATTTGATATTGATGCTGAATTAATAATTACGCTGAAGAAACAACAGAATAATCACTGCGCGAGTTGCAATTGTATAATGCGTTGGCAGTATTCGGATAAGGATCCTCGCCAATTCACCGTAGACAGAAAAAATAACAATCTCGGTCATGTCAGAAATAATGTGATGTTGACTTGTCTTGAGTGCAATAGACGCAACGGTGCTAGTTAAGACCATGCGGTGGCAATTGAGTATCCTCGGGAATTACCTGTAGTTGTTGTCGAGTAAATCCTCGTTGAGGGGCAGTTGAATCCAGTTTATAGACTGGAGGTCTACCCGTAGATCGTGTTATACTAGATATCTTGTGTGCAGTAACACTCCAAATAGGATCAGTAGCCCTTTTTCTACCCCCTTCAAGCTCTCCTGGTTCATATAAATACCTAACAGTGACATTACTACCAAGAATTGGTTCTTTGAAATCTTTTTGTGGTTTTTCAGGTATTGACTTCTTTTTAATCGCGTTGATAGGTTTCATGTTGATTGTTCTAGTAATCTCGTTATTCAGTGCAGTAATCACAGCTGGTAATCTTTTGACCCATTCACGGGATCGTCTTTCTTGGATGAATTCTTTTGCGTATTGATATCCAAATAACCGCTCAGCAATCGTCCGATTAAATCGTTCTACAATGGCCTGATCGCGATGTAGCGCAGTATGCCCTCGTCGTATGGTGACATTATGATGTTTCATTGTAGATAATACTGCACCCTGAAATTCCTTGCCAGGATCAACCTGCAATAGATTTGGCCAGTGCAGAGGACCTCGTAGATAAATCCTCTCAAATGCAGAAGCAACTTCAGTGGCTGATTTTGTTTTTAACGGTTCTGCTTCTTTGTATCGACTTGCAATATCAACTACGGTTAACGCGTATTTGTAACCACGATCATATGGCAGAAATAATATATCAGCCTGATGAACTTCATTAGGAAAGGTCACATCAAAATGCGAGAATTGAATTTGTTTAGGCGGTGGTAGATAAATTTGCCATAGTGCCTGTTTGGATAACCAATTAGCCGCAGTGGTTTTTTTCACTTTTGCAGCGCTAGCGAGTTTATGGACTGCTGATTTACCCCTCCAGTATCCTCTTGGGGAATAATAAATTGATTCCATATTATTAATTACCGGCACCTAACATCAATTTACTTTTCATAGCCGATTTTATTAAAAAGGAAGCCAATTTTTCTTTGAAGGATTTATCAGGAATAGCATTTAACGCATGAATTAATTTCACATCCGCGAGATGCCTGTTTTGCAGATTGCTGCTTTTATAAGCAACATCATGAAGGTGACAGGCCTTATCAATGGCGTTTATTGGTTCTTCACCGGGTCGGGACTGATTTTGATCATTGAGTCTGATATCAAGTCTGGTTCCCGGTCCACAGTAGCTATATCCTGGAAGGTGCTTTTCTCCGGGGTACTTTGCCCATGGGGTTCCAGGGAGCTTTGCCAATTTGGCTGCGATATCACCTCCTCGTTTTTTTTTAAAAACATCTCCGGATTGTAAAATCTTTGATTTTGTAGAAACAAATCTGAACTTTTTAATACCACATGTTGCACATCTACCAGTAAGTGCTGATCTGTTATTTTTAGTTGTAACCGTCGTCACATCATTTGTGCTAGTACGCGTTTTACACTTCATACAATATAGATCCATAATTTATGTATAGAAATATGGATATAATTGATTTTTAGCGACTAAAACAAGAGAACCAATTAAGCATCATGCAGCGCTACCAAACTCTATCCGGATGATTATAATCGGGCCATCTGGATCCGGTAAAACGCAATTGTTACTCAATTTAATAATGAGATGGATGAAGTGGGATAAGTTGTATTTAATTGCCCCTAGCGTAGATGATCAACGATGTTATGAAGTGCTAAAAGATTTTAACGACAGCGCGGTAGAAAAATCCGGAGAGGGTATTATTGAGTTTATAACCGATATCGATGAAGCACCGAGCATTGATGATATTGATGGAGATATTAACAATTTAGTCGTATACGACGATATAATGTTAGATAAACAAAAAAATCCTGCTAGGATCTTTTCCCGGGGGCGTCACAAAAACACTGACGTGATATATGTCACTCAACGCTACACTCAGGTTCCAAAAGTCATCAGAGATAACTGCAATATTCTTGCTGTATTCAACGGAGTTGATACTCATACTCTTAGAAATATATGGCAGACATGGTGTTCTGATATGGACTTCAATCAATTTCGAGATTTCTTTAGTCATGCTCAGTCAACCCCGTACGGATTCGCAACAATAAATTTGCATGATCCTCGGACACGATATCGTATCGGACTGGATCAAATATTTGGTTAAAATCATTTATTATTTTTTGTTAACCCATAGCAGCAGAGAGGGTGGATGACCACATCGTTGCGAGCAAAATTGATTAAAAAATCGTAAAATCTCCGTTTTTGCAAAAATGGAGACTTTTTTTTTGGTTAAATGAGATTTTGTTGGAAGCCTTATTTTTTGTCTGAAAACGTAGTCTATAGGCCATATTTTGCTCGAAAACGTTATCTGGAAGCCTTATTTTTGCTCGAAAACGTGGTCTGTTCACCCTCTCTGCTGCTACATTCGTATCACCTCAAGCCAGTACCAGGCGAACCCAGAATAGGTTATGACTGAAAGAACCTTAGCAAGTGGTCGCAATATATATATATAAAAACAAAACCAGGACGCTGGTAACAATATATAGACGTTGGATGGCACTACAATAACCGCTTACATTTAAAATCAAGCATCAACCTTAGGAAAAAGAAATTTAATTAGGAATAATATCCATGGGTATTTCTCATTACAATATGAATAATTCTGATACAAGAAAAGTACATATTGTAGAGTTCAAGCTGATTGGCTTGCATATAGCAGACCGAATTTTTATAAAGAACTATAATTATTCTTCGCATATTTGTATTTGTGGGATAACATTGATGAAACAAATATGTGTGTATGCATGCTTTATGTGTGTAATGTACATTGTTTATATGTGCATACAATATATATATATATATATATATATATATATATATATATATATATATATATATATATATAAATATATCCATTCTCATGATCAATGAAATCAATAGCCGAATTTGTGGCATGGAATCCGTTATGGTTATACTTTAACCCCATCTATCAGCCATATTAAGATGTTTTTTTAATGGATGAATGATTTGTGGAATAGAGGACAAATGCTTTGATGTATATATGCATATTTATGTTTACTAAGGTGAAAAGAGAGTAAACTTTGTCGTATTTGAAAATGCTGAATAGAAGATCTATTGGTTATTTCAGTGTGTCATAGGTTTGTATAAAAGCCTATTGTAAACAAATTCATGCGCTCCCATTTTATAATAAGACTTTGGAATCAATTACAATTGTGTGCAGGTATAATTGCAAAAGGAATATTTATTGGGGAAAATATTCTTTGAAATTACTAAAGTGCTAATTGACTTGGGATAATTACACTACTTTGAGGTTAGTTGTGAATTCATTCAGGTCATTTTTAACTGCATTATGTCAGGTCTTGGTATATCACTACATTCAGGATTCTTATGAACTTTGTGGTATATCAAGACTAGTAGAATTCATTTGTAGTATATTATTTGACATTTTTAAAACCTAGTTTTGTAACATTTCAGCTCACATGTTCCCCTTCTTTTTATTTGTTAAATTAACTGCTTATATTTCGAGAAAATGCCACAAGTTTCATTGGGTGGTAGAGGTGGCAGAAGCTATCAGTCTTTGGGCATTTATAGTTAGATTTTGTTTGTTTGCAGTGTCATGCACATAAGAGTGGTCTCCCTTACACTGTAAATCCATTTTGACTTTCGTTAGGTGGACTTCCTGTTTCCAGCTAAACTGTGTACCTTAAATGAGCTTATATAATTTTTCCACAACCTTCCAGTTGTTTTGGGAGTAATAAGTATGACCACTATTTAACCCCATTATCATGTTTAGCCCATTAGGATTGTAACAGAATTGTTACCGAGTGGATGGTGGATTAAATGAACAACACAAAGACAAGTGTGAAAGATAATGTAAATTTATGAAATAAATTATTAATGAAAAATAAAGATGTATCAACACAATAACTCATGCGTTCAACCCACAATTACACTCACAACCATTCACAATACATGAATAACACTGGACAACAAATTTTTACAAAAGTCATGTTACTGAAATAAAATTAGTCAATTCTTATCAATTTTTATGTGCTGAACACGAATATGACAGTCAAATTGCAAAATTGGCTCTAGTTTTTTTTGTAATCTGCAAGAAATTAATGTTTACATAACGAAATGCATTCCAATAGTAAAAGGTCAACTGTAATAGCCTACCTATAATGATTGTAACTAGTTCCCCGCTATCAGGTCCTGAACATATTGTTTGGGTTGTTGGACAAACAGCATTTCAAGAGAATACCATTCTTCTGGGACATGTCTGGGAATCTCATTACATGTCATTACAACCCATAGGTAAGTTTCAAAGAAAAACAACCTAGAATGTATATTTAGTTCTGCTTAAATCCATTTATTCAGCAGGAGAGTAGTTAAGTAATGTGATAAGTTTGGTAATTGTACATTTAATCTTAATGATTATGAGGTGTTGTCACACTCCTTTGAACTACAATTAGACTCATCTTGATGGAAGACCACCTAAATATGCTAGCAGAAAATAATCTCTCAAGACAAGCAGTCTGTCATAAAGATTGTATCTCATACTGTATTCAGATATTCAATCAGTCATACAAATCATGTATCATATTGTATTCAAGACATCCAGACAGTTATACAGATCATGTATCATATTGTATTTAAGACATGCAGTCATACAGATCATGTATCATATTGTATTTAAGATATGCAGTCAGTCATACAAATCATGTATCATACTGTTTTAAGACATGCAGTCAGTTATACAGATCATGTATCATATTGTATTTAAGATATTCATTCAGTCATACAGATCATGTATCATACTGTATTTAAGATATGCAGTCAGTCATACAGACCATATCATACTGTATTTAAGATATGCAGTCAGTCATACAGACCATATCATACTGTATTTAAGATATGCAGTCAGTCATACAGATCATGTATCATACTCTATTTAAGGTCTGTATGACTGACTGCATGTCTTATATACAGTATCATACATGATCTATAGGTCATACTGTATTTAATACATACATCATTCAGATCATTTACCATACTGTATTCAAGACGTGCAGTCAGTCATACAGATCCTCATGTAGCTAGTATTTTCACAATGGTAGCTTAATTTTGAGCTTTATTATGTGTTTATCGTGCATGCAGTTTTACTTTTTACTGTTGTATTGTAATAAATTTGGAGTAAGTGTTAGTGAATTTGAACCATGCTGGGGTCGTTAGCAGTGAATTTGGGTACAAGCCGAATGCCTGTCCCTTTCGATAACATAGTCCATATTAAAACTCAGCGGTGTATACAAGTATTGTGATTGAAAAGGCAGCATTTATGGTTGGAAATCAGTAAATTATAGAATGGAATCAACAAGTTGGAACTTGGTAGGTACCGTTTATGTGGCCATAGTGGAAAATGGGCGTATGTATATGAGCGTGATACGCCGGAATTTCTGTGGATTCACTGGCCTAGGGTCGCGCAGTTAAATATTCCCCATTTAGTAAGGGAATACTAGTGGAATTTCTATGGCATGACGTGCTTGCGGTACGGAATTCGGATGATAATGAATAAAAACCATGCAAAGGTGCAGTTAATGGACGTTTGGGCAAGTTGTCTCCTCTGGGTCGCCCATTGATTACAGCAAAGATTAATAATTATAGCAGACACGGCTTTCTTTCCATTTTACAACTCAAGTTGTATGGAAGTCTTTGGAAATTTGGGGAAAACTTATGACTTCCAGCGTGACTCGCGCCAGGGTTTTGACACCGCTCGGTCAAGTGAATACCCCTGTGCGTATAACAGTATTATTTAATGATTTTAGTAATTTGTGGGTAGATCGGATGACCTTAAAATTCACAGTAATAAGCATCAAATTAGACTTAGATTGGAGGCCTTGCTGCTGATTGTAACCATGGTAACCAATGAATTTGAAATGACACCAATTTCCTGTATATATTTTCTCTTACAGGAATACTTGTTATTAATATTAAATCCCTGGATTTAAGCCAATGAATTTAAAATGACACCAATTTCCTGTATATATTTTCTCTTACAGGAATACTTGTTGGTATTTTAGAACCAGGTAGTGTAATTCATTTTATATTGCATATATCTAAAAGACACATTTACATTATGCGCCATGAACCGAAACTGCAGTCTCTACCTTTGTTAAAAAAAATTCTTAAACCAATACTACATATGTGAGTTGGAATAAACCAAAGAAAACAACAAACTGGAACGTTTTGAAACTAAGTGATATATATGTATGAAAATAAGTTGATACATACACTATTTTGAATCATCACTTGGTTATACTTTGGTACTTTTCATCTAAAACTAGTTTGATAAGATTTATAGCTCACAACATTCCTCTGTCTTATCTTTTCTGCTCTCTACTTGCTGACATTTTATAGGAAGTGGAATAAAAGTTTATTAATAATGTTAGATGTGTGTATGTATATATATATATATATATATATATATATATATATATATATATAGCGTGTTTGTGTATGTGTATGCCTATTATGTGTTCTTCAGGCTGGGTTTTTTTGTATTGTAACATTTGAGCTGCTTCAGACAAACCGTATGTGAAGGAAAAAGGAATTATAAGGTTGTCCTTGGGATGGATCCCTGACCCATGGCTTCATATGTGTGGGGGCTATCAAAAAAAGAAAGTTGTCTTGTATGACTGTGTGTGTGTGTGTGTGTGTGTGTGTGTTTTCTTTGTCTTGGCTATCATCCTTTCCAATTTTAAGCAAGTTTAGTGGATTCAAAACCTTATACAGAAGACAAGATATATATATAGAAAAAAGTAAGGTACTCCGTGGTATGACTTGGTAGTGATATATAGATAGATAGATAGATAGATAGATAGATAGATAGATAGATAGATAGATAGATAGATAGATAGATAGATAGATAGATAGATAGATAGATATAGTGTATGTGTGTGTGGACCATGGTTGGTCTGTGTAGAAATTCAAGTTAGATATATATCTAGTATGTGGACCATGGGTGGTCAGTGTCTATATATGTGTATCTATATTTTATGTTGACCATGGTCAGCCAGTGTGTAGAAAATCAAGTTAGAGATATATCTAGTATGTGGACCATGGGTGGTCAATTTGTATATATGTATATCTATATGTTATGTTGACCATGGTCAGTCAGTGTGTAGAAAATCAATATTGGATATATATATATATATATATATATATATATATATATATATATATATATATATATATATATATATAGTAAGTGGACCATGACAATTCTGTGTCTAAATAATCATGATAGAGATTTATGTTGACAACCAAAATTTATCTATAGATGACAATTTTGCTTGGCAAATTCTTGGATAAACTACAGTCTGATAAAAGTGATGAATGTTAGAAAGTATATCAGGTTATTGGAGCTGGGGAAAGTAGTGATGTATATACAAGTTATTTTTAATTTGAAAATGGTGTTAAGAGTGATTCCACTCACTGCCCATGCTGGATAGACACAAGTATATACCGTGCCATTCACCCACTGTGTAGTATTTAAACATTAAATATAGGATAGACATAACAATATACCGTGCCATTCACCCACTGTTTAGTAGTATTTAAACATTAAATATAGGATAGACATAACTATATACCATGTCATTCACCCACTGTTTAGTAGTATTTAAACATTAAATATAGGATAGACATAACAATATACCGTGCCATTCACCCACTGTTTAGTAGTATTTAAACATTAAATATAGGATAGACATAACGATATACCATGCCATTCACCCACTGTTTTGTAGTATTTAAACATTAAATATAGGATAGACATAACTATATACCATGCCATTCACCCACTGTTTAGTAGTATTTAAACATTAAATATAGGATAGACATAACAATATACCTTGCCATTCACCCACTGTTTAGTAGTATTTAAACATTAAATATAGGATAGATATAACTATATACCGTGCCATTCACCCACTGTTTTGTAGTATTTAAACATTAAATATAGGATAGACACAACTATATACCGTGCCATTCACCCACTGTTTAGTAGTATTTAAACATTAAATATAGGATAGAGATAACGATATACCATGCCATTCACCCACTGTTTTGTAGTATTTAAACATTAAATATAGGATAGACATAACTATATACCATGCCATTCACCCACTGTTTAGTAGTATTTAAACATTAAATATAGGATAGACATAACAATATACCTTGCCATTCACCCACTGTTTAGTAGTATTTAAACATTAAATATAGGATAGACATAACGATATGCCATGCCATTCACCCACTGTTTAGTAGTATTTAAACATTAAATATAGGATAGACATAACAATATACCTTGCCATTCTCCCACTGTTTAGTAGTATTTAAACATTAAATATAGGATAGACATAACGATATACCATGCCATTCACCCACTGTTTAGTAGTATTTAAACATTAAATATAGGAATGGAATAATAACAAGTCCAATCAAAATACAATGTAATGGTAGAGAACAATTTTCATCTCTTTCCTTAAGCAATTTAGCCCTGCAGCATCTTGTGCTTCATAACAATATAGCCTTTGAATAATGGTTGCTATAAACATAATAAACAAGTCTCTAAAAATTACATTAAGAAATAAATATATTTATTTGATAAAGATGTCTGAATAAGCAAACCATGGTGTTACTGTACATAAACTCCTAATACATTTAATAATAAATCTGACACAGTGATTAGTAAACTACCAATTCAAGAAAGTGAAACTTATAGCTGAGCTGATTTAAATAATAAATTCTTATTTTGGAGTGGAAGATTCCAAAATAAATATGAGTTGTGCAAACTTGTATATAACAACCATGAAGAACAATTTCCAAGCTTTCTCCAGCAGTCTAAGATTGCTTTGTACATGTCCCTTCAGACATCAAGCTATGAAAGGGTTTCTCAGTACAGAACTATTCATATTCTTGTAAGGAACATAATAAGCTAACAAAACAACAGATAAACACTTAAACAGCTAAAAGTGACATATTTTAAAGAGTTTGATTTTAGTAGGGCTAAAAGATTATAGCATGAATACAGAGAGATATGCATTGAAGTGTTGGATAAATTTGAACTATAGCCAATTCCTGTCCCCTTTTATTTTGTTCTCTTTTACCACCCCATACTTTAATTCTTCTGGCATCTCTGCATCAGTCATGTAGTTTTGGTAAATAGGCCTATGTCACAAAAATGAAAATCAACATTGTTTGACTCATCACATTTGGCGAATTGGCTAATATCATTAAAATGGCCACACCCAATATAATCAGAACTTGTAAATTGGCTTATATTATGAAGCCATATATCACCAATGTAATTAAATTTGGTAAAGTCTATATCATGAAGATATATATCACCAATGTAATTAAATTTGGTAAATAAGTCTATATCATGAAGGTATCTATCACCAATGTAATTAAAGTTGGTAAATAAGCCTAAATCAGGAAGGTATCTATCACCAATGTAATTAAATTTGGTAAATGTAAATAAGTATATCATGAAGATATATATATCACCAATGTAATTAAATTTGGTAAATAAGCTTATATCATGAAGATATATATCACCAATGTAATTAAATGTGGTAAATAAGTCTATATCATGAAGATATATATCACCAATGTAATTAAATTTGGTAAATAAGTCTATATCATGAAGATATATATATCACCAATGTAATTAAATTTGGTAAATAAGTCTATATCATGAAGATATATATATCACCAATGTAATTAAATTTGGTAAATAAGTCTATATCATGAAGATATATATATCACCAATGTAATTAAATGTGGTAAATAAGTCTATATCATGAAGAAATATATCACCAATGTAATTAAATTTGGTAAATAAGTCTATATCATGAAGATAAATATCACCAATGTAATTAAATTTGGTAAAAAAGCTTATATCATGGAGGTGTTAGATCATTTTTATGAGCAAATCTGTGCATATTTATCATAATCCTACATCTAAATGGGTGATTACAGTATGTGTGTATTTATATTATAATCCTACATCTAAATGGGTGATCACAATATGTGTGTATTTATATTATAATCCTACATCTAAATGGGTGATTACAATATGTGTGTATTTATATTATAATCCTACATCAACATCGGTGATTAACCCCTGTGCATATTTGTTATTATCCAGTATCTAAAAGGATGATACAATCCTGTACTTATTTTTATTATTATCCGGCATCTAAATGGATGATCAAACCCTATGCATATTTATGTGATAATCCTGCATCGAAATGGGTGTAAATTTATATTATATTCCTGCATCTAAATGGGTGATCAAACCCTGTATATACTTTTATAATAATCCAGCATCTAATTTATTGAGCTTCAACCACTAATAATATGTTTCTGCAGCTGATTGACTGAAAATGTTAGTTTTCATTAGAAACTCTATTTTTCATCCAGTTATAGGATCATAGTCATGGAGGAGAATGTTTATGAGCTTTAGTGATTTCATTAGGATGAAGTTTGTCAATTGGTTGTTTTTAAACCTATTTGCACCAGTATTATATTTAGATAATACAATACTAAATATCCTAGATAAGTGATACATGATATACTTTGGCCTCTTGTCTGCATAAAATGACATAATTTTAAGCCTATCATAGTAACACATACACACACAAGCATGCACAGATACATAGAGATAGATATTTCATAGATATTTCTTTTATCATGTGATAAATTGGAAATTGGATTTGGTATTTACATCTCTATTTTGGTACTAAAATGTTTTCATACCTGAAGAACAATTTAAATATAGTTATAAGAATCATTGTTTTTTCTATTTCAGCACCTGTAGTTCTTGATCAAGACCTAGCAGGACAGTCTACACAAGCCCAAACAGATGTTCCCACTCCATCCCCAACAGTTGAAATAATGCAAATATCAGCATCTGGGTCCACATCATCCACAGCTGTTGGTCTCATTCAATCCCCAACAACCAATGACACATCCTCCCTAACATCTATAACAACTGGCGTGATGCAAACAACAACATCCAGTTTCATAAATTCTACAACAGCTGCCATGCAAGCACCAACATCTATTCATACAAAAAAAAATGTTTTGTTAACCACAACATCTGCTACCACACCATCCACTACAACTGGCTCCACACCATGTCCAACTCATTTCACACGAGCCTCAGCTTCTGGTTCCACAGCAGCTAATGTCATACAGACCCCAACATCAGGATCCACAGCAGCTAATGTCATACAGACCCTAACATCAGGATCCACATCAGCTAATGTCATACAGACCCCAACATCAGGATCCACAGCAGCTCATGTCATACAGACCCCAACATCAGGATCCACAGCAGTTAATGTCATACAGACCCCAACATCAGGATCCACAGCAGCTAATGTCATACAGACCACAACATCGGGATCCACAGCAGCTAATGTCATACAGACCCCAACATCAGGATCCACAGCTGCTAATGTCATACAGCAGCAGAGAGGGTGAACAGACCAAGTTTTCAAGCAAAAATAAGGCTTCTACGGAACCGAAATTATCTAACAAAATGCAGAGAGTGTGAACAGACCAATTCTTTTAGGCGTCAATTTAGTAAACTGAGGCTTCCCAAAATTACTTATATAGGCCTCAATTTGGTAAACTAAAGGCTTCCTTGTAAGGTTCCATTTAGTAAAAAAAAAAGACGCCATTGTCATTAGCGTTCACATTCTCTGCTGCTAATGCGCTAACTAAATATTTGATCAAGTCCGACATGATATCTTGTCCGCGGATCATGTAATGCTATTGTGACAAATCCATGAGGAGTTCTCTGAGCGTTACTAAAGAAATCCCTAAATTCATTAAAATTCATATCAGAGCACCATGTTTGCCAAATATTTCTGATAGTATGAGTATCAACTCCGTTAAACACGCATAACAAATTGCAGTTATCTCTGATCACTTTTGGTATTTGAGTATAACGTTGAGTTACATATATCACGTCGGTGATTGCGCTCAATTTAGTATGTGACGTTATCGAAGGAAATTATCAAATAAATCTCGAACAATCAAATCAAGCTCAGCAAGGATATATTTTATACTCATTTGCACCAACGGCTCCTCCAGGATTTCTAATTATTGAAGACCCAACTAATCTAGTCTATATGCGATGTCATAATAATTTGTTAACGAGAGTTAATTTCAAACTCACTGACCAATCTAATAATCTGATTGATTTACGAGGTGAGGTTTTACAAATTAGTTTGTTTGTGAAATCTTAAGGATTTTGAAGTGAACAAATTGTTAGTAAAAATCGAAGATTTTCATAGCAGCAGAGAATGTGAACGCTAATGACAATGGCGTCTTTTTTTTTTACTAAATGGAACCTTACAAGGAAGCCTTTAGTTTACCAAATTGAGGCCTATATAAGTAATTTTGGGAAGCCTCAGTTTACTAAATTGACGCCTAAAAGAGTTGGTCTGTTCACACTCTCTGCATTTTGTTAGATAATTTCGGTTCCGTAGAAGCCTTATTTTTGCTTGAAAACTTGGTCTGTTCACCCTCTCTGCTGCTCATACAGATCCAAACATCAGGATCCACAGCAGCTCATATCTTGCAATCCACAGCATCTGCTTCAAAGCCATCGACAACTGCTGGTCTCACACCAGTCATGTCATCCTGTTACACTGCAGGTGGCCTGCAACTGCAAGCATCCAGTTCCATACAATCTACAACTGCTGATGTCACGCAAGCCCCATCAGTTGATGATACTGACAGGTTTATGCACATTGCATGTCTGTTGGTAAATGTTGGATCCAGGGTCCTTAGACGTCTCCTATGTTATCATACGGTCACACTAACCTGTACTCTGGACCAGTATCTTGCCAAGGAAAGAATAGATATTGACAATCTAAGAAAGAGGAAAATACTAAATAAATCTCAAATGGACATCTTGTTCCCACCAGGTGGAAGTACCAAGCTGGGTGATTACGATATTACACTTTTATCTGCCTTATTTACTAACATTGTAAGTACTATAAGTCAGCAGCAACTGAACATGATACATTTTTTGAGAGACAAGCGAAATGAAATATTTGCTCATGCAAAGTCAGTCACGGTCAATTTGAATGATTACCAGACATTTTGGAATGATATATGCAAAGTACTTGAGGCTCTAAGTAAGCAATGTGCTGACCCAGACTTTGAGAATGAAATATCAAGAGAGATTCAAAGTATTCAGGTGTCAACAGTGCAAAGCACATCTTTACTTGATACACTACAAACACACCCCAGAAGGATGGAAACTCTTGAAAGGCTTGTACAGGATTTGATGTCAAGTCATGCCCAAGAATTAAATAAATAATCTGATGACAGTGACTCATAAACATCTTCATTCAGTATCAAGGCAATATCAAACAGCATGGAAAAGCTATGGACATTGTCATGGAAACAGGAGATAGGTTAGTGTACACATGTGATTGCACATACATAAGCTGCATCTGTGTGACATTCTTAACCTGTCCATCACATTCATGTCAAATCTGATTGCTGACATTGTTACAAGTTATGAATAATGTTAACAAGGTATCGTATAGTGTTGCAATGCTTACTTTAGATTTAATTATGACCCCAGGAATTTGAATCCAGATATGTCATGAATGTGACTTAAGACTTAATTGTCAGCCAATGGATTTAAGTTCAATGATATCATGATTATAGTATCAGGCCTAAGTGTCAACCCCATGGATCATGCCTGAGATAGTATTATAACTTTGGGCTTCATTGTCAGCCCTTGGATCATGCATTGAAAGATATGATGATTTCTTCACATAATTGTCAGCCCTTGGATCATGCATTTATAGATATGATGATTTCTTCACATAACTGTCTGCCCTTGGATCATGCATTTATAGATATGATGATTTCTTTACATAACTGTCTGCCCTTGGATCATGCATTTATAGATATGATGATTTCTTCACATAACTGTCTGCCCTTGGATCATGCATTTATAGATATGATGATTTCTTCACATAATTGTCAGCCCTTGGATCATGCATTTATAGATATGATGATTTCTTCACATAACTGTCTGCCCTTGGATCATGCATTGAAAGATATGATGATTGCTTCACATAACTGTCTGCCCTTGGATCATGCATTGAAAGATATGATGATTACTTCACACTGGTCAAACCCATGGATCGTAAATTCATGCATGTCATGATTATTACTTTGGCTTTAATTTACCAGTTCATTTATCTTGAATTAGATTTGTCATGATTATGTAGTCTGTAAATATAAAACGGGAAAAAAAATATCCAAAGTAATGGAACATGATCATTGTACCACAGATATAGCGGTGGAATGTGATACAGTTTTTGAGAAATGAGAGGAATTGCTTATTTCCTCATGGGAGAGTAATCTTTGTGAATGCAAATGATTCCAACATATTTGGAATGACATCTTCATAATACTAATGGCTTTAATTCAATTTGAGTAGCATGATTTTGAGAAGGAAATAACAAAGAGATTCAAGGCATCTAGGTGTCGACAATTCAAAATGAATCTTTCATTGATACACTACAAATACAATCCAGAAGGATTGAAACACATAATAAAGTTGTACATAATTTGTGTGACTTGTAAATATTTTGATAAAGTAACAAAGCTGAATCAGTCAGTATTGAAGCACTGTTGATATTGACATTGAGATGTGATATGCTGTACATTCATCTAATTGTACACAAATCTTCATTAATATGACTATATTATTAAAAATCAACAGCCACCCATACAGTTTAGTTGGGTAGATGTGCAAAACCTGATTGCAGACCTTGCTATTCGTTGTAAATATTGTTTAAAAAAAGACTTGTATAGTCAACATTTAATTTAGTACCTTTAATGGCAACATTGTTACATACAATAAATTGCCATAAAATTTCATAATTATGATTTTTAATGTAATGGTCGGTCCCAGGATCCAGAATTCATGCATATCATGATTTTGACTTTAAATGTAATGTTCAGCACAGAGATCCAGAATTCATACAAGTTATGATTATGTCTTTGAACATAATATTCATCTCTGGGATCCAGATTTCAAACATGTCATGAGTTTGACTTCAGTATTCACCACTAGGATCCAGAATTCATATATATCATGATTTTTATTTTAATATTCAGCCCCAGGATCCAGAATTCATACATGTCATGGGTTAGACTTTAATATTCACCCCTGGGATCCAGAATTTTTACATGTCATGATTATGCCTTCGGCTTTTGTGATGATTATGATTGTAGACTGTCATCAATCATGAATCACAATATCACACATATTAGGATTTTGATATCATACTTAATTTGCAGCCGATGAATACTGAGATATTTCATGATCATAACTTAGAATTTGTCAGCCACTGAATCATGAGAAGGTCCAGAGGATCTTGAATTTAGATATAGAATGAATTTGCCTTCAAACATCATTGTCTGCCTTTGTATAAGGATTTCATTATTATGTATTCATATCTGCAAATTATAACAATGTAATACAGTAGAATAAATATGGAGTTATGGCCCTTGACTCCTGTAACATGGATCCTATTAATGCGGAACATACTTGCTTCCATATTTTATATTAGATATAAATCAGTTTATCACTGAATCGTCATCTCAGCATGAGTTTGGAGAGATTTGATGATGAACATAGTTTTAATGTTTTTAATTACAAAGACAATACATTTGTTCACAACAGGCCCATTACTGTGATATGCTTGTCAGCAAAAGGTCAGTTATTGTGATGATATGTTATTTAACATTCAATATGTTCAGTGGGGTTTTGTTACCTCATTAATATTTTTGTCATGTGTCATTTCACTTTGCCGGAATTTAAATAAAACTCATTCTATAAACAGATAATCTCTTCTTAAAATCAACAATCACAAATCGGTTGACTGCACTTAAACCTACAGCATATCAAATCACATAAACTTACCTATTTTATTACTCCATTCATTGCTAATTCAAAAATAATGTATTCGGGTTTCAAACGCTGTTATTCATAGATTTCATCTGATCATAAAATACTACAGTGATATGAATGGACTGCCTTGATTGCTCATGTGAGATTCAGAGAGAACCGGTTTTCATCTTTTGTTAAATTCAGCAACTATATATAATTACATTTATATAATTGTTACTTGGTGAGTAACATCTGGTATTGAGCATTGATAAAGGTTATAATGTTATCGCCAACATTAACTCTTTTGCTACTAAATCATTATTTGTGGAACTTCCCATAATCCGTATTGTAAGTTTGCAAAAAGGCATGTAATGTTTACTATACAAGTGGCTGGTAAAGTTGTAAAAGGGATGACTTGCTACTTGGATTGATATTTTGAGCTGCAAGAGTGTTGGTTTATGGATGGTTCAGAGCTATATTCAGCACAGAAGAACTCGCTTATCAGTTAGGAAGCTGACCAGATCATTAGGCCAAATGAGTCGGAATGTCAGTTCAGGAATGGCTCAAAAGTTTATTAAATGCAGGACAACTCTTTTTATCAACTTTTCACTGACGAAACCGTAGTGAACAAATTTGATTATTGCATATCACTGCATCAGTTATTCCTCCCTTAGCAAATGCATTTTTATCACGCTTGAAATATAAACCTGTATAATCTAGGTTTTGGATGATTTCAAAACAGTCAAAAATCAACTTATATTATTAAGGTTACCTTGCATCTGAATGGCTACACTTATTACTACGCAGTAGGACATCATTTCTGGTTAAAGTTTGATTCCACATTTAATAATTTCATAAATGAATGACTTTTGGGTATAATGTTGAGATGATCTTGCATCTCATTTGTTGATTTTGTTACTTCTCTGGTATGATTTTGTAAACCTGATTTAGATCCAGACTTAAATGTAGGCTTCTATCGGCATCTTGTGTAATGAGCAAGATCTAGGCATATTAATGCGGTGACCATGTGTATGATTGGCTTGTATTGTTACCAATTAAAAATACATAAATTTATATAATCATGATTTAAGACAAATTTGATAATGTGCAAGTACTATGCATATTAATGATGTGATCTTGCATAGGTTAAATGTACAATATTTCGAAATGTGGAACTGGTTTTCGTATGGTTATGCTATAGGTACAATGAACATAATGTCTAATTTGGGAGTTGGTTTTCATTGGGTTAAGTTGTGTTCTACATACAAGGAACATAATGTCTAATTTGGGAGTTGGTGTTCATTGGGTTAAGTTGTGTTCTACATACAATGTACATGATGTCTAATTTGGGAGTTGGTGTTCATTGGGTTATGTCATAGGTAAAATGAACATTATGTCCAATTTAGGATTAGGTTCGAATAGTGTTATATTATGCTATATAGGTAAAGTCAAAATGATTAATTATTTCTGAGTTAGTTTTCATTGGTTATATTTTGTTCCAACAAAACTACCTGTGCCTACTTTTTAGTGAGGTGTTCAGATGTTAAGATATTAAGTCCAGTGGTTGTTTCAGCCCAATCAGTACAATCAGTTGACTGTTTCTATCCAGGTCATTTCTCCATCAAACACATTACCCAACTACATTAACATTGAGGAATTACGTCTGCTACCATGAGAATTCAGCCCCAATGTGCTTGAAAAGGTGTCACTCTTAGTGTGGACCAAGGGAAGTAACTTGTACATATTACCTCCCATAACACGACTTGGTGGCACTCCATTTACTGAAATCATCGTTTGCTTATGTTAGCCATCAAACAGCCATTTTCTATGGTACAATAAATCTGACAATAATACTTCATAGATGTTGCCATTTCATATGACATAATGTGTTTACATGTGTAAACTTGCTACTTAAATTGTAAAGGTTTGAATCCTACTGTTGGACCAGCCTGGTCAGCAACTGTAGTGTGTTCTTGGGCAAGGTACCCTACTCCAATTACCTTGGTAAAAAATAAGTTTGTTGTCATGCCATAATGCACATAACCAACAAAGTTTATCTGATATTTTATAATTACTATTTCATTCAGTCCTTGTTAATTCCATTAGTAATGGCTTTTCATTTTCTTCAGAGAATAGTTGCGAATTGTGCTTTGTATTCTGATTTTTAAAAGGCATTGAATTTATATTTTCAGATATCCTTTGACAACATGGTTATTAAATGTTTTAAGGTTGTGGAAGACAATTAAAAATTCTGCCTTACCTGCACTAAATGCTCATAATCCATAAACAGTAAGGTCTGTTCTTAATGCACAGATGTATGGTTCATGGTTCTTCAAAATCATGTCAAGTACAAAGAGAAAGGTACTCTATCAATATCGAGTAATTGAGTAATATCTCTTCTTAATTCACAGATGTATGGTTCATGGTTCTTCTAAAACATCTTAAGTATATAGAAAAAGGTACTCTATCCATATCTTGTAATTGAGTAAGGTCTGTTCTTAATTCACAGATATATGGTTCATAGTTCGACAAATCTTAAGTAAAAAGAGAAAGGTACCCTATCCATATCTAGTAATTGAGAAAGATTTGTTTTTAATGCACAGATGTATGGTTCATGGTTCTTCAACTCATCTTAAGTACAAAGAGAAAGTTACTCTATCCATATCTAGTAATTGAGTAAGGTCTGTTCTTAATGCACAGGTGTATGGTTCATGGTTCTTCAAATCATCTTAAGTACTCTATTCATATCTAGTAATTGAGACATTTTAAGTTTATAACCTTCCTCTCACTCATGATCCAGTTTAGCTGTTGATGCCGGAATGCTTCCCCTCAACCATTTAAACTAAATCATATGGGAGATAAAAATATTCCAACAGAGATTTTATATCAAAATTTGGATATTAATTTTAAAGCTTTGTAAACAGGCATGATATAGATTGCACAACCCACTGAATATAAGCCCAGCATCCAGCCCAGGCATGATATAGATTACACAACCCACTGAATATAAGCCCAGCACCCAGCCCAGGCATGATATAGATTGCACAACCCACTGAATATAAGCCCAGCACCCAGCCCAGACATGATATAGATTGAACAACCCACTGAATATAAGCCCAGCACCCAGCCCAGGCATGATATAGATTGCACAACCCACTGAATATAAGCCCAGCACCCAGCCCAGACATGATATAGATTGAACAACCCACTGAATATAAGCCCAGCACCCAGCCCAGACATGATATAGATTACACAACCCACTGAATATAAGCCCAGCACCCAGCCCAGGCATGATATAGATTACACAACCCACTGAATATAAGCCCAGCACCCAGCCCAGGCATGATATAGATTACACAACCCACTGAATATAAGCCCAGCACCCAGCCCAGACATGATATAGATTGCACAACCCACTGAATATAAGCCCAGCATCCAGCCCAGGCATGATATAGATTGCAGGCCAACGATAGTCTGCAAGTTCACGTCCATACTAAGTGTATATTTTGAAAACGATAGTCTCCAAATTTACGTCTGTATTAAGTGTATATTTCGACATGGATTGTCTGCAAGTTCACGTCTATATTAATTGTATATTTCGACAGGGATAGTCAGGAAGTTTGCGTCTATATTAAGTGTATATCTCGACATGGACAGTCAGCAATTTCACGTCTATATTAATTGTATATTTTGAAACCGATAGTTTGCAATTTCGCGTCTGTATGAAGTATATATTTCGAAATGGATAGTCCGCAATTTTAAGTCTATATTAAATATTTTGACATGGATAGTCTGCAAGTTCATGTCTAGATGAAGTGTATATCTCGACATTGACAGTCAGGAAGTTCAAGTCTATATTAAGTGTATATTTCGACAACGACAGTCTCCAATTTCACGTTTCTATTAAGTGCATATTTCGACAGGGATAGTCTGCATGTTCCTGTTTATTTTAAGTGTATATTTCGACATGGATAGTCAGCAATTTTACGTCTATACTAAGTGTATATTTTGACAACGATTGTCTGCAATTTCACGTCTATATTACATGTATATTTCGATAACGATTGTCTGCAATTTCACGTCTATATAAAGTGTATATTTCTACATTGATAGTCGGCAATTTTACGTCTATATTAAGTGTATATTTTGACAACGATTGTTTGCGATTTCACGTCAATATTACGTGCATATTTCGACAGGGATAGACTGCATTGCATGTTCAATAGAGAAGCAATTATGAAACATTATATGGTGGTGTTGAGTACGTGTTCTCCAGTTTATTTAACATTTGCTCTGTACATTATACATAAAACAAAAATATATGTAATTATGTATATCTGTTAGAGTGAATGCAACTTTGCTAACCTTTTTCACATTACTTTGTGCAGCTTATTTGGATGCATTAGGGAATTGATCAGGCCATATTGCGTTAGCTTTATGAAGCAGCCATAAGATCCTTTACATCAAATTTATACAATTGTATGTATTAAATAAAAGCGTGTTCTTTTGTTAAGGGACATTTCAGTATATTAGTCTTTATTTGCAATAGAGCCGCAATAGAATTATGACTGGCATGTCAAACTCTCGACCGAAATGGCATGTGTACGAATCGCACGATGGTCGGCCACAGTGGTCTGTCTATTGTCGAGTCCCTTTCCTCTTGTTGCCACGGCAATATATAAATCACGTAGCTTTACCATAAAACGCCAAACCGAACCACATTGTCTTTATCTGTGATACTGATAATCAAGCAGGGGAAAAGATTACTTGCTTTGAATTAATAATATATATTGAACAGCATGGAAATGTAAAACGCCATATTAAACTTTCATCTCTATTATAGGTGGTGAGGAATTTACAAACATAATTGAGGTAAATAATCAACCAAGTATTTATAATAAGTTTTGTTATCACAGATATGGATAAAATATAGTCACGATTGGTTTAAGATCGGATGCAATAGACACTTCATATCGTAATGCTTTGCATCTATCTCAATTGCCTGACGAAATCGTAAAATGTTAAAGGATGGAACCAATCATATGACCTAAATTACCTAAATTATTTACAAGTAAATAACGATATTGTTCATTATTTAAATAAGGTCGTTTATGACAAGCTTTAACACCAGTAAAATAACGTTACATGTGTATTTACAACAAACGAAAAGACTGACTATTACATAGTAAAATGTTTTTTTATGTATTTTTAATCTATATTGTTTGTTATTTTTTTTTCGATGATTATATATGATGTATAATTATACTCAATACTTGACCTTGTCTAGATCAAGTTGATCGTTTACCTGACCAATAGCACTTTATCTGTTAAGAACACAATGCATAGTTCATATATATCTATTATTGTGGGTTAACTATTGAGATTGAAGTAATTATATGTATCTGATTCTGTTTCAAGAACATTGGAGTTCCCCAATGGAAAAACCTGCTGTACGCCATGGTTGCCAAGTTCTTTATTATAATGTTACAAATATATCTTATTTTGTTGTCAACTTACAAATGTTCAATAGTGACCTTTGAACCTCATCGTGGTTCTACTGGTGTGTCTCATTTTTGTAAAATTGTATTTACTCGAGAAATTATTCGTTGTTGCATTAAGATCTTTAGCAATAACAACCTAACTGCTGTGCTCATTTTTTCCGTTAGTGTGGACTTTTTTATTCAAATTATAATTCACTGAAAGTAATAAGAACTATACTATAATAGTCTTGGACATGAACATTAATTTGGAATAATGGTGAACTGAGACAAACACTATTTGATTATATTGTTGTCATGCATCAATATACTATTTGTACAGCATCACAGTAAAGGCCAATAGCACATTACCACTTTCGTGACTACAGGCACGTCAATACTTTTAATATTGAAATGTATATGGAATACCACTGAAATTATATTGGATCTTATTTAATATGAATTGTGATAAAACGTTGTGGAATATATGGAATTTAATTGATGATAATGTAAGTTCTTTTTTTCATTTTCACTGACATAAAATATTTGTTGAATTTTACAACTCATTTTGCTTTTCATTCTTTTATATTACTTAGTTTTAGGTCATAGAGTCGTATCAGTAAGCATACGTTGTATTGGCCGTAGCTTGATGAATATTGTTCTGAAAGGCAGCTTTGTTTCTTAAGGCTTGCAATATATGTTCAACCATTTCAGAATAATGGCGCCAAAGTACACTTCATTGAATGCTTCTTGTGTTCCCTTGTTTTAACACGATACAAGAAATGTGAAATGAGAAGACGGTATTACTTGAATGAAATATAACTGTACACCTAAGTAAAACAGACAGAAGAAGAGATGGTGAAGACAATATCAAAGAGTGGACAGGCATGGACTTTGCAAAGTCCCAAAGAGCAGTGAAGAACAGGGCGAAATGGAGAGAGATTGTCGCAAAGTCATCAGTGGCGCCCCTACAACCAGCAAAGTTACGGGAGAAATGATGAATGAATGATGAAGTAAAACGCTTGTTCCTCATAATCATACCCATCCAGTCTGTTAATCTAGGTAGGCTAATTACATTGACATTGAAGATCCAATTGGTATAAATCTCGGCGAAGATTATTTTTCATGGTTTTCACACAACCAATCTGATATTAAAAGCACATAACCTTGATTAATTTGATCTATTTTGAAAACAGTATAGGTCCATCAAGTGTATTGATCCACTCGGTGTTTTGATAATATGATCTAGGTAAATATATGATATGGAACAGATTTTTGGGAAAGGATAAATAGATAACAAGTTTTAGATTAATACTCTTCTGGTTTCTTTGCCTGTATGCAACTCTCGATGCTTGTCGAATGTCTGAGAGCGTAATTTTAATGTTAACATGTTCTCATGAAGTGGAGAGAGAGAGACTTAGGAAACTATGATAGCAGCTACTTCATCATATTAAATAAGAGACAAAAGCAAATATTCAAACAAAACCTCCACAACAAGCTGTGTCATTTCATCTTTCTTCATTTTTGTCCACACTTGTTCCTAAATATTATACGAGAACGATACCACACTGATGTACATAGCTAAACAAAACTGAGAAACATTTGTCAGTTATCAGAAATGCTAAGCGTAATAAGACGAATTTTATCTAAGCTTAGCCTCCATCTGATCGAGCCATGGATGAAGACATAACATAATCATGGTGCTAGATGTCCGTCGCTACTGTCATTATAATCTCATCTGCAGTATTCATTTTCGCTATTGTACCCTGTAATAAAACAATACCAAAAGGTGATCAAACACATTAATGGACACAAAGCAACTTTACGTGTTTGGTAGCATAACAACACTATACTGTTAACTGTGCAGTTGGGTTGAATTATCTAGCAGGACAAACTTCATTGCGTAGTTATCTTGTAAAGTGAGATGAGATAAGATATATCAGGTTAATTATATTGAAGCATATAACAATGACATACGTGGTTTAGTAAACTCTATCTCTCTCTCTCTCTCTCTCTCTCTCTCTCTCTCACACATAGATAGATATATAGATAGATATATATACATATACATATATATATATAGATAGATATATTAGGGTCAAGCGATCTCTGGTGTGCATTTTGGAACTGGCTGGATTTATATGAACGTTTGCTCAATCTTGCCCATATATACTGAACTCCTGACAAATTTGTTTAGTGAAAATCCAAGTTTCATAGGTCTCACAAATGTCGTGATGTTTTTGATAAATTAAAGGTCATCGTTAAAGATAGATAAGAGTTTTCAGTTCCAGGTTTAAGTGAATTAATTCAAACATCTTTAAAGAAAATTAATTATGATGTTAATTTACTTTCAAGGAACTTCACTCATTGTTTTGTTACGCCTAGACTTAAGCATGAATTTCTGTGTGGCTGTGGCAAACATCCATTCTGGTTGTGTGGCATGCGCTGCATCCAAGTTACTATTATCAATTAATTTCGTCTTGATATCGACGTTATACAGATTTGAGAAACAACTTTGATGCGAGCTAGTTAAACGTTCACCTTTAATGGATTGGTTCACTATATCTAATCACGAATGTTGTGTTGTGTATTAGAAAAAATGTGTGTTGCTTGTTGTAACGTATAACAGCAATACAATAAATGTTTGGGTTAAACATAATAACAGGTCATGTAAGTTCAGTCACTGACATATTTCATCGTTTGTACTAAAACTAATTATTACAAACTAATACTTGAAGAGTACATTTTGTAGTTTAAAGTTCGTTTTGTAAGCAGATCTGAAGGCCATTGACTGTACACATGTACAATATAGGGTCTACATCAGACACATTTAAGACACTGACTGCATACATGTACAATATAGGGTCTACATCAGACACATTTAAGACACTGACTGCATACATGTACAATATAGGGTCTACATTAGACACATTTAAGACACTGACTGCATACATGTACAATATAGGGTCTACAACAGACACATTTAAGACACTGACTGCATACATGTACAATATAGGGTCTACATCTGACACATTTAAGACGCTGACTGCACACATGTACAATATAGGGTCTACATCAGACACATTTAAGACGCTGACTGCATACATGTACAATATAGGGTCGACATCAGACACATTTAAGACACTGACTGCATACATGTACAATATAGGGTCTACATCAAACACATTTAAGGCACTTACTGCATACATGTACAATATAGGGTCTACATCAGACACATTTAAGACACTGACTGCATACTAGTACAAAATAGGGCCTACATCAGACACATTTAAGACACTGACTGCATACATGTACAATATAGGGTCTACATCAGACACATTTAAGACACTGACTGCATACATGTAAAATAAAGGGTCTACATCAGACACATTTAAGACACTGACTGCATACATGTACAATATAGGGTCTACATCAGACACATTTAAGACACTGACTGCATAAATGTACAATATAGGGTCTACATTAGACACATTTAAGACACTGACGGCATACATGTACAATATAGGGTCTACATCAGACACATTTAAGACACTGACTGCATACATGTACAATATAGGGTCTACATCAGACACATTTAAGACACTGACTGCATACTTGTACAATATAGGGCCTACATCAGACACATTTAAGACACTGACTGCATACATGTACAATATAGGGTCTACATCAGACACATTTAAGACACTGACTGCATACATGTAAAATAAAGGGTCTACATCAGACACATTTAAGACACTGACTGCATACATGTAAAATATAGGGTCTACATCAGACACATTTAAGACACTGACTGCATACATGTACAATATAGGGTCTACATCAGACACATTTAAGACACTGACTGCATACATGTACAATATAGGGCCTACATCAGACACATTTAAGACATTGACTGCATACTTGTACAATATAGGGCCTACATCAGACACATTTAAGACACTGACTGCATACATGTACAATATATGGTCTACATCAGACACATTTAAGACGCTGACTGCACACATGTACAATATAGGGTCTACATCAGACACATTTAAGACGCTGACTGCACACATGTACAATATATGGTCTACATCAGACACATTTAAGACGCTGACTGCACACATGTACAATATAAGGTCTACATCAGACACATTTAAGACACTGACTTCTTACATGTACAATATATGGTCTTCATCAGACACATTTAAGACATTGACTGCATACTTGTACAATATAGGGCCTACATCAGACACATTAAAGACACTGACTGCATACATGTACAATATAGGGTCTACATCAGACACATTTAAGACACTGACTGCATAAATGTAAAATATAGGGTCTACATCAGACACATTTAAGACACTGACTGCACACATGTACAATATAGGATCTTCATAAGACACATTTAAGACATTGACTGAATACCTGTACAATATAGGGCCTACATCAGACACATTTAAGAAACTGACTGCATACATGTACAATATAGGGTCTACATCAGACACATTTAAGACACTGACTGCATACATGTACAATATAGGGTCTACATTAGACACATTTAAGACCCTGACTGCATACATGTACAATATAGGGTCTACATCAGACACATTTAAGACACTGACTGCATACATGTACAATATATGGTCTACATCAGACACATTTAAGACGCTGACTGCACACATGTACAATATAGGGTCGACATCAGACACATTTAAGACACTGTCTGCATACATGTACAATATAGGGTCGACATCAGACACATTTAAGACACTGACTGCATACATGTACAATATAGGGTCTAGATCAGACATATTTAAGACACTGACTGCATACATGTACAATATAGGGTCTACATCAGACACATTTAAGACACTGACTGCATACATGTAAAATAAAGGGTCTACATCAGACACATTTAAGACACTGACTGCATACAAGTACAATATATGGTATACATCAGACACATTTAAGACTCTAACTGCATACATGTACAATATAGGGTCTACATCAGACACATTTAAGACACTGACTGCATACATGTACAATATAGGGTCTTCATCAGACACATTTAAGACACTGACTGCATACTTGTACAATATAGGTCCTACATCATACACATTTAAGACGCTGACTGCACACATGTACAATATAGGGTCTACATGAACAATATAGGGTCCTCATCAGACACATTTAAGACATTGACTTCATACTTGTACAATATAGGGCCTACATCAGACACATTTAAGACACTGACTGCATACATGTACAATATAGGGTCTACATCAGACACATTTAAGACACTGACTGCATACATGTACAATATAGGGTCTACATTACACACATTTAAGACACTGACTGCATACATGTACAATATAGGGTCTACATCAGACACATTTAAGACACTGACTGCATACATGTACAATATAGGGTCTACATCTGACACATTTAAGACGCTGACTGCACACATGTACAATATAGGGTCTACATCAGACAAATTTAAGACGCTGACTGCACACATGTACAATATAGGGTCTACATCAGACACATTTAAGACGCTGACTGCATACATGTACAATATAGGGTCGACATCAGACACATTTAAGACACTGACTGCATACATACATTATAGGGTCTACATCAGACACATTTAAGACACTGACTGCATACATGTACAATATAGGGTCGACATCAGACACATTTAAGACACTGACTGCATACATGTACAATATAGGGTCGACATCAGACACATTTAAGACACTGACTGCATAGATGTACAATATAGGGTCTACATCAGACACATTTAAGACACTGACTGCATACATGTACAATATAGGGTCTACATCAGACACATTTAAGACACTGACTGCATACATGTACAATATAGGGTCTACATCAGACACATTTAAGACACTGACTGCATACATGTACAATATAGGGTCTACATCAGACACATTTAAGGCACTGACTGCATACATGTACAATATAGGGTCTACATCAGACACATTTAAGACACTGACTGCATACATGTACAATATAGGGTCTACATCTGACACATTTAAGACACTGACTGCATACATGTACAATATAGGGTCTACATCTGACACATTTAAGACGCTGACTGCACACATGTACAATATAGGGTCTACATCAGACACATTTAAGACGCTGACTGCATACATGTACAATATAGGGTCGACATCAGACACATTTAAGACACTGACTGCATACATGTACAATATAGGGTATACATCAGACACATTTAAGACACTGACTGCAAACTTGTACAATATAGGGCCTACATCAGACACAGTTAAGACACTGACTGCATACATGTACAATATAGGGTCTACATCAGACACATTTAAGACACTGACTTCATACATGTAAAATAAAGTGTCTACATCAGACACATTTAAGACACTGACTGCATACAAGTACAATATATGGTATACATCAGACACATTTAAGACACTAACTGCATACATGTACAATATAGGGTCGACATCAGACACATTTAAGACGCTGACTGCATACATGTACAATATAGGGTCGACATCATACACATTTAAGACACTGACTGCATAGATGTACAATATAGGGTCTACATCAGACACATTTAAGACACTGACTGCATACATGTACAACATAGGGTCTACATCAGACACATGTAAGACACTGACTGCATACTTGTACAATATAGGGCCTACATCAGACACATTTAAGACACTGACTGCATACATGTACAATGTAGGGTCTACATCAGACACATTTAAGACACTGACTGCATACATGTAAAATAAAGGGTCAGCATCAGACACATTTAAGACACTGACTGCATACATGTAAAATATAGGGTCTACATCAGACACATTTAAGACACTGACTGCATACATGTACAATATAGGGTCTACATCAGACACATTTTAGACACTGACTGCATACATGTACAATATAGGGCCTACATCAAACACATTTAAGACATTGACTGCATACTTGTACAATATAGGGCCTACATCAGACACATTTAAGACACTGACTGCATAAATGTACAATCTAAGGTCTACATCAGACACATTTAAGACGCTGACTGCACACATGTGTAATTTAGGGTCTACATCAGACACATTTAAGACGCTGACTGCACACATGTACAATATAGGGTCTACATCAGACACATTTAAGACGCTGACTGCATACATGTACAATATAGGGTCTACATCAGACACATTTAAGACACTGACTTCATACATGTACAATATAGGGTCTTCATCAGACACATTTAAGACATTGACTGCATACTTGTACAATATAGGGCCTACATCAGACACATTAAAGACACTGACTGCATACATGTACAATAAAGGGTCTACATCAGACACATTTAAGACACTGACTGCATAAATGTAAAATATAGGGTCTACATCAGGCACATTTAAGACACTGACTGCACAAATGTACAATATAGGGTCTTCATAAGACACATTTAAGACATTGACTGAATACCTGTAAATATATGGCCTACATCAGACACATTTAAGACACTGACTGCATACATGTACAATATAGGGTCTACATCAGACACATTTAAGACACTGACTGCATACATGTACAATATAGGGTCTACATTAGACACATTTAAGACACTGATTGCATACATGTACAATATAGGGTCTACATTAGACACATTTAAGACCCTGACTGCATACATGTACAATATAGGGTCTACATCAGACACATTTAAGACACTGACTGCATACATGTACAATATAGGGTCTACATCAGACACATTTAAGACGCTGACTGCACACATGTACAATATAGGGTCGACATCAGACACATTTAAGACACTGACTGCATACATGTACAATATAGGGTCGACATCAGACACATTTAAGACACTGACTGCATACATGTACAATATAGGGTCTACATCAGACATATTTAAGACACTGACTGCATACATGTACAATATAGGGTCTTCATCAGACACATTTAAGACATTGACTGAATACTTGTACAATATAGGGTCGATATCAGACACATTTAAGACACTGACTGCATAGATGTACAATATAAGGTCTACATCAGACACATTTAAGACGCTGATTGCATACATGTACAATATAGGGTCTACATCAGACATATTTAAGACACTGACTGCATACATGTACAATATAGGGCCTTATTGAGACACATTTAAGACATTGACTGCATACATGTACAATATAGGGTCTACATCAGACACATGTAAGACAATGGCTGCATGCATGTGCAATATAAGGTCTACATCAGACACTTTTAAGACACTAACTGCATACATGTACAATATAGGGTCTACATCTGACACATTTAAGACACTGACTGCATACATGTACAATATAGGGTCTACATCTGACACATTTAAGACGCTGACTGCACACATGTACAATAGAGGGTCTACATCAGACACATTTAAGACGCTGACTGCATACATGTACAATATAGGGTCGACATCAGACACATTTAAGACACTGACTGCATACATGTACAATATAGGGTCTACATCAGACACATTTAAGACACTGACTGCAAACTTGTACAATATAGGGCCTACATCAGACACATTTAAGACACTGACTGCATACATGTACAATATAGGGTCTACATCAGACACATTTAAGACACTGACTGCATACATGTAAAATAAAGGGTCTACATCAGACACATTTAAGACACTGACTGCATACAAGTACAATATATGGTATACATCAGACACATTTAAGACTCTAACTGCATACATGTACAATATAGGGTCGACATCAGACACATTTAAGACGCTGACTGCATACATGTACAATATAGGGTCGACATCAGACACATTTAAGACACTGACTGCATAGATGTACAATATAGGGTCTACATCAGACACATTTAAGACACTGACTGCATATATGTACAATATAGGGTCTACATAAGACACATGTAAGACACTGACTGCATACTTGTACAATATAGGGCCTACATCAGACACATTTAAGACACTGACTGCATACATGTACAATGTAGGGTCTACATCACACACATTTAAGACACTGACTGCATACATGGAAAATAAAGGGTCTGCATCAGACACATTTAAGACACTGACTGCATACATGTAAAATATAGGGTCTACATCAGACACATTTAAGACACTGACTGCATACATGTACAATATAGGGTCTACATCAGACACATTTTAGACACTGACTGCATACATGTACAATATAGGGCCTACATCAGACACATTTAAGACATTGACTGCATACTTGTACAATATAGGGCCTACATCAGACACATTTAAGACACTGACTGCATACATGTACAATATAAGGTCTACATCAGACACATTTAAGACGCTGACTGCACACATGTACAATATAGGGTCTACACCAGATACATTTAAGACGCTGACTGCACACATGTACAATATAGGGTCTACATCAGACACATTTAAGACGCTGACTGCATACATGTACAATATAGGGTCTACATCAGACACATTTAAGACACTGACTTCATACATGTACAATAGAGGGTCTTCATCAGACACATTTAAGACATTGACTGCATACTTGTACAATATAGGGCCTACATCAGACACATTAAAGACACTGACTGCATACATGTACAATAAAGGGTCTACATCAGACACATTTAAGACACTGACTGCATAAATGTAAAATATAGGGTCTACATCAGACACATTTAAGACACTGACTGCACACATGTACAATATAGGGTCTTCATAAGACACATTTAAGACATTGACTGAATACCTGTAAATATATTGCCTACATCAGACACATTTAAGACACTGACTGCATACATGTACAATATAGGGTCTACATCAGACACATTTAAGACACTGACTGCATACATGTACAATATAGGGTCTACATTAGACACATTTAAGACACTGATTGCATACATGTACAATATAGGGTCTACATTAGACACATTTAAGACCCTGACTGCATACATGTACAATATAGGGTCTACATCAGACACATTTAAGACACTGACTGCATACATGTACAATATAGGGTCTACATCAGACACATTTAAGACGCTGACTGCACACATGTACAATATAGGGTCGACATCAGACACATTTAAGACACTGACTGCATACATGTACAATATAGGGTCGACATCAGACACATTTAAGACACTGACTGCATACATGTACAATATAGGGTCTACATCAGACATATTTAAGACACTGACTGCATACATGTACAATATAGGGTCTTCATCAGACACATTTAAGACATTGACTGAATACTTGTACAATATAGGGTCGATATCAGACACATTTAAGACACTGACTGCATAGATGTACAATATAAGGTCTACATCAGACACATTTAAGACGCTGATTGCATACATGTACAATATAGGGTCTACATCAGACATATTTAAGACACTGACTGCATACATGTACAATATAGGGCCTTATTGAGACACATTTAAGACATTGACTGCATACATGTACAATATAGGGTCTACATCAGACACATGTAAGACAATGGCTGCATGCATGTGCAATATAAGGTCTACATCAGACACTTTTAAGACACTAACTGCATACATGTACAATATAGGGTCTACATCTGACACATTTAAGACACTGACTGCATACATGTACAATATAGGGTCTACATCTGACACATTTAAGACGCTGACTGCACACATGTACAATAGAGGGTCTACATCAGACACATTTAAGACGCTGACTGCATACATGTACAATATAGGGTCGACATCAGACACATTTAAGACACTGACTGCATACATGTACAATATAGGGTCTACATCAGACACATTTAAGACACTGACTGCAAACTTGTACAATATAGGGCCTACATCAGACACATTTAAGACACTGACTGCATACATGTACAATATAGGGTCTACATCAGACACATTTAAGACACTGACTGCATACATGTAAAATAAAGGGTCTACATCAGACACATTTAAGACACTGACTGCATACAAGTACAATATATGGTATACATCAGACACATTTAAGACTCTAACTGCATACATGTACAATATAGGGTCGACATCAGACACATTTAAGACGCTGACTGCATACATGTACAATATAGGGTCGACATCAGACACATTTAAGACACTGACTGCATAGATGTACAATATAGGGTCTACATCAGACACATTTAAGACACTGACTGCATATATGTACAATATAGGGTCTACATAAGACACATGTAAGACACTGACTGCATACTTGTACAATATAGGGCCTACATCAGACACATTTAAGACACTGACTGCATACATGTACAATGTAGGGTCTACATCACACACATTTAAGACAATGACTGCATACATGGAAAATAAAGGGTCTGCATCAGACACATTTAAGACACTGACTGCATACATGTAAAATATAGGGTCTACATCAGACACATTTAAGACACTGACTGCATACATGTACAATATAGGGTCTACATCAGACACATTTTAGACACTGACTGCATACATGTACAATATAGGGCCTACATCAGACACATTTAAGACATTGACTGCATACTTGTACAATATAGGGCCTACATCAGACACATTTAAGACACTGACTGCATACATGTACAATATAAGGTCTACATCAGACACATTTAAGACGCTGACTGCACACATGTACAATATAGGGTCTACACCAGACACATTTAAGACGCTGACTGCACACATGTACAATATAGGGTCTACATCAGACACATTTAAGACGCTGACTGCATACATGTACAATATAGGGTCTACATCAGACACATTTAAGACACTGACTTCATACATGTACAATAGAGGGTCTTCATCAGACACATTTAAGACATTGACTGCATACTTGTACAATATAGGGCCTACATCAGACACATTAAAGACACTGACTGCATACATGTACAATAAAGGGTCTACATCAGACACATTTAAGACACTGACTGCATAAATGTAAAATATAGGGTCTACATCAGACACATTTAAGACACTGACTGCACACATGTACAATATAGGGTCTTCATAAGACACATTTAAGACATTGACTGAATACCTGTAAATATATTGCCTACATCAGACACATTTAAGACACTGACTGCATACATGTACAATATAGGGTCTACATCAGACACATTTAAGACACTGCATACATGTACAATATAGGGTCTACATTAGACACATTTAAGACACTGACTGCATACATGTACAATATAGGGTCTACATTAGACACATTTAAGACCCTGACTGCATACATGTACAATATAGGGTCTACATCAGACACATTTAAGACACTGACTGCATACATGTACAATATAGGGTCTACATCAGACACATTTAAGACGCTGACTGCACACATGTACAATATAGGGTCGACATCAGACACATTTAAGACACTGACTGCATA